>JAIUCT010000001.1:30726841-30778609 GCA_021307375.1 Tetraneura akinire | reverse complement strand
ATAGCTACTATATATATGTGGTATAATTTTGGAACCGTTACATTAATGTTTCTCCAAAATATAGGACTTTGAATATTTCGTAAAGTTCACGTTTTTACGTATATAATGTGTGATAAAATTGTCAATTTTGGGTATTTCGGTCTGAAAATTTTACTGAAGTATACTTACATATTACTTAACATCATACTAAAATATTAGAAAAATCCATTGTCAAAATTTTTTTTTCTAGCCGTTTTAAGTTGATATTTTTAGGAAAACGAAAATCTTAGAATCCATACGTATAAATATTCTGAAAACACTTTCACTACCCGAAATAACCCTTCGATTTTCACCAATAGCGAGTTTCAGATGTAAAAGTGGATGTAGATGGTACTTTATTTACAAGCCCGTATCCAGGGGGGTTTAAGGGGTTCAACCCCCCCCCCCCAAAAAAAAAAATTTTAAGTAGTTTTATATTTATAATATAACAGACTAACTACATATACTCGTATAACTACGTATAATATAATCATTTATTTTTACTTCATATATTAAAAAATTTTAACCCCCCCCCCCCGAAAATTGATCCTGAATACGTGCTTGTTTATTTGGGTCATTTTTCGAATTTCTCAAAATTGACTATAAGCGGTAGAAATAATGAAATTTTGACGAATTCAATTTCTATATTTTACGATAACTCGGGCAATTTTTAAGTTAGAGACTTGAAAAATTTTTTGGGTGTTCACATAGCTATTATATATATGTGGTAAAATTTTGGAACCGTTTTTAAATTTTTTTACTAAATATAGGACTTATAGCTGTTTTAAGTTGATATTTTTAGTTCAAACGAAAATTATAAACTGACTGAACTTCGCTCAGAATCGTTTTTTCGAATGCAATGGTTTATCATTGCATTCAAATTCTAAGTAAAATTAAACGCTATGATCCGCACACCTGTATCCTGTGCGGCAGGAGTATCAGCTCATCTTTTTTTGTGATTATTACATTTTCGAATTATTTTTTTTTCGTTTTTTAGCTGTTTAAAGTATAAAAATCAAGTGAAGGGTCACTTGTGTAAAGAGTATAGTGTTGAATTTTGATTTACATTCTAAATACTATTCTAACCGAAATACTGTCAGAATTGGGTATTTAAGTAACTCATTTAGCGTTGTTATGATAATATATTTATATTTAATATGGAAACTGATAATTGTAAAAATTTTATTTTAACATACATTATCTGATGAACTTCAATATGTTAATTTCACCAAGTTAATGATCTATCAATATATTGGTGTTAAGTGACTTGTAGATTTTTATTTAATGATTTATCATTGCAATCAAATGTTTATCGTAATTCAACACTATCTTTTTACAATTATATTCCTTCCTCACTGGTGTCCCTTCCCTTGCTTTTTGTTATTACAATTATTATTATAAATCGACACTGTTTTAAAATTACCATTTATTATACATATATAAATTTAGAATAATTTTTAACTTGTCAAATTAAATACTCACATATACTTTTAGTTTATTTTTTTGCATGTTTGTACTTGCTCCATCAGTGGATTCCACGAAGCACCAGATGAGCAAAAATCCGATCTATATGCATGGAAATATAATATTGTATTGTACACGAACAAAACTAAGCAAAATTTATAAAAATGATAAATCAACACTTACCAAAAGTTGAACAAAAATTTTTGAAGCGTTCATTTGTATGGTTAGAATACTTGTATATTAATATATATTCAGCGACTTGTAAACTAAACAGTGCAGTATTACTGGAACAAAATTATTAATGAAATTAAATTATTTTACTAATAGGACAGCATTTTATATCATTTGCAAAATATTATAAGTACTTTTAAACTCTTCAGTTTAAGTCATTTCCCATATCTAATCAAATAAATACCTAATTTGCATGTCTATTTATACGGTTTAATAATAATGTCTATAATAAAAACAAAGAAAAACACTAAGTGTTTTAAATATAACTTATTTTTGTAAGTCTCAAATGTCATAGGATTTATATTATCACTCATAGTATTTTTAATTTTTATAATTATTAATTTGCCATAAGGCTTAATTAATTATCTTATCAAAAAATAGTCCTGATTAGTAAAAGTTATATTAATTTAATTTTTTTTTTTTTATACTAAACCCAATGTGCATTATAATATTAAATTTATATTTATAATGTGCAATATCTTTACCACATAAGATACATACATTACTAAACATATATTTAATGTAATTATTTTAATCGGGTTTCTTGTTATTATTGGTTTTCGGTTTGTTATTTGAAAAAAGAAATGATTACTAGACTGTAACAATTTTGTAAATGGACCTCTCGATTGAAAGCCGGTTATCTTGCAGTCACCGGAGTGTTGTAAGTGAATATTTTAATGATGATTCCTGCCCTTAATTTTTATAAAAATTCATGACATATATTTTAGATTCTGAGCGAAGCAAAGAATGTATTGGTTTTACAATGATGTGTGATTTTTAATCATACATAATGTGTGTGTTTAAAATTAATATTTATATTTTTTTGTTTTTATGACTGAAGACACTTGTACTACCCGAAATAATTGTTCGATATTCACAAATAGTATATGTTTCCGGTAGGAAAGTTGATGTTCTTGGTACTTTATTTAGGTCATTTTTCGAATTTTTCAAAATTGATCCTGTACGTTAGAAAAAACGATGAAAAAATGACGAAATAACGGCAATATATTAATCAATACCTACATTATCTGACTGAACTTCGCTCAGAATCGTTTTTTCGAATGCAATGGTTTAACATTGCATTTAAATTATAATTATAATCAAATACTATGATATGCACACCTATATCCTTGCGGCAGGAGTACCTATCAGATCTTTTTTCAATATTATCCTTGAATATCCATATATCAAGTATTATTTATGACTCCTTTAATATCATTTTTTTTCATAAGTACCAGAAAACTTAAAACTTGTAATGAATAAGCATAAGAAAATATTTTTATTAATGAGTAATGGAGTCACTACTTTTGTACCTTGAAGTGTAAATAATATATATTATAAACATATTGAGCATATAAACTTATATAAAAAAAAATGTCATCTATTCCCTGATAAGTCAAGAAAATAGGAGTACTATATTTAAAGATTATAGATCAACCCAAAGATAATCACCGACTACCCAATATAATATAAGAAATTAAGAACTACTAAAATTTAAAATTTTAGCAAATTTGTAATTTGCATTGACCACACATGACACAATATTATGTCATAAAGTTATTGGATACAATAATAATATTTTTGTTAAAAAATATGTACTGTAATTTAATTTATTGTATATGGCAGACTGATCTGAAAAGGGTTGAATTAACACTACACCAAATAGTCACTATTGGATCATTGCAGGAATAATTTTTTGTGATCCAAGGTGTAAAACACGTCTATAACCTAACCTTTTTTTTTATAGTCTAATCCCACGATGTAGAAAAGATAAGGTGACACCACTCCGACCAAATTAGTGGGTCTAAAAATTACGGCATTTTGGTAGTACAATTTTGTCACCCAGGCAGCGCCACCATTCGACCGGAGGCCGATTTTTATATGAAATTAATAGGGATTTTTTTACATATTTTTATTTAATATTTATTATTATTTTATAATTTATAATAGTTAAAAAATATTATAATTCTATCATATTTATTGCTATATTATATGTAATTTAATTTGTGTTCAAAAATATAGATTATATTTTATTTTAAAAACCACAATATACATTTATGTATCACATTATAATATGTAGTATTTTAATTCCTATTTGGCTATTGGCTATTTCTTAGAAGACGTTTTGGTGAAAAGATGACTATCCTTGTATAACCATTTATACAATAATATACGCATTATAATATTTATAATACGTAATATAATATAATAATTATAATATTACATTATGTAGGTACAGTTCAAGAAAAAAATTTTGCTCAAATAGTACCTACTTCTCTTTTCCTAATGTACACAAATACATTTTCAGTTTATTGGTTTTAACTAATCGACTTAATGTAGAAAACTTAGTTTAATTCAAGGAAATTTTTTCATTTAGTACTAAAACTAATACCTTTATGGCTTAATTCATTATATTTATCTCAGAATTCATTAACCCTTTCACCATGTATAAAGTATAATAATAAATAATCAATATTGGATTAATATTTTACATTAGCAGCACGCAGAAGGGCTGAAGGGCTAAAATAATGATGTCAATAATTATCTTGGACAAAGAGTAGTTCAGATTTCAGAATAAATTTTATATACTTAATTATGATAGCCATGTACAAGTTGTAATATTTACTTAAATACCGTTAAAAAACACATTTTACATAATTTAAAAATTAAATACAATAATTACTTATTACTTAATAAAACTATACTAATAAGTAATAATAAAAATTACAAATAAAGAATAATTAATTTAAAAAATAATTAACAACGTTCATCCCGACATATTTTCAGTATAGAAATATAGGCCTCCGGGCCAATGGTGGCGCCTCCTGGATAGCGAATTTGAACTACCAAAATGCCTAAAAAAATAGACCCGCAATTTTTACTGATAAGAGGTCGAGCGGCGTCACCTTATTTTCTCTACATCGTGATTCACGGGTACTACCACAGATTCTAAATAGAATTGGGTACTAGTCAGGCACGTAGCCAGGATTTTTTTTTGGGGGGGGGTCAAAAATTATTTCGATTATTTCGGTTAAAATTTATTTATTTATTATTAATTAATAATTCAACTTTTAACATGCCTACATATTATTACAATTTACATTAATACAAAAAACTAAAATTACATTATTTAATATTGATAACTTATATAAAATAAACATTTGAATAAAAAATATTTTTAATTAAAAATAAATTTAAAATTTCGGGGGGGGGGGGTCCGGACCCCATGGACCCCCCCCTGGCTACGTGCCTGGTACTAGTGTACTACCACAGATAACATAAAACTTTTTGAAGAGGTGAGTAGATAAAAATGACGTATTTAGTTCAATCCATGATTATCACAATTATATTTGTATTAAAAATTTTAAAAAATCTAAGCATTTAAATAAATTTGGACTAAAATGTTGCCTCTATAGAAATATTAAAAATACAATAGCGGGGCGTCATAGTAAATGATAAAAATCAGTGATGTGCATTTAAGGAACTATAATTCTTCATAAATTTTTTTTTTCCTCTCCGTGGTGACACTTATCTCAGGAGGGTTTTAATTTGTTTACATTTTTGAGAATTACACGGTCAGCATAGGAAAAAAAAAAGAGTCGGCCATCTGGTTTTATGTTATCTGTGGTACTACCAAAACTCGAAGGTCACAAAACAACTGTTTTATAATTATTATGACGTATTAGTTGTGCGAACGTGATGACATTTGTTTATAGCGTAGAGTTGTAGTACTCGTTGGTTTATTCGTTTATTGTTAATCTTTAATATTCTTTATTGTTTATTTAAGTTGTTGCTTTGTCGATTAATTACGAGTAGTTTACATTTTTACAATGTTAGGTGTTCACTGTTTACATAAAAATATAAAGTAGTTTAAACACCGTGATTCAATAATTACAAGCTTAAAAGTAAGAAAAATCATTATAATGTATTCATGTTTAATTTAAATATTTAATCACCTATATAGTTATATAATATGTTGGGTCTATATATCTATATACATAGTCGTTGTGTATCTTATACTATTTTTTAGGTAGTAAATCGATCATAAATCACTATTAAATATTTGTAAAAGTTAATTTTCAAATCATAATAACTTACAAAATATTATAAATAAACAAGAATTCCATATAATACTATGTGTATAAAAACATTACCAAGTATAAATTTAACAGAAAATAAATAACAATAGCTATCCATAATTTTGTTTATCGGACTGAATTTTACGCGGTCCACCAAAATTTCCTTGGTAGCTTGCCGGTTCAATCCAGGCCTGCAAATAAGCAGATGTTTTATACATAAATTATTATATAGATAATATTCAATTAATAATAATAAGATTTAGAGTATACTTATCTGAATGTTTGCTAATTAATTATAATATGAATACCTACATCGTCTAGTCAATAAAATTTATTTTTGTAAGTTTTGTATTATGAGCTATACCTAATTCTTTTTTAAAAGTCTACTAATAAGTATTATTTATGAAATATAAATCTGTATTGTAGAGATCTATCCGATATATAGAATGAATAAACATGTTATCACATAAACAAGGTTATGAATGTACCTAATAATTTTGATTAAGATAATTAAGTACTTATTCTTAATTATCTATTTAATTTCAAATTTTTTTCAGTTAGTAAAAACAATTCTAAGTAAAGGTCAGTCAAATATATGTATTGATTGAAATTTTTGCATTTTTATTAAAAATTTAATATACATCAAAGTACATTTTAATTTCTATGTAAGTTTCAAAATGTTATCATATATTTTAAGTATGTACAGAAGTAGGTATATGAACATCTTATAAAATTATCAAAATTCAATAAAAATGCCTATATCTGAGAGAATTCGCTCAAAATCATTTTTTCGAATGTGATAATTTTCATTATCAAAATTCAACATTATCATCTTTACACCTGTATTTCATCCACAGCAGTATTAAAATCTTCTTTTTATACTTTAAACAGTTATGAAAAAAAAAAAAAATGTAGGTAATTGTAATATTCATAATAATTTGGAACTGAATTAAGCAATATTCATTTAAGTTTCAATAAAATATTTAAATTTTTTTGTTGTTTATATTAATTATTGTAAAAATATTATGAAATAATTAGAATAATACATATAAAATATCTTAGATTTTTGTTAACACTAAATTTTAAACAGCTATAAAAAAAATTGAGACATGGTATTTTTCTAATATTTTGATAACACGTCAAGCAATATGTGAGTATAATAAAATTTTTATTACTTTAAACTCAAAATTGTCAATTTTATCAAACATAGAGATAGACACAAATATTTTAGGAAACATTCAAAGTTCTAAATTTTCTAAAAAAAAATAATGTAACCGTTCCAAATGTTATGACGTATCGTAGATATAGTAATTATTTAGCTATTTGAACATCCAATAAAATTTTCAAGTTTTTCAGTTCAATATTGCCAGGTTATTGTGAAATATTGAAATCGATTTCGACAAATTTTCAGTTTCCGTGAAAAATGTACCCTTTTTATCATTTTTTTGGTAGTTTTCTTATCTCATACGCTCAATTTTGAGAAATTAATAAAATTACCAAAATAAAGTACTAACTATATCCACTTTTCTACCAGAAACATATGATATTTGTGAAAATCGGAACATTATTTTTGGTCAAAAAGTATCTACAGACATAAAGAAAAAAAATTGACATACATCATTGTAAAACCAATACATTCTTTGTTTCAGTCAGAATCTAATATAATTTAATATTCATATTTATATAAAATATTTTTTCTATTTGTTTTAGAGAAATTACGTTATACAATCTACATCGATATACTTACCTAAATGAATTGAATTATGGAGTTTGTTACTGAAATTGGACATAATCATACAAATATGAATATGACTAATGAAAGTGATAAAGACATTCATGAATTGTTAAGATTATACAGAATAAAATTTGATGAGAAAACTATAAAAGATAGAAATGATATTGTTAGTATTACTATTGAAAAATATATGTTATCTTCAATTTCAATATTATTAAAAGCAATAGTTACTATACGTGATGAACCATGGACAATATGTGAAAATAAGGTCTATTCATTTCCGTGTATTGTAGATCATCTATCTTATTCTCGTATGGCTATAGATAGCAGATGTGAAGATAGTGACTTTCACAATACTCGTGATGTATGTTTACAAGAATTAGAAGATGCAAAATTTTTGACTGCAAAAAAACTGAAATGTCTCCAAGATAGTGATGTTGAAATGGTTTCAAACCCAGATTGGAGTATTAATAACATAGAAGTTATACGCAACAGAAATAACGACATTTTTAATTATAATCATGTTAATGAATATTTGGATATAGATACTTTATTTAGAAATTACAATGAATTATATTTAAATAATTTTGAACTATATTTAATAAATGAACAAAGACAAGAAACTCTTGAATCACCTATTAATTTTATTAATCTTCTTGAAGAAATTAAAAATATAATGTTAGAATATAAAAATCTAAAAGAAACAAATTCAAAAATAGAAAATTCAAAATATTTTTTAGGGTATCCATGCCTTAATCCTGATATAACATACAATATAATACTTAATAATCATTATAAGAAAATTGACTTGATAGTTGATAAAATTATAAAGACACCTACTGATGAAATAACACTTAATGAATGTCACAAATTATTACCAGTTCCTAAAATTATACATAAGCATAAAATATTTACTGAAAATGAGCGTTTAATGTTTTCAAATGGTATTTCTACAAAACAATATAACATTGATCCTAACAATTGTCATAAAGTGATGATTAACCTTGCTACAGTGATTACAGCACATGCCGGATTTGATACAGCAGATGAACAATGCTTAATCATTTTAGCAAACGTAATTTCTACTTATATAAAAAAATTAGCTGTTATTATGAAAAAAAATTTGGATACTTCTAACCAATTAGAAACATTTAATACTGAATCCACTGATCATAATCTTCAAGAAGTAAGTAGAATGTTTATTAAATACTATTTAATCACCTTTTCTTTTACTTCATCTTCCACATACAATTAATGGGATTGCATCTATCCTTCATTTTAACATAATCCATTACACATTATAATATTTATATTAGGTACTTAAACTCTTAAGTGATCCAGGTAAATTATATTGCTATACATAAAAGAAGAAGAATAAAACATAAAATAACCACTAACAAATTGAAAATAGTAGTATATTTATTCAATTTAAAACTACTATGCAAGATAAAAAAAACTTTGTTAACAATACTACTTTTCTTTATATCACAAGAATGTTTAGGTTATATTATAATGATTATAACTTAAATTTATATAAATTCAAAACATGTACAGTAGTATATATTTTATATTTCTGAACTATTGGTTTTAATTAATCTGATTTACTATTGAATATTGAATATAATTCAAGAGTGTTACTTTTAATTTTATATAATTTAAATTATTTAATTGTAACTAATGTATTATATGAAATATAATTTAAATTTAAATAGTTTATTATGAATATGTTTAAAATATAATTTTCACATGGTTTATTTCAGATGTATGTAAATGGTGGTTTTGGAGAAATTATCAAAAGTTATGAATATGATATTATTCATAGACGTAATAAACTGTTGAAGGATTGTGAACAATTACAACATTTCATTGATCAGTATTTTATAAATCCTATTCTAGTAATCAATAAAATTAAAAACCAATATATTACTTATGATGACTTGAAACTAAATAGTATAAATGAAAAAAATGTATCATTAAAAGAAAATAAATCGAATACAGAATTTAAAAAAAACACTGAAGTTACAGATATTATACAAACCCATGATACATCTATACCATGTAGCTTAATTACTTCAATTAAAAATTATATTTACACCAATCACCACATAAAGACAAAAATCATAAAGTTTATTATAAAAAAACTTTTAGAAAATATTAATAATGATGATGATGATATTATGGAGTTATTTTTTTCTACTGAATTAAAAACAAATAAAGATCTATTTTATAGTATATTTAAAGAAAATGTTTCAACATTTATTAAAATTAAGCCTAAAATAACTAATATAAAAAGATATTTTAAGCCATCAACTTTTTTAGATCAAAATTCTGTTGAATCCATCATAATTAGGACACCTACAAAAGAAAATAATATAGAAAAGGAAAAAAATGTACCACAAAGAGAAAATTCAATTGGAATTGAATTAAAAACAAAAGAAAACGAATCTATAAATTCTAAAATTAAACCAACAAAACCTGAGATATTAATCAATCCAAATCTTATTGAACGTATGTTAACCGATAATAATTATCAAAATAAAATTTGCTTCAAGTTTCTGTTGGCCTTATTAATTCACGGTATGTATGTGCCTTTTATTAATCATGAATTTTTCATAGAAAATGAAACTGAAAAAGAATCAAAAATAGAAGGAAATGAATGTATTAATGTTAAAACTAAACTAACAAAACCTGAGATTGAATATACACATGAATACATTAAGTCATCTACCTCATCTGATCCAAATGATATTGAATGTATGAAATATAATTCAATTTGCAATAACAGTATATTATTAAATAATTTATTAGATAATTTGTTTATATGTTATTCATATGATATTCATGACTTCTTAGGAAAAAATATTGAAAACATGACATTTAATGAAATTATCACTAAAGTCAAATCAAAAACAAAATATAATGGATCTACTGAAATTAATCAAAACCAACACCAGTTTAATAATGCACACAAACCATCTACATCATCAGATCTAAATAATGTTGATAGTGTAAAAACTGATGCAACATGTAATGATAAAAAAATGTTAAAGTTTTTACTGGATGAATTATTAACTCCATATTTAAATGATGAAATACTTCATAACTATTCTATGGAAAATAATGAAAATATGCCACTAAAAAAAAATGAAACTGAAATAGAATCAATAACAAAAAGAAATAAGTCTGCTGAAATTAACCTAGTCGAACCTAAGATTAGTAATACAAATAAACATTTTAAGCAGTATATTTCTACAGAGCTAAATGATGATGAATGTATGAAGATTAATTCATCATCCATAAATAAACATTTTATGGAGAAAGATGAAATTATATTATTAAAAGAAAATGATAAAAAGATAGAATCAAGTTCAGAAGGTGTTAATGAGTCTACTCAAAATAAACATATTGAACCCAAAATTAATATATATAATCATATGTTATCTGTTCTCCTTGATCCAAGTGGCGTTAAATGTATGGAAACTAATACAGATTACACAACTGACAGAAAAATGCAATGTTTAAGATTTACTAAAAAAACAAATACTAATATTAAATGTATTACTAAAACATTTAATGGCGACATTAGGAATAGTGATCTATTAAAACCTTTACCATTTGAAGAAGACAATGAAGATAACTATAAGTTTTTAAATTTTGAGTGTTCAAATATATTTAATATAGATTGTGCTTCCAAATACCCAATCTCAAAGTTTAAACATTTTAATAAAAATAATCAACATAAGGAATACAATCCAAATGATACAACAGAACAAAAAATAAAAGAATTAATAGAAAAATTGTTTACATGTAATGAATATGTAGAAAATCAAGATATAAATCAATCTCACTCAAAAAGTATAAATTTCAATGATACATTAATAGAAAACGTAAACTCAGAAATTGATAAATTTCAACCATTATTTCATATGATGATAGAAGATATTGATGAAGATTTCAAACATTGGAAGGGTTCTCGAAACATTACCTCTATGGGCACCCGGAGGCTTCCCCCCTGGACTTAAAAATTTCAGTTATAATTTTGAAAATTTTGAATTTTATTATTTATTAATAATGATTATATAAATATTTTATCGATGTTTTCTCTAGTATAAGTTTATAAATTTAATATCAATGAACAAAGAACTAGCTTTATATTCTTTATGAATTAATGCAGGTATTCATAATTTTTCAACATTTTTATTATATAAGTATATTTTAGCGTTTAATTTTATTATGCTCTCCCCCCCCCCCTAATAAATTTTCTACGGGCGCCCATGATTACCTCTATTTCAAGGAATATAAATAAAATTATATATATATATATATATATATATATATCTACTCTCGTTCTAGGAAGTCAAGTAACATACTGTAAATTAAATTACTACAAAATTTAAATGAACAATAAGGAACATATTAAATTTTGGTTGTAGGTATTTTAAATTTGTATGTTTAAATTACTCAGACGTTTTGAAATACTTAAAAATATATATTAATTAAACAGTTTTAAAAATATTACTATAATTTTTATTTATATAATTTTAGGTCATAATTAATTAATGATAAATTAAATAATTTTATATGTCAACAATAGATTTATTGATATTTAATATAAATTTTATCAATATAATATTATATAATATATAAATATTACGTAATTCATTTAAAATAATATACATAATACATATATTACATTAAATTGAATTCCTTTAATATATTTGTTAAGACTAATATTCATATTTATATTATAATAGTAATATATTAGTTAAGTTGGTGCTACTGTAAACGCAGCAATAAATATGTTAATGACAGTAATTAGGAACACTCCGAGGACCACTAAATTGTTGAGTTGAACTGTATCAATGTGAGATGAACTGTTGCCGCTGCAGTCCAGACGACCTTTGAATATAAGCATAATTCCTACAAGCACCTACACTGAAAAAATGTTATTATGTACAATAATATATTTTAACATGCACTCAGTGTTTGGTATTGAATATCTAGTTAAAAATTTAAGTTAAATTAATTGAAATTTATAAAATAATATTAATTTGTTTTACTGTCAAAGCATCAACTAAATAACTTAAATATATAATATATATAGTTAAATTTTTAATACAATTTTCATTACATTAACTAAATTGTATAGTTTTCTATTTAAATATTAATGTAAATAACAAAATGTTTTTATATTTCATCGTGAACGTATGTCATGACCACACAATTGTATGGTTAATGCCTCTAATAATAATATAGTATATTATATATAAATTACTCTAACAATATTATCTTTTATTTTATTTTAATGATCACAAGTTTTGTAATATTATATTACTTGTAATATGAGGCTGCACGCTATGAGTACCAATAAAATCACGAAATTTGTTGACTTCTCGTGGCGAAACTCCAATATGTACCGTAACTGATTGGCATTGGCTGTTAGAAGTGCAATGTCCATCATACCCTGAGCCATTGTTTTTTTGGTACTGTACGTGGCATTACTAACCTTACTCATTGACCTGGACAACAGGGTCGTGGACTTTTTATACTCTTTTCCGATGTTACTGTCATCACCGTCCTGATCTTGCATCGTCAAACAAACCTCTGCGATGTCTGGCATTTTTCACAATTACTTTAATACGGAGCGTAGGTACAATTACATTAAGAATTCGTGTAGGTATATTGGGGATGATAATGATATTGCAGTTTTTGAAGAAGAAAAAATTGTGTTTTGTTAAAAATATTCGATCGTGACCGTGAGTGAAAATTTGATGAGCTCATAGACACTAAAACGTATTTTATAATAATAGATATGCAATTATATTATTATTATTATTGTGATATAAACACGTCGAAATCATAACAGGACGTGGGATACCGCAAAAGATATGTGAAAATGACGATGGCTGTGCAAGTGGAACAAGGTTGACCGTTTATTTATTTTTTCACATTATTTTATCTGCCACATTTGGATAAATATATTAATAAACACTTTATATATATTATATATGTGTATCAGTGGCATAAGCATAATGATTGGGTGAACAGGGTCTACACTCCGAAGTGCGAAGCTAAAAAAATTTATTAGGTCCATACAAATTTCTATTGATTTTATTTTATAACTATTGTTTTTGGAATTACCTATAGAAACGATTGTTTTCCTTTGGGAGCGCCCAGTGACGTAGATACAATTTTTTTCTGGGGGGGGGGGGGGGTGTTAACTTCAATGATACACCTCGAAGCCTCGAACAAACAATAAGCCAAAAACCAAATAAAATTCAAATAATTGTCAAAAGTCTAAAGCTACGGTCTCCAAGGCGCGACACGTCGTCGCCCACTGCTTTTGTGGAAATTGTATTTCTGGTCTGCAAGACGCGACAGATCGCGGCGTCTCAACTTTGGGTCGTCGCGACCGGCGACACATCACGACGACACAATGGTAAAAATGTTATTTTTGCCGTCGGAAGACGAAATATTAATACAGGAAGTAGAAAGAAATAACATTCCATATGATTTTTTGTCGAATCAAAATTATCTATTAATCTCATCCTCATCTTCATCTTCATCCATCAATAGAAGGGTTAAAATATTATTGTTATTAAAAATTAGTTTAACCATGTTATTAAAAATATATATTATAAATACTTGCGTATTTGAACAGATACAAAACTGAACTGTCAATATTACTGTATGTAACCTGGACGAAAATAATAATTTTATCATGTCGCGGTCGTCGCCTTGGACTTGGAGACCACGCTAAAATAAAATTGTCGCGGCGACATATCGCGCCTTGGAGACCGTACTTTAAGTTATAATTGTGTTGGAAGTTAAAGGATTAGAACCAGTCGTTATCACTGTTTTCGATTATTTATATTTCCACGAATAACAATAAATTCTATGATCGAATTAATATTATCTTTATTATTTTCAAAATTACTAAATTTATAAATTAAGATTAATGCAGAATATTATTTATAGTCAATTTTTAATAATGTTCAACGTTCGTAATATTTATAGTACGAGTATAAAAAATGAGTTCTTACTTCCTATATAAAAATATTACATTACAATGGTAGTTCTTATTATATCCCGTATTTAAGGGGCCCGGTGCCGATGAGTTTTTAAATACAAAAACATGCCTCACAGAAATAAACTCTTGCGTCTTGCGCCTCACAGAATAGTCTGATGATTATTATTTTTTTATTTGAAAGATAAAGACCTCTCTCTTACAGGGCGGATTGAATCCGATTTTTAAAATTTAAATCACAATATTGGTAATAAACATTAATTATTCAAAATTTTGGAATTTTAAAAGTACCTATATATAAAAATATATATATATATATATATAAAAAAAATCAGTATTCAATCCACCTGTAAGAAGTTTTCCTCTTTAAAATAAAAAAAAAAAAATTAAAATCGGACAATTTTGTAAGGAGTGACAGTTTTTCCAGTAAAGATGGTTTTGACAAAAATGATCATACGATAAACTCCATTTACGTGTGCGTGCGCGGGCGTGATATTATTTTGGTTATATATTAAAACAGGAAACACACTAATTATCATTCATACACTAACCCAACAACATCAAATCGACCGCCGCCGATCACTATGTTATGAAATTGCCTGAATTTTACTTCTTAATAAATAGCTGGTACAGGGACCCTTAACGAAAATTTTGTCTTTTCCTATTTCAACTCTTATAGGTTAAATTCTGTATATTTGTTCACATCTCCAATATGATATAATCTATTAAAACATTCAGCTACATTGATTGAATTACTTTTATCTTGTATATAATTCACCTTTTTCACATTTGTTTTACAATTATAACTCTGATGTCAGATGTTTTACTCTGAAGAATGTGTTACGTGTGTATATGTTTTATACTTACAATTTTAAAACGTATGATTATTTCTTCCACAGCACAAACATTAAACAATTGTTAAGTCCAATTTACACACAGTGATGTAGTCCTGAAATAATGTATGGGTATGCGCAAAAACCTAAAAAATATATAAAATAAAGGGATGAGAGGTTTTGACTCTCCCCTCCTCACCAATAACCTGAACATATTATTATTAAGAGTAGGTAACTAAGTAGTAGTAATATAACTATCGGAGTACCGGTTCGAAAGTTTCACCCTTGTACCGAGCCAACGCGGTCATGGAAAAACAAGACAATTGAAAAATTAAATCGAAACGTTGATATATCCACAGAAACATTTGGTGTTCCATTTTATGGAACATGAAACTAACATTATTGTTTTATATTGTATTAATTAATATAAAAATTGAATTATTATCAATATTTCATGATCATAACTTTATAAAATTAAATTTAAATTAATCATAATAACTTATAAGACTTTTTGAATGGTATAATGGGTAGTGGGTATACGAACATTTTCTATCGCATACCCACGACCTTCAGTTTTATTCATTGGTATACGCACTTCTTAATATTTGGGAAGTGGTTATGCGGCGCATACCCTCCACAACATACCTGTTTACACAGATTCGCCAAAGCATTATATAAAATCCAATTTAATAATAAATTAAATTGGAACCCATTTGAATGATTATTATTTATTAGATAATCACGTAATATATTCCACAAAGTATACACGGCTACGCACATAGTAAAATAAATATTAAGAAGTATGCTCGACTCGATACCGTGTTTTCGTCGTAGTCTACGCATGTGCAGCGTCTTGACTTTTTGTGCATAATGCATTTGTGCATTCGGTTCACATCGATTTCCCGATGATAACCGAAGGTAAAAATAATGCAATATTACTTTGGTCGTAATAATCATAGTAAAATTAATTTAATTACGCCCGATGGTATTCTACGATAAACGAAATGCAAACGAAATACACGTGACGTCACTTGACTTTTTATTTGTTGCCTATCCAAGATTAACGTCAGGCGATGCACACTACTATCAGTCGAGCATACTTCTCATTTATTTTACTATGGCTACGCATATGAATGAATGTTATAATTAAAGACGTTAAACGTGTTATTTAGGTACATTATTTTTTCCCCTGTAATTTATACTTTTATTTGGATAAATTTTTAAATAGAATGGTCATATTATTTATACGTAAGACTTTACAAATTATTTTAACCAAACTTTAAGAAAAATGTTCAATTTTTTCAACATATTTTTAACGACAGATAATTAATATTATTTTTAATTTAATATATTCGTAGTATAATAAATTCATTTTTTACATAGGTACATATCAGGAGATTAAGTTAAAAAAAAAAATTCACACTACATACGCTAATGTATTTATTTATTATTTTTGGTTTCTTTTAATTGTTTACTATTTTCCGTATTGCAAAATTTTGTGTCTGATTTTCGATGAAGTATTATTAAATTAAAATATTTTAATTCTAACAGGTTAATTTTTTCATTGTTTAATTAGAAAATAGTATTAATTATATTCATTTTTTAATGTGTATATAATACAATAATAAATAACGGGAACAATTATTTGCGTCCTGTACTCCTATTGGAAATTTGTCAGGGCAATTCTATTTTAAATGGAACGTTTAGTAGATACCTATTTTTAATAACTCAGAAAAAGTATAAGTACTCCTAACCCGAAGTACAATAATTTCGTCACTGATAAAGTGATAAGTATATATATTATATTATATTCCTATTATAACACATGTTTATTAATTATTATTTCTAAATTTAACTTTGGAAACAAATACAATTTTACATTAAATAACACTATTAATTTTTTTAAATGTATATTTGTTAGAAAAAAAACAAGATAGTATATTATATTTTATATTATTTTTATTTGAAAATAATCAAAAAGTAAATTACAGTAAATTTTTCTTTAACGAAAAGGTGAAAGCAGTACACGTAAATGTAAAACTTAGCTTTGTTTTTTAAAATTTACATCTGCTGATGAACTAACGTCAAACCCAAAACCCGATATCGTTATATTGATTACGGTAATTAGGAAGACCAAAATAACCGAAAGGTCGTTTAAAATCAAACATTTCCACTGGTCATTTTCTTTCTTGATGTCCAGCCCTCCAACAACCAAGAATATCCCACCAATGAGTACCTATGTGTACAGACAAAAACACATTTTACTAAATATGATTTTAATTTAGAATTACAAATACTTAAGTAACCAATGCATAAACAATAAAAGTACCTATTATAATACAAATAGAAATTTCAGTTAAATATAATATCGTATTAGGTAGTTGATCATAGGTATACACATAGTTTTGTGTGTACACCACTATCATTTCGTTCGCGCAATTTCCTACTCGAAGTACATACATTTATTCTATTCTGTAGTACATATACCTACGCAAAACGCAATTATTATGTTCCGTGAATGATTGTTTTATGTGTTTACCAAATAGAAATTGATAGTTACATCTTGCATAGGTATATGTTAAGCTCCTTATTTCCCAAGTCCTAATATTACTAACTAGAAAACGGCGGCTATATCAATAAATACCACCTTCACCTTTTCAGTTTTCTTGTATCTTTGAACTAGGTCCTAACTCTTAAATATAAAGTAAAAGGTCTACAACAGTATTTCCCAACCTATGAATTGATACTCAAAATTAAATCAAATATTTTTAATGTGTCGATTAGTTGCTAATTCTAAACTAATTACAATAATAAAATATGTCCCTATAATTTTTGTTCTAAAAATAATAAAATAATTATATAAATGGTATGAAGTTTTTAACATTTAAATTAAATATTTCAATGATACGAGTATAATTGTTTTAAAAAAAAAGGTTACTAAATAACTAAATTTTTTTATGGTAGGTATGCGTATAATAAAAAAAATTAAATTTTGAATTGTTATGACAATTAAAATAAAATAGTCGTTAGTTATTGCTGGTTGCAACCGAATTTCGTACGCATTTTTTTATATAAATCAGATTTACTATTTTCGTAGGTAGATTAGGTACCTATATACATTGACCCACATGTGATAAAAAATTTATGAAAATTTAAAACTAAAAATACATTTAAAATAATATTAATATATCAATTTTATTCAAATATCCCAAAATTTCCTTTGCCTGGTTACTTGGTTATTTAAGTTTAAATAATATACCCTGCGCACGTAATTCGGATGCACCATCATTTCTATTGAAATAAATTTGGCTGTTTAAATATTAGTAGGTATACTTTTCTATATAAACCATAAAAATCACCTAAAACAATTTTCTTATTTTAATATAATGTAAATTATAAAACAATGCATTTATAATAGGTATAATATTGTATTATATATAATATTATGTGATTGTTAGTTATTTAGTCCCGAGAGGAACCGGCGGGGATACGTTGAGCGACGGAGTTGTTGAAATACTGGCTAGTCCGGAATCGAATGCTCCTATTATTATATTGATCGTAAACACAATAAACGTGCACACGACTGGCACTTGGTTAATGAACAGCGACGACGTTTTGTATTCGATCAAATGAAAACGACAGTCCCGAAGCAAGTTCAGAGATAGAAAAATCACTCCCATGAATACCTTACCAGGAAACGATATAAATAATAATATTAATATAAATGAGTACATTTTTAAAAAATTCAATTGCATAATATTAATATCATAATGTTATTAATGTCTATATTGCAGGAATAGTTTGCATATTTAATGCCTATATTGTATCCCGTGCCCACTATATACCCACTACTGTACCAAGTAATAATAATATAAAACACAACTACACGCCTCTACGCGCATGATAGTTATATAAAAATATTTTTTGAAAATTAAAATATAATAATATGCTCTAGTGTGTTCATACCTGTAAAAATATTGATGTAGCAATAAGTACCAACAACGGTTTGTAGAACTCGTGTTTTTCGCCCACTTGAAGGATGTATTTCAATTGATTTGCATTGGCAGTCAACAGAGCAATATCCAACATTCCTTGGGCAATAGTTTTTTTGGTCGCATATCGATTAACATCTAACGGTTTAGTCTATAAAAATAACAATACACACTTAAGCGTCAAACTGTTATTATAGGTACAATTTAAAACTAAACAAATATACCTAGGTACCTATCTATATATCTAAATATTAAATACATTATCTACTATTATAAAATATTTATATAAAACTATAATGATCTTTTCAGTTATCTAGCCGCCATAAAATTTTCATATTTCTAGTGATAGCCGATAGGATAAGTTATTATTTTTATTAATACGGTTATCAATAGTTTATAGTTTTTAACTGGAAGGGTTATATATATACGTATAATAGGTATGTGATAAAATTTTAAAACCTTTACATTAATTTTTCTCCAAAATATAGAACTTTGAATATTTACTAAGACTCTCGTATTTATCTATGTACCTATAAAGATTAATAAAAAGAAAATTTTGGATTTTAAGGTCTGAAAGCTTTTCTGAAGTATATACTTATACGAGTATAAAACTTAACATATTACCAAAATATTAAAAAATCCAAAGTCTCATTTTATATATACAAGTATATATATAATATATCTGTTTAAAGTTTATATTTTTAGTGTAATCGAAAATCTAAAAACTAGATACTATACTACTGTGGAAGGGATACAGGTGAGGAAAAAATAATGGTGATATTATAGTACCTATTATGTTGTAATTTAATTAAGAATTAAGATGTGAATGAAATGATAAATCATTAAATTCAAAAAAACGATTCTAAGCGAATATAAGTTCGTCTGAACTTAACGTCAGATAATATACCTAGGTATTAAATATTGAATTGATTTAAATTTTCACAAATTTACTAAAATGTCATTAGTTAATATTTGATGAAGTATTTATCAATCATTATCGCCATTAATTATTAATTATTCAATAGTGGTCTTCCCTTATTTACCTATAAAAACATAACTATTTTAATAATATAATAAATTAATAATAATACCTAAAAATCCGTGTAGGTAATCATTATCACTACAATCGCTCACTATTAGACTAATATTATTCATAATTTAATGTTTTTAACAAAAAAATATATCATATTAATTGACTGATTTAATCGTCTGCTACTATTGACTAGTTCATTGCTTTATTAGTGTTTTTTAGCAGTGTTTTTTTTAACACTGATGATGAAAACATTGTTTTCGAAATACGTATTTGTTGAAATAAAAACAAATTTTTTGTAGACATTGGGTATTTTTATTTAATAAAATTTCTACAAGTGACTCTCACCATAATAATTAATATCCATCACTAATCTATACACTATACATATACTATACCTATCCACTACACCTATATTTCACTAAATTACGCGCAGTATCGTTTCTTCGAATGTAATGATTTCAAATTTTCAATGCATTCTAATCTTAATCAAATTACAACATAAATACATAATAGTATAACATAATAGTATATATTATATTATGTGATGTATCATGAAGAAAAATATAAATTTTAAAATATCAGTGATACTGTAATTGTAATACAATTAATAATAGGTATATTTTTATTATTGAATCATTTATCATTTTAATAGTTATAAATTTCAGTAAAAAAAAATGTTATTGTTTAAGTTCTTTACGACCTCAACTAAACAAGTTACAAGTATGTCTATATGATTTATGATTCATTAGTACCTGGGGTAGTGACTATAGTGTGGTTTTTCGTTGCATAGATACCAACCCACAATACGTAAAAACAAATATTTTTGCCTATAAAATATATTTATATAGATTATAGGGCGATAAGAAATTTATGTATTGGTGAAATAGGTACGTCATAAATAAAATATTTATGTAAATAGGTACTATTTTTTTTTTATCATATATCTAATTGTTTGATCATCCTGTGTAACGAAAATAAGGTAATTAAGGTAATTGAATATTTGTAAATTACAATAATGAGTTATGCTTATGACTTATAGTTATAAAGTTATAAGTTGGAATCTATGTGGCTATGTACTACCTATATAAACCTACACATAATATCAATATAATAATAATATATAAAACAATATACGTAAAGTATAATGTATGAACTACAAACCAACTATAAAAAAAATATAATATAATATATTATTTTAAATATTTTAATAAATGGTGGTTTTGTCCTTCAATTATTCAAAATTTATTGTTTTACTGATTTTTTATTATAATAAATAGTCATGGATATTATACTGCAATAATAGGTAAATAATATAATTGCAATTAGATAACTTTCAAATACAATGAAATGAAATCGATAATAATTTTAATAACCTTATACGGTTTAATATTTCCTGTTTCGGTTTAATTTCCCGGGGCCTTTTTATACAAACTTAATATTGTTTTTATATTATAGCCTATAGGTACTCAATACAATAGATTGTTAGTTCTAATTTCTAGACTTATAAACTATTGGTATATTGAAAATACTAAAATGTAAAGATGCATATTTTTATATTATTTTATAATAATGGTCTTTAAATAGATCGATTTGAAAATATACAATATATTAAACCGTAAGTAGGTACATAACTACATACTAAATATCATGTAGTTATAGCATATAGATATGGGGTTATTTTTATTACGTAGGATAATGATGATTGGTCACGCTGAATTTTTCACGGTTACATTATAACTTTTTTTTTTAATCGGGAATATGTTATATAAATTGTCATCGGACATTGTGTAATGTTTCTAGAATATCATATAGTCATTTAAAATATTAAGTATCATGTAAATATGTGAAAAATAAGTCTGCTAGGTATACAGATATTAATATATATATAATGTATTACACTTTACACGTAGGTAACGAACATACTATTGAGATTGACTATTATAGTGGCTGATGAAATTATTTAATATTTATTGTTATTACTTCCTTTTCGTTGAAAAAATCGATATTATAAAGATAAACCCATGAAAAATCAACAAAATAAAATAGAATAAAAATATTAGAATACGATTTTTAAATAATATAATATTATAATCATAAGTATCGATATAATTACGAGGTAATGTCGTATTATACGTACCTATACCAACATTATAATATCGTACTATAGTAATTACGTGTTATTATGTGTAAGTTCACGTAGAGACTGGAAATATTGACTTATTTATAAATTATGAATAACTAGTATAATAATAGACAAATATATATTAAGTTTAAGTATTTCATTTTAGATTCTGAGCGAAGCGAAGAATGTATTGGTTTTACAATGATGTGTGATTATTTTTTGTTTTTTTTTATGTCTGTGTACAAAAATACTACCCGAAATAATGCTCCGATTATCACGAATAGGGTATGTTTCCGGTAGAAAAGTTGACGTAGTTGGTACTTTACTTAGGTCATTTTTTGAATTTCTCAAAATTGACGCTATGCGGTAGAAAAAACGGCGAAAAAATGACGAAAAAACTGCATTTTTCGCGAAAAATGAAATTTCGACGAATTCGATTTCTATATTTCACGATAACTCAGGCAATTTTTAAGATAGAGACCTGAAATTTTTTTTGGATGTTCACATAGCTACTATATATATGTGGTATAATTTTGGAACCGTTACATTAATTTTTCTCCAAAATATAGGACTTTGAATATTTCGTAAAATTCACGTTTTTACGTATATAATGTGTGATAAAATTGTCAATTTTGGGTATTTTAGTCTGAAAATTTTACTGAAGTATACTTACATATTACTTAACATCATACTAAAATATTAGAAAAATCCATTGTCAAAATTTTTTTTTATAGCCGTTTTAAGTTGATATTTTTAGGAAAACGAAAATTTTAGAATCCATACATATAAATAAATATTCTGAAAACACTTTTACTACCCGAAATAATGCTTCGATTTTCACGAATAGCGAGTTTCAGATGTAAAAGTGGATGTAGATGGTACTTTATTTAGGTCATTTTTCGAATTTCTCAAAATTGACTATAAGCGGTAGAAAAAACTTCGAAAAAATGACGAAAAAACGGCATTTTTCACGAAAAATGAAATTTTAACGAATTCAATTTCTATATTTCACGATAACTCGGGCAATTTTTAAGTTAGAGACTTGAAAATTTTTTTGGGTGTTCACATAGCTATTATATATATGTGGTAAAATTTGGGAACCGTTTTTTAAATTTTTTTACTAAATATAGGACTTCGAATATTTCGTAAATTTCTCGTTTTTACGTATATAATGTTTGATAAAATTGGTAATTTTTGGTATTAGGGTCTGAAAATTTTACTGAAGTATACTTACGTATTACTTAATATCATACTAAAATATTAGAAAAATCCCTAATCTCAATTTTTTTTTATAGCTGTTTTAAATTGATATTTTTAGTTCAAACGAAAATTATAATCTGACTGAACTTCGCTCAGAATCGTTTTTTCGAATGCAATGGTTTATCATTGCATTCAAATTCTAAGTAAAATTAAACGCTATGATCCGCACACCTGTATCCTGTGCGGCAGGAGTATCAGCTCTTTTTTTAAAATAATAAATTTAGGTAAATATAACAATATTCGTTTGCAAATATACGTATTAATTTCTACGCGATTTCATTATTTCAACTATTTTCATTATAATTTATATTATACAAAGTTATATAAACATTAAACTAAACTATGATATGTAGGTAAACTTAGGAATTATAATAGGTATTAGGTATATAGTATATTATGATGTGATATTAGTATATTACTATATTAGGGACTTTAGGTAGACACGACGCACGAGTTACGAGTATATACATTGTAATCAAAATTATACAACAAAGGAGTAAAAGGGGGCCAATGCTTTAGGCTTAGGGTAACGAAAAATATAGATCTCAAATTACCTATATGTTATATAATCAAATTTATATTCATATATTGAACAGGAGTAAAATGGTAGTTAGCACGACAGACGACACTGCAGGGTATTATAATATTATAAGTATAAATAATTATAAATAATTATATATTGCATTCTAAAATTACAATCTTACTTTATTATAAACGACTATTGTACTATCGTGTATATTAATATTGTAATTAAAATGGTATAATGTATAGGAACAATAATTTTCTCTTCTATTAATATTTTTGAAACGAAATAGCTATACCTATATAAAAAAAAAAAAATGGTAGGTAACACGAAAAGTTAGTAAATTACAAATAAATAATTCAAATTTTTTTTTGGTCGAAATTTGAAAATCAAATATAAAAAGAAAAAACGAACGTTTTACTATAAAATTGAACTATAACAAATAGCGTATAGATACAATAAAATATATACCTATGTTAAATAGGTATACCATAACCCGATAACCAGATTTTAATATTTATTGCGGTGGTAGGAAATTCGAAATATATAGGTAGGTATAATTAATTTTATAATTAAAATAAATTTATATGTATTTTTTTTTCTTTTTTTTTTTTTTTTTTTTTGATTAAACATAATTTATTATAATTATAGGTATAATACACAAATATTATACCTTATACGTATGAAGTACTTATAACTAAATGACGACCCTTTTATACAAGCCATACCATAATAATAATATTATAGTTAAAGACCGGATTTAATTGCAGTGAAAACACACAAAAATTGCATATTAAAATTGCATAATTGCACCAAAAAATACATAATAAATTGCACTATAAATATTCAAAAATTATATACAAATTATGTTCATTAAAATTAAATCTTCTATTATTTAAAATATATAAAAACTACGTTCTACTTCTACGTCTTCATTAGTTATTGGTTCATATTTAAAACATTTCAATAAGATAGGTGTTATATCTAAAATAACATCTTTTTTACCTAACATAACTTCATAATAAAATGTTATAGTTTTATACCCTTCAATATTTTTCAATTACATACATGAATTTGTCTATTTTTTTTTTCCATCTGGACCAGGAATATTTGTTAAAATATCTAATGTTTTCTAAACATATTCATACTTTCAAGTAGTTTACTATTCGAGTTTATACAATAAATTTAACCGAGTTAAACGCATTGGCATTGTTCATTAAAACACACAAAATTGTAAAAAATTGCATTATAATATTAAATAGGCGTAACACATAAAGTATAAATGGATTATACGAGTACCTACATCAGATTTGGTTTATCTTAACTGCAAAAAAAGTTGCAATATCAATTAAATCCGGTCTTTAATTATAGTATATTAGAGTAACTAAATAACTAATATATAAATATATGGCTTATAATATATTATGTTATTATTATATTATTATAATATTATATACCTATTAATATATACTTACTGTCGTTAAGTTCAAGTCGCCGACAGACATGGTAATTGATGATGAATTTAATAGCTGTATATTATATTATTATATCAAATGGCAACGGATAATTTTATTATATTTTATTTGAGTAAAATTTGGTAAAAGTATAAAACGGTCGTATAAAATAAATAAAGGTATAAGCACTATTTGGCAATTCCTATACCTAGGTACACCTACAGTTTTACACACGCATAACGAACTGCGGTTGACTGCAAGTGCAACCAAAACCAAACTCGATATTTAGGTAAATTATGTAAAACAATATTATAACGTAAAAAATACGAACTTCATATAAATATGGTAAAAATGTACGTAATAACAATAATAATGTAATAGTTTAACACGGCACAAAACAATATAGGTAGTTCTGGCTAGTAGGTACGCGTGTAAATTATTATATACCTACCACTACCAGATTCGTAAAATTAGGTACCAGCCATGTGTACCACGGTTAACGATTTAGCACAGAAACGCAGTTGCGCACGCCTACATCATAATACTGAAGCTACATGGGTATATTATTATTATAATATGCCTACCTGTAGTATTTGTATATACAATATACCTTCTACAAAGCAGACACGCGCTATTTAACGTTGGCCGATAACCTATCTACTATCTACCATATTCTACCCTATTTAAATATTCATAGACTATAGTGATGATACCTAGATATACCTAATGATAACAGTAAATAGTGAAAGTGAAGTAATAAGTAGATTATTATATTATATAAACAGTGACAAATAATAATATAATATTTCATCATTTTTATTTAAAAGATAAGATTTCGCTTTATTTTGCCATTTGGCATTTGGGGCGTCAATTATTTCTGTGTTTTCTAAAGCGGTAATAATGTTTTTTAAATAATTATCCCTAGTATGCAACATTTTAATACCTAATTATTGGTTCAACAATATTTATATTATATGGTTTATTATGCTCTATATTACTTATAGTGTTATTTAAATCTGTCGGATTTCTAGATAAAAAATTAGCTGCCCGATTAAAAATTCCTTTTTTTTTTAAAAAATTATTCCTATTAATTTAGTTCTAAGTCTATTTAAAATGGATGATTCTGATTTTATCGTTTGTAATTGAACTAAATTCTTATGATCGGTCCAAATTTTAAAATGTCTACTATGTAGATATTGTCTAAAATGAGTCCAACCGAAGTATAAGGCTGACATTTCTAAAATTCTAACTCTAGTGCTGAATAGTTATTTAGTGTTTTATTTAAATTTTTTGATGCGAAAGAAACGTAGTGTATTTCTTTTTTCTCATTTTGTTGTTGTAAAATGACACTTAATCCCTTCTTTGAACCGTCTGTTACTAAAATTATTTCTGCGTTATCTTTTAAATTTTTAAATGTGGTTTCGACAGTTTCGTGTGTATCATTCCAAGTAATTGATTATTGTTTTGTTTTAAATTTTCCTTTTTTAATTCCGTAAGGGGGTGTGCTAACTTATTGAAATTTGGTATGAACCGGCGAAAATAATTTGCCAAGCCCAAAAAACTACGAAGCTATTTTAATTGTACTGGGAGAGGAAAGAATTTTTATAGCTTCTCTGCAGAGGCGTATTTTGAACAAAATTCTAGGGAATCCAAAATTTTTCCCCTATATATTAAATAATAAATTATAAATTTACTAATTAAGAATAACAAAATTAATATAAATATAATATAAAAAAAAAATGAGCTGATACTACTGCCGCACATGATACAGGTGTGCGAATCATAGCGTTTAATTTTAATTAGAATTTGAATGCAATGATAAACCATTGCATTCGAAAAAACGATTCTGAGCGAAGTTCAGTCAGATTATAATTTTCGTTTGAACTAAAAATATCAACTTAAAACAGCTATAAAAAAAAAAAATTAAAATTAGGGATTTTTCTAATATTTTAGTATGATGTGTTAAGTAATATGTGAGTATACTTTAGTAAAATTTTCAGACCCTAATACCAAAAATTGCCAATTTTATCAAACATTATATACGTAAAAACGAGAATTTTACGAAATATTCAATGTCCAATATTTTATAGAAAAATTAACGTAACGGTTCCAAAATTTTGCCACATGTATATAATAGCTATTTGAACATCCAAAAAAAATTTCAAGTCTCTAACTTAAGAATTGCTTGAGTTATCGTGAAATATAGAAATTGAATTCGTCAAAATTTCATTTTTCGCGAAAAATGCCGTTTTTTCGTCATTTTTTCGAAGTTTTTTCTACCGCTTATAGTCAATTTTGAGAAATTCGAAAAATGACCTAAATAAAGTACCATCTATACATCCACTTTTACATCTGAAACTCGCTATTCGTGAAAATCGAAGCATTATTTCGCGTAGTAAAAGCGTCATCAGAGATCAGACATAAAAACAAAATAGGACATTATAAAAACAATACATTTCTCGCTTCGCTCAAAATCTAAAATATAAACATCATAATGGAATAGATATTTTATTCTGATTTCTAACAAGTAGGGTTATAGGTATACTTAATTACTAACCTCCATATTTTGCTGTTGTTCCTTTAGATAGTCAACTGGGGATACGGATGAGGATATAGTCATGCCGAAAATCGTATGTGTGTTAATAGGTGTTGATATTGACCATTGATTTTATAATATATTATAAATTTTAACGTATATTGACGTATAATAAAATGTAAAATACGCGGTAACACCGTCTCGTCGTAACGATCGTCGATTGAGGGCAGACACGAGACACGATTCCTCTTCGTTTCTAACTGTCAATTATTGTTACTCAAATAGCTATATAATATAATGTAATGTATACCTAATTCAATTCCGCATGCGTTTGTTTAATCGATATTATAATATTATACTGTACCGAATAATATAATATGTGTGTAATCAGTCATTCGTCGTTGTGTATAGCCGTGTATAGGTATAGTTTATAATTATAATATATAAATATAAATTAATAATCGGAACCGTATTTACATATTTTACGTACAACTTTATTATAATATTTTTACCCTTACAGAAAGTCAGAAACACACCGAAATACTCGCAGCCCGCAAGCGAGTTAAACGTCAAAGTCAAACAATAACACACACGAATACACGATTAAATATAAATTACGTACCTACCTACATAGGTATATATACACGAAAATAATATAACACAATTTTTTATTTTTTATTATTATTAATTATTTTATATTATAAAACATTAGGAATTATGCGATATTATAATATTAATACAATAATAATATAAAATTATTATTAGCTGCTTTGCATCATATAATATGTACAGGTAAACATTTAATTATTATGTATACCTGTTACAGTGTTACCTGATATGTTATGGTCATATGAGTATCTATATTAATAATTATTATATTAAAATAGGTATTAGGTTTAGGTAGGTATAACATTTTGTATATACATATAGGTACAAGGTACTTAGGTGTTAGGTACCTACCTATAAGGCTATAAAGAAATAATATAATATTTGGTAGGTATAGGTAAATATAAAAATTGTTTTAATTAATTGCTTATACGCACTATAGATAAAACAAACAAAAAACATACCTACATCTTTGTAAGTAGGTTACGTTCTCAATTGATTTTCCCGAAAAAACGTGAAATCTTTAAATCATCCTTCATAGCTCATGGCGAGGTTCATGGTAAAGAAATTAATTTTATAAATAGTAGTATTAAAAATATTATTTGGCTTAAACAAAATCTTTTTAATAATCATTAAACATTTATTGTGTTTATTTTATAATAATACATTTGAATTTTATATGTAACTACTAATTTATAAATTATAATCGTGCTAAACTAACTGCTAGTTATGAGTTAACGAACAATATTACTAAGAAGTTTCATTAGTTAGGTTACCTACATACTTAAATTTCGAAAGAATTAATGAATCGCCTGTTGTCTCCACCATGTTGTAACGCTACAGTATTGTACTTTAAAGTATCCACATAAGTACTACGGATGTGGATGAATTATTCATCAATGTTCTAATTAAATCATGTCCAGTATCTTGTTAAGAAGCAGGCAGCTGGCTATTTATTCCCATTATATTATATAGCAGGTCTTTTGAACCGGGTCGTTATAGTGTTGTACTGTTATAGACTGATATAAAATAAGGGTATCTTATTTAGCTATATTTTATAGGTCCTATACCTGCCCGTTACAATCTAACACGATATTTAGCAACGAAATATAATATATTTTGTTATGATAAATTTTGAATAAAAAAAAAAAAATCATATCTATATATTTTATAAATATTAGGTAAAGTACTAAGATATAAAAAAGTATAAAGACACTTATATTATATTTATTGTGTATAGGGTTTGAAAAAATTCTTAGTCCGACTCATTATGACTGTATGTTTGTACCTATGTCCTATATAGGTACCTATTAATGTATTATATAATTTTTACACGCTAGTACGCTACAAATAAAATATATTACAATTAGGTATACATTTATACCTGCGTAACCCTGTTCTTGAAGGGTAGGTAGTTGATTGAAGATCACATATTGTATAACGGTGAGTGCGAGTTGAAAGTTGAGCTGATTAAAAATGTATAGTAAATCAATTAGGTATAAGAATAACATGATTTCGATTTGGTTTTTACAACTATATAAAATTACCATTTCAACCAAATACCAAATCAGGTATTCGAACTCGACTGGTTAATAATAGGTAGTAGGTACGTCACACTGTCCTTACCAGTGTCTGTCCTACCACGTAATATCATCGAGGAGACATAAAATGACTATAATTGCAATACTGTTACAAAATGTATCTACTTACCTAGAACCTACTATATATTATATTTTTAAGAGCCGTTAACTATTTTTGAACCAGTGAAAGTCCTAGAGCTTGTCGCTCGTGAATTGGAGGGGGGTATGGCTATTATAGTATTATATAGGTACCTACACCATCCCTACCTGATACTGTCATTTTTTCTATAATTTTACTTTAAGGTACCTCGCCACCTCCATATAGTTTTTGATAAATTTTTGAACTTTTTTAAACAAGGACATATAATATGTATTTTAATAGATACTTTGTACACTAATCACAATTCACAGTTATATAAATTATAAGTACAGGTACAGAACTGCAGTTTAATTGTGTTTATATTCACACAAACTTTTTTTAAAACCGTTTGTGTTTTTGGAAAAAGTTTTATTCTGCAAATTTTTTGTAGCTATCTATAAGCAAAATACTCACAGTCACATTATTTAATATATACATTATACCTATATAATGATTTTTACCATTTGTTTTCCAATAGGTATATAATAATATAATAAGTGCGAAGTGCCTAACTACAAGCTACAATGTCTAAACTTTATTTTTCTAAAATGTATACAATTAAAATTAAATTTTTATTAAATACCTACCTTATACCTATACTCGTAATAGGTAGATACATACATAATAACACATGACCATATATTAAACTAATAAATATGCATACCAACTTTTATGTAGGTACCTACTTACAATCTATCAGGTACCTAGTTAATAAATACACACGGATACTATTTAACTTACAAATTAAATTGAATATTACTGTTTTATTTATAATTAATAAATTAATTTTAAATAAACTGTCATTGAATGACTGACAAATGAATAATGAAAGCAATAATTTGTAGGTAATATCCATAATAAGTATATATTATAATACAAACAGTAACACGTTGTTCTTTTTTTTTTAATGTACCTACAAAATGTAAGAATGATTTCAGTTAATGAATGTAATTGAAATTTAAGTTATTGCATTTTTTGAAATTAAAATTTATTAAGCTGCTTACATTTTAAATCAACTATTATAAAATAAATTTATAATTAATTATAACTTTTTTCTTTTTATATAAGGTATTTAATGAAAATAACTTAATTTATTAAATTACAATATTATGGAACAAAATATTGTATACATTTCAAGACTAAAAATATACTTGTGTACAATTATTTGGAATAATAGATATCTATAAAAAAAAACTCATAAAGAAATCTAATTATTGTAATATTGTTTATGTATATAATAACATATGTTTATTATATAAAACAATATAATTAAATATGATAGCATATCACTTAATCAAAAATTACATTTTAGAATAACATTTTTTTGAAAATTAAGTGTTCAAAATATCATGTCTACAAATGATTAAATAATCAAATTTACTTATTAAATAAAAATAAAAATTATAAATAAAAACAAAAACAAAATGTATTTTTAACAAATATAACATAATGAAAAAAAAAAATGTATATATTAAAAATACAAATTATTGGAAGATATTACTCTAAGCAATTTTAAGATAATATTGACAGATTTTTTTTACTATAAACAGTATTTTATGTTGTTTTTATTCAATGAATATGAAACCATAGTAATTAATTATAAATTTAACATAATATAAAAAAATATCGCTATTAAACAAAATCTTTATACTGTATAGTGCCCAATGATATAAATCTAAATGCATTGTGTATAACTATATGTTGAGTACAAAATCATTTGATCATTTAATTTTTTGTAAAAATAATATTTTGCAAACTTTAAATTAGAAGAATCAAGAAATGATAATTGATTACATGATTTTTACACAACAACCTCTAGCCAATAAATACAATTCACTACCATGGTAATATTTACAAGTTAAAATACCGTAAAAATATCAATATAAACCCGAATAATAATTTATGAAATTAATTTTTTATTTTTAATATTATATGCACATGCATAAATTGAAATGGTTAAAACAATAAAATCTGTACATCTTATTTTAATAATATAGGTAGTTTTAATTTATGTATATAATATGCTTTAAGTTTTATTGCAATATATTAATAATTACAATTGTAACAGTTATAAGATAAAAGACAAAGTATATATATATATATATATATAGTATATATAGACAAAGTGTCAGAAAAAAATCTAATTACTAAAAATGAATTTGTTGATGACTTTTGGAAAATGTTGATTGTAGACTGATCAATAACACCTTAACTGAAACATAAAACATAACTAATATTTAATTTATGTACACAATAAATAATTAGAATCATTTTAATATTAAAAATAATATTATATGTTTTATTTATTATTTCAAGAATAATTATAATTTTTTATTTTAGGTTTACTGTAAAAATAACAATTTTATATAATTTTTAATTCAGTTATTAATTAGGTACTTACAAATTATTAAAAATAATTATTTTATTGGTGATCTGGATCTGGATCTTTCTTTTTTAGCTTGAGCTGCTAAGTCATCCCATTCAGATAAATCATATTTTGAAAGATCACCATCTTCATCATCGTCATCATCATCATCATCATCATCATCATCATCTTCAACATCAGCAATTTTTGACCACGATTTATTTTTTCCTCTATCGTTATTTTCTTCTTTACTATTTTGACTACTAGAATCCTCACTTATAGAACCATTATCTCGTTTTTGTTTTTTCTTTTTACGTCCAAATTCATCATACTCGTCATCTGAATCATCACGCTTAACATATTCAACAACTCCTCTATCATTGTACCCACCACCATACCCAGTACGTTCTTCTGGATCAGCAAATTTAGGTGCATTACACATATTACACTGAGATCGGCGTGCCCAATTTACATTTCCACATTTACTACACTGCCAGTCATCAGCTGAAAATAGCCCTTTGCTTTTTTCAGCAGCTGCTTTTCCAATTTCAGCACCAGCTTTTTTCTTTACTGGTAAATCTTCACGCTCTTTATTACATCGGTTACAATGTGAACGGCGAGCAAAGTTAATATTGGCACATTGGGCATTTGGACATATCCAATCGCCATCAGTCATGCGAAACGTTTTACCTGCAGCTGCTGCTACTGCAACTGCGTCCAATGGTTCCAAATCCGTCTTCGAAGTCATATCGGTAGACATTTAAAAAAAATTGTCTTAAGCAATTATCAATAATCTAATCAAACAACATCAGTCATTTAATATTAGCTTTTGTACATAGTATGCTTGTGCATGTTATGGGATCGAACTTCGAGAAACGACCGGTGTAAATATAATATTCATGCAGACATACATACAAGGTATGGAAATATAAACACTAGAGTAGTTCGTTTAAAAGCAAATATAAACGTTTACGTTAAAATAGTTAAAAGAAAACTTAATTTTTTTGAATTATTAAATTATGAAATTGTGAAATGACACAATCAGTAATCACTAATATAATTTATAACAATACAAGACAAGATTAGTAATTTAATACGTTCACATTGCATGTTTAATTTATACGACGGTTGTACCTATTAACAAATAACAATTATGCAATATGAATATAAATATACATAATTAAACTATTATTATAAAAACAATTAACTATCTATAATCTATATACAGCATACTATACGTTATTAGTATTATTACGTTGACAACGTCCTGTCTAGCGTCTGGTGGATAGTTGTTAATTGTTATTTCTTATTAGTTTGTTATTATTGCAATTGCCAATTGCATTGCATTTTGCAAATTTGCATTGAAGTAGTACCGAACTACCGAATTTCCGACATAATTGGTGGGGAAAACGTAACATTACGACGCGATAATACGCTCGCAGTGTAGCCAATACTCCAATAGCCATCACCGGTACACACGAATTGGACATTATTTTGATAACGAATTGTTTGGAAAAACTTAAAGTTTAAACAAGAATAAAATAAACCGGTGAACGTCAATGGATGGATTACTCGAAATTTTTATTCCAGAAATATTTACCAACTGACGAACGCGTGTTCTTAAACGTTTAAAGATTAAATGATATACGAATCGTTTTCATTTGAAATCTGTGTTCAAACGACAGTGTACCATAAAAGGGAAAATTACAAAATAGTAGCGATTAGCCGGAGACCCGGAGTACAGTTGTAAGTGCAATATTGCAGTGTAAACAGCTGCTGTTGTAATCATGAACTATTAAATGGACACATGGTATTTATATGAATATATGAAATAATATATGGTTTTGCTTTTGCCGTTATCAGCCAGTTACACTGTAACATTTTTTGCGGGGACATGTGGTGCACTCGGTGGCCACCAACGGCAACGAGAATAACAACAACAACTCGCAGAACAGTGGCTCAATATCGGCGATAGCGTCGTATTTTCTAGGGTTCTAAGGGTTCAACTACGCAAATGGCGCGGTTGTCGCATTTCCGCGTGAATGCCGTGGTCACGTCTTCAACAGGATAAGTAAATTTCATATCACACACGCGTTACATGCTGTTCGCACCATGAGCATTTACAAAAAAGTGGACTTTTACGAGCTCTGCCGGCTTTGCATGTGTGTGGGCGGAAAGAAACATCATTTGTTCAAAAGCCGGGAGAGCTGTGACATGCAGCTACCGTCCAAAATAAAAAAATGCATTCCACTACAGGTGAGCGATCAATTGAAAATTTTATAATTTCGCGCACGACCTTTTGGTTTACACGGTTAAGTTATTAGGTATTTACACTTATTTTTGTGGTTATTAATTTTATGGTTAACGAATAACTCGAAATAATAACATTATTTATTAGTCAAATGAATACGATGTGTTATGGAAACGAGTGGTTAGTTGATGAATTAGTGTGGTAGGTAGTAAATCTGTAATGATTTGTAAATATTATATTATTGTGTGTACCTATTAGAATATTATTATTTTAATCGGTAGACGATACTTATCACCGAAAAAATTAAATTTGAGTTTCCAATATAAATAATAAGAATAATAATTTATTTTTAAGTATATAGAAGAACTGATATATTTTAAATTTAAGCATGTTCTTATAAATACACAGAGTTTGGTTAAAAAATCATAATGAATTTTACATTAATTAATAATATTGTTGTATCTTTTAGATCAAAGAAAATGATACTTTGCCAAAAGGAATATGTGAAAACTGTATAGCAAAAATAGAAGAAATTTATGATTTTATAGACCAATGTGGGAATACCGAGTCAATGTTAAAAAGCTATTGTGAATCATTAAGTTTTTCTGATCAATTAAAATGCCAAGGAAAAGTAATTTATATTTATTTATTTATAATTAACGCCTTACGCCTTTTACAATATTGTATAAGAACCAAATTATGAATTAAATAAGTATACATATATATGTATTAGTAAAAATAATATTTTTGATAGTTACAATATTAGAGAGACAAGGAGGGGTCATGATTAGCTAAACTCATACAACGGCGGATTGTTTCATTATTTGTATAGTTAATAAAAGTTTTATTAACAGAGAAAGGAATAGTTTGTTGAGTAGTGCAAGAAGGGATTTTAAAATTAATTTTTGAAAGGAAAATTGGGGAATCAATTTTATGTTTTAATAATTTGTTTAAAACAACAATATTTAAAATCTTAATCTTTTAAACTTTTTTAAGTCTGTGATCAACTAAATGAATCAATTTTTAGATGTTCCAAAACAAGAAAGTAATTATGAAGGGGACATTCAATATTTAGTTTATAGCTTATAAAATTAAAAATTTTTCTTCGGACCCTCTCAAGCTGACTAGATAACTTTGCCATATGATGATCCCATAAAACAAAACCGTATTCCAATATAAGCCTGACAAAAGCACAGTACAAAACCTTGAGCAACATCGATAATTTAAAAGAATTCGCTATACGCTTATGAAACAAAGTTTTAGTGCTTTGTAACAAATGTGTTGATATGCGATTTAGGTAAAAGTGAAGGAGTAAGAATAAAATCTAAATCATAAACTGAGTTTTCAAAGAAGCAATGTTAGTATTGTTTATGAGATATGGGAAGGTTATCAGGTTTTAAAGGTAGGAAAAAATCATTGAATGACAGAAACATTAAAAGAAAGACTAAGATTAATATCAACAACAAATGCTAATACGCGTGAATAACATAATGTGTGGTTAGTACTATTAATAAATAAAGAAAAAAGTAAAGGAGAAAGATGAACACCTTAAGGGACTTCAGATGTAGCCTCAAAGATAACAGAATTAACACCATGGATTTTTACCCATTGCTTTCTATCACTTATGGTTTGGTTAAACCAAGATAATAAAGGCTCATCAAATCCAGTTTTAGCAAGAACCTTCAGTAATGCAATATACTACTGTATATTCATCAATATACAGTAGAAATCTATTGAAAACATTAAGTAAAACAGTTAAAATTTGTTTTAAATAGTTTAATCCAATATAATATTTTTTGTAACGTTTTATACTATATTTTGGTTGATCAAAATTATTTTACATGATACAGTTATTAAAGAGTTACTGTTTCAACTATATTTAATAAAAAAAAATCACTTATTTCAAAACTTTTATTAAATATATGTTATTTTTAGATTAAGTTAGAAATCTCAAATTGCCTTAATAAATTGTTGTCTTAATTATTTGATTTTATATATGAAAAATCTATAATACAAATCAATCTTGTGTGTATATATTATAGGTCTAGACCCTAGAACCTTATCAATTTTATTAATTTTATTTTGTCTATATTATTACCCTATAATCAAATATTACAATTAATTTATAACATTTGAGTAATGGTATTAATATTATTCATTTATTTTGGTTAATATTTAACTATATGTTTATAATTATTATTTTGTAAAACCTCTTACTGTAATTTGTAATGTGATGTATTAACTAACACACTATGCATTATATATTTTTACTTTCAGGTTTATGTTAAGGAGCCTATAGAAAATAATGATAATAAAAAATCTGTGCATTCAAAGAAAGACAATAGTTCTGATGATGCATCTATGCTTACAATGCAAAGTCTATCTAATTTGGTTCAATCTGGTTCAATACAAATAGTTAATGATTTAAATGGTCGATATCAAGACTTTTGTAAATTTGATATGCAGGTTGATTATTAATTTTTTATATATTAAATATATTCGTGTTTACAATAATTTGCATTTATAAAATAGCCAACTATAACCAGTACAACTAATGGAGTAGAGTCTATGAAATACAATTATACAATAGGTAATAATTCAAATCAGTCGGTTCAAACAGATTCATCTGATGAAAATGATGCTAGTGAAAATGTCCAAACAATTTATTCTGTACCTGTAAGTATAGTATTGTATCTAAGTAACTTGTCATTATCACATTATCAATTAATGTCCATTGTTATATGCTGATCTAATTGATTGATTGTAGTTAGATTATTGTAACAATGTATTATATATTTTTTTTTCAAATTTAATATATTGTAAGTTGTGAATTGTGATTGATGATTAATGATTAGTGAAATAATAAGGAATATAATTATATGGTATATATAATATATGATATAATAATTAATAATGCTTAAACTGTTGATAAAAGAATAGAAAAAAATACTTAATTTTAATAACCTATTTAAAAAAAGTTTTATAATTCTGTTGGCTGTTGTTGTCGAGTGTTTGGAACACACTTTTTGACATATAGGATCCGCTTTCAATTCTTGGTTAGTTATGGTCTTTTTGTGCATAAACAATATACTGTATTCTAGGGCAAGATGGTTATTACCTATTTTAGTTAACCTAAAACTATCATGATCCTCTAATATTTAATATGGTCAGCATGGGCAGAATTTTATGAAATTTATATGTTTAACATTAATAAATAATCATTCATGTAGAATTTAATTTTTTAGGATATTCATAGTCCTGACAAAGATGATTCTGAAATAAGTGTGCATTCTTTATCTTATGTAACTCCATTAACGGTTGAACCAGAAATGCTTCATTTTCAATATAAATCAGAGTAAATTATTTATTAACATTATTTTTAGTTATTGTATATTATTTATGTATAATTTAAAATGTATTTTAGAAGTAATGATCCAGATTCAGACTTAGATAATAATAAATCTGAAGTTTCTAATGAGGTGAAAACATTTATGAATGAATTTTTACCAACAAATGGTAATCTTGCATCATGTACCGCATGTGGCAAAGTATTAGATAATGAAGAAGAAATTGTAATGCATAGTCAAGTGTGCACAGTTATAAATAAATTACATGTTCGTAACTTGCCAACAAAAAGCACAAGAGATTTAATGCCTCCACGATTTCCTTGTGATATTTGTGAAAAAAAATTTAAAAGAAAAGAGCATTTAATCCAACATAGAAAACTTCATACTGGTATATGCATAATAAATTATATATATATTGTTATTATTACATACATAATTAGGCATATCATTTTTTAAACCAAATTTTATGAATGGCTATTGTATAGGTTTAATACATTTTGTATTGTAAAAATTAATTTTAAAAAAAGAAAAAAATTAAAAATTTTTCAACTTATAAAATACAAAAAATTAAATCTTTTAATTGCCTTGTATAAAAAATACTTTAATTACATTGAATGCTTTACTTTTGATTTACTTTAATTATCCTAATTGTAATAATTTTCTTCTTGTTTAATTTATGTGTTTTTATATTTAGGAGAACGGCCATATAGTTGTGAAACATGTCTAAAATCATTTAGTCGTAAAGAGCATCTCATGAGACATATGTTAAGCCATACAGGTCAACGATTATATGGATGTGATTTGTGTCATAAACATTTTAGTCGGAAGGATAATCTCCATAAGCATAGAACTACACACGGAGTGACTGGACCTCTTGCCTGTAATGTTTGTGGTTAGTCTTGAATTTAACTGAAGTTTACTGCATACATTAATGATTTATATTTATATTATATTAGGTAAATCGTTCATAGTAAAACATTATTATGATATGCACATGGCCACACATTCTGATGTTGATCTTAATCAATTACCTTACATATGTGATATTTGCAAAAAACGGTTTGCTTCAAGTCAATTTTTAGCCACCCATCAAATTAGTCATCAAACAAAAGTTTATATAAATAATTTAGAACAAAAATCTTCTATTAATAAATCACAGAATAAAGCAAGTATTAGACTTCTTAATTGTAAATTTGTTTTACTGCATAAAAGTATATTTTTATTTTATTTCATATTGACGTATTTTTTGTAATTACAAAACGTTTATTAAAAATACCATTAAATTATATTTATTTGAATATGATATGTATTAGTAATATTATCTATGGAATTTATTTTTGACATAATAAACACATGATTCATGTGTTTATTATGCATAGGACATATTATTCAATTATATAATCTGGATTTATAATAAATAGCTAATAACTATAATTTATTATAGATTAATGATCAACAAGGACAAAATCAATTATCAAATGTGCCAAATATCAATACATATCAAGTTTCTTATAATGACAATAATTCGTAAGTAATTTCATAAAGGTTCAAATCCCAAAATGTACAGGTTTTCAGGGTGATTATTATGGGTTCCTATAAACACTATTTATTGAATTTACTATTGACTACTTAGTATAATTAGTATTATTTTTATATTTCATATTGTAATTTAATGCCAAAATTTATTTCTATTGAAAATAAGAAAAAATAAAATAATTTTTGATTATGTATAATTTTATTTCTTGAATTATTGGTGTTTTTGCCAATAAATGTTTATTTATAATTAAAAATCAAAATGATTTAATGATGTACTAATTTATTTTATACGAATTAGAATTAATAAAATACTTAGTGCCTTTAAGAGAAAGTATATTTTTTTTAATATAAATGTATCAAAATTAGTTAAGGACAGGTCGTGTAAAATATAATTTAGATGGTTAAATGTTCCATACATTGCATTGAAGGGTTTTACATATATATATTAAAACTTGTAATATTTTTTAAACTTTTTTTATGAAATTTCTAAACGTGTACAAAACATACCAAATAAAAAAAGTAAGATTTAATTTAAAATACACAAATAGACTGATATAATACTAAGACAAATTTAGGTAATTAATTTGCTCATTAGAATTTAATATATGTTACTAAGTATATTATAGTTTGATTATTGTAATTTTCATATATTATATTTTATATATATATACACTAAAATTATAATATTTTAAATTGTTCTTTGTAATTAATATTTTATAACCTTTTAATTGTGTTTTTTTTTTTTTTATTATTGATGGTTCTGTAACACTAATAATTTTGTTATTCTGTTGGCCATTCCATTGATAGAACAATTCTTATATTTTAGTATATAATTTTTAATTTTTGTCTTAATATTTGTATATTAAATTATTTTTGAATATTTTAAATAAATGACATTTGTATTTTATAATTTTGTTTTTCATAATTAGTAATTATTTATTTTATAGATTTTTTCATAAATAAATCTTCAAACAAAAATTGAAACTGATCTAATACAAAAAAATATTAATATGTCATATAATTTTGAAGATATTAAATAAAATTCATGAATATCAAAATTATATTAATTAGTTATAGAGAGTTATTGACTAGTAAGCAGAATTAGGTTTTATATTTTTTCTTATTTGGTAATAAATCAGTTCATTTTAGAAGAATGTATTGGTTTTACAATGATAAATCTTAAATTTTGAGCGAAGTGAAAAATATTCTTTTATTTTTATGTCTGAAGACATTTTTACTACCTGAAACAATGCTCCGAATTTTACGAATAGCATATGTTTCCGGTTGGAAAATGAATGTAATTTATACTTCATTTAAGTCATTTTTCGAATTCCTCAAAATTATTGATCCTCTGCAACAGAAAAAACGATGAAATAATGACAAAAAACGGCATTATTCAATGAAAACTGAAATGTCGATGAATTTGATTTCAATGTTCCACTATAACTCAAGCAATTTTTAAGTTAGAGATTTGAAATTGTATTGGGTGCTCACATAGGTATTATATATATGTGGTAAAATTTTGGAACTGTTGCATTAATTTTTCTACAAAATAAAGTATTTTGAATATTTCGTAAAATTCTCGCTTTTATGTATATAAATATAATGTTTGATAAAATTGGCATAAAAATATTACTTTACATGATATCAAAATATTAGAAAAATCCCAAGTCACTTTTTTTTTTATATATATATATATATATTATATATAGCTGTTTGAAGTAGATATTTTTAGTAAACAAAAATCTTAGAATCCATACAAGTATTCTTATTTACTTTTTATACTTTTACAATAAAAATAAATAGAAAATCCAAAAAATTTTGAAAATTTTATGGAAACTTAAATACATTTTACTTAACTCAGTTCCAATTAATTGTGAATTATTACATTTACAATTTATTTTTATAGCTGTTGAAAGTTTAAAAAGAAATGGAAAGGATACAGCAACAGCATACAGGTGTAAAGTGGATAGGTAGATAGTGTTGAATTTTGATTAATGATTACAATTTGAATGTGATGATAAATCATTACATTCGAAAAACGATTCTGAGCAAAGTACTGTCAGATTTGGGTATTTAGAATTTAGGGGTTTTATGATAAATTATTTATATTGAACGTAGAAACTGATAAATGTAAACATTTTAATCGGTACATAATGTGTTCGATTGTAATGATTTATCATTGCATTCATATTATGTTCATTAAAATTCAACACTATCATCTTTACACCTGTACTCCTTCTCTTCCACACCAGTAGGTATTCCTTTCTTTGATTTTTTATACTACCTATGTAAATTTGATTTACAAAGCTATAGTAAACAGTAAAGCTACACTATACATAATGAGATAGGTATTCTTGCATATTTTTCATTTTTTATTGATATACCTACCTACCTATTAAATGTTAAATGTATATTTTATTATCGTATATCATAAATAAATTATTTTTGTATGTATAAGTATGTGTATGTAAAAACGTAATATTTCTCTCCACTGGCTGTAATTTGTAGTTTTTTATCATATTGTTTGTAGGTATTTTATTTTTGATATTAGGTAATTAATTTTTAATGTTTGCATTATGTTATGTAGTAGTTATTCACTGACCTCCAAATGACACTAATCCACCTACGACCTAACCGTAACCCATGGTTACTCTGGTGAGTCTTTTGACAACGTAATATTATTTGCCACCTGTAGTCCGAGTAAAGTTTTAAGGGCGAGTTGACGTATTTTCTGTAGTATTTTTCATTAGAAACGTTTAAAAACATTATATCATTCGTGCTGCATTTTATCCGTCAAATTTAAATGTTTGACACATTTATATTTGCCTACTGCGTTTTTTAAAGGTGTAATTCATTTATAGTAAATTATACGATAGTTTTGACTAATATATTATTATTATTTTAATTTACGAATTATTAATTTTAACTTAACGCAATATTGTTTCGTCGAAAATTTAAAAAATTTGTTGCATAAAAAGTAACGTGATTTTTTTTTTTTATTTAATTACGCTTTAAGATAATTTCATAAAAACTATCAATTTAATATGTAAGTCATACATTTTTTTTTTATTATTTCTATACCTTCATCAATTCGATTTTTGAAAATTAAATAGAATAAGTGAATGTTTAACGAATTAGTTCAGTGAAAATATAAATTAACTTTTTAACGCTCACTATAGTCTCTATTAATAATCGTTATCATATTAACGAATTAAACGACAAGTAAAACGGATAAAGGGTAAGTTTTAGAAAGTTCATACAATAAACGGTTGCGTTACTTAATTTTATCTCGTATCTAATATTAATAAATAGATTATTGTAAAATACACTGACATACCAATCCCGTGAATATAACACAATTTATATACCTACCTAGCGATTGCAATATGTAAATTGTAATGTTATTTTAAGTTATTTTTTATGTAAATTATTAACTGACCATCATGCGAATGTTAGGTATAAATAAAACATTTTATTGGCATATAATTTATAAATATGAATATAAGTTTTTTAGTTTACTAGGTTTAAACTTGTAAAAGTTAATTTAGGTACCTACATTAAAACAATGAATCTTTAAATGTTTTACAGTATGATTGTTACGATTTTAGATTCTGAACAAAATGAAGAATATATTGTTTTACAATGATATGTGTCTTCTTTTTTTAGTCTGTATCTTGTATGTAAACACTTTTTCGACCCAAAATAATGTTTAGATTTTTACGAATAGAGTATGTTTCCGATAGAAAATTTATTTAATTTTCTCAAAATTGGGTTTATGATGGAATAAGAAATACTACCTAAAATTGACGAAAATACGGTATTTTTTACGGAAATTATAATATTATATTATTATATATTATGTACTTAATATATAAAATAAAATTTTGGAACTCTTGAAATGTGGTTGCGTTTTAATTTTTTAATAAAAATGTAAAATCAATAAATACCTATATACTATTGGACAGAACTTTGCTCAGAATCGTTTTTTCGAATGCTATGATTTATTAAGGCATTTAAATTTTAATTAAAATTCTACACTATTCTCTATTTCTCTTTACACGTGTATTCCATCCACACCAGTTATCTCTTCTCTTGCTTTTTTATACTTTAAACAGCTACAAAAAAAAAAAAAATCGTAAATTTAATAATTCACAATTAATTGGAACTGAGTTAAGTAAAATATATTTAAGCTTCAATAACATTTTAAAAGATTTTTGTCAATTTTATTTAACATGGTAAAATATTGAAATATAATAAGAAGACTGAAGAATCCATATACAAATACCTATTTTAAATATTTATTTTACTGAAATTTCAACTTAAAACACATAGGTAGGTATAAAAAAAAATTGAGACTTGAGATTTTCTTAATATTTTGGAAATACGTTAAGATATATATATACATTTTATACATAAAGTTTATATACAATCGTTCACTCCTTACCAAAAATTAGCATAATATTATATTTGGTATAACCCATACAAGTGGACGGTTATGCGGTAATGCGGTTACTCGTTTAAACATTCGTCTTTTGAGTTTTGACTATATAAACGAGCATATATTATAGTATTGTGTGGATCGATCGAAACATTTTACAGTTGACTTTACACTCCTATTACTCAGGAACATGATCGTTATAATTTATATTATGTTTATATATAGGTATATAAAAAAATAACGATTTTTTTTTTTAAGTAGGTACTCGTACGTATACGACGATCGGTGTGATTCCGAGGAGGGACGATGGGATTTGGCGTAATGTGTGTATAACTGGTATAATAATATGTGTAGCGAATAATGATCGACGATTGACAGACAGGCGTCGCAACAACACTATTATAAATAATAACAATCCAATTTTATCGATTACGCGGGAATCGAATGACGTTTAAAAAAACAAAGTACCCGTATTATAATATTACGTATCAGCTAATATTAATAGTAATAATACGTATAATATATGATAACAGGCCGTATCGAACATAATAATAATATTACGTTAAATAATCGCTATTGATATATGATATAATATAACGTCCATACGTTTAATCCCTAAAATATCAAAATTTTCTTATTGCACGTCTCATTTCAAAATATCAATTGGGTTTGGGTAGTTGTTCAAGAAAATGGATTAGGCTAGAAAGTAATAGTAGGTATTATATTTGAACTTGACATACAAAAAAATTAAGAAAAAAAAATGAAATTTTAAAAATAATGTAAAGTATTAAATTCATAGGTAGGTACTAAAAAGTAAAAGGATAAATTGGTAAATTTAAATAATACGCTTTTTAATTTCGTACTATGCGTGGGTACTTCACTTTTCGTACTACATCATACAATTTTCGGGACTTCGTACACTATAGAAACCTTGAGGAGCACGAATATATAATATAATATTATGTATATATAGGTACTTCCTTTGGCCCGGTTTATTTCGGCCGTTTATTATTTCTTTTTTTCTCTCTATCGAAAATGGGTCAGCTTCTAATTTCGAGTGTACAAATACAAAATACACACACATATATAAATATATATACTCGTATATAAAAAAAGTTGCGATTTCATCAAAGAGCCCACATAATGTAATATTATTAATTATTATACTTACGTTGGCACGCGCATTTCAATATTTTCTATTTTTATATTTCAAAAAAAAAAAATTAAAAATTAAAATCCAAAAATTGTTTTTAATCGTTTCTCTATATTTGACGATTATAACATTTTTTAAGTATTTATATTATTGTGTTGTTTAGAATAAAAACAATTAAGTTTCTCAATTTGACAAACGTTTCGTATTACGTATATTAACGTCAAATTATTTATATAAAATATATATATAGGTAATCTATTCTGCAATATATCCGGATAGGCGGCTAATAATTATAATTACAAATCTTAATTCGTTTTGTAATGTTATTTTCAATTATATTTATATCTATGCCTATAGGTCAATAGGTCAATGTAATATTTACTAATAAATCTTCTGGGTAAAAAAATAATTTATTTGGTTATGATAGATTGATAGTAGTGTAATAGACCTATAACACTATATCTAAATGGATTTAATGCAATACAATATAATATTATATAAAAAAGGGTCAAACGATATCTCACGATATCTTGTAAATGAAAATACAAAAATCCCAGTCATACGCAAAATAATTTAAAATTAAATATAATAATAAATAATAAAATAAATAAATAATATAATACAATTATAAATATAATGTTTATAATATGTACCTATTTGAATATTAGTATTTAATTTATATTTCATTTCAACAATAATTTTTTGTGGGAAAATTATGGCGTAACGTACCTACTACCTACTAAAATACTAACGTCGTGTGCACAATTTATATGCTTTACCTGACCACTTTTACTAAATTTTATATTTCCAAATAATAAAATCCCTTCCGTGAATAATTTCGTGTATCAAACACGTTTAATACCAAAAACCAATTAATTATACGCCAAGTTCAAATATAATATATTATATATTCTTCCGTGGTGGCATGGTCTGGTAAATTTTTTAGTAATTACGAGTAGTAGGTATGGATATATTATGGGTTCCAAATTCTAAAAATCACCAAATATGTTAGTAATGTATTTAATTTCATACAAAATCGTAGTGAGAGAGAAAGGATTTTTAAAGTTTGAAACCAGCCCATTTTGCAAAAAAAATTATAAGCTAGCAATCTACATCACAAATTAATAACCAACCCGTGTTTCTTCGAAAACTTAACAATTTCATCATTAGTCATCTATAAATTTTAAAATATGATTTGTATAATATAATTCAAAATAGAAAATAAGAGCTGATACTGCTCTGGAAGGGTTATTACAAGTGAAAAGAGGATAGTGTTGAATTTTCATTTTCAATATGAGTGCAACGATAAATCATTACATTCGAGGAAATTATTTTGAGCGAAGTTCATCAGATAATATGTATTGATTAAAAGTTTTACATTCATATTAAAGTCTCTACGTTCAATATAATTGCACAAAATTCCTAAATGAGTCATCTAACTACTGAAATTCGACGTTACTTTGCGAAGGTAGTGTGATTTATCATTGCATCAAAATTTAACACTATTCACTTTATTATTGCCACAGCCAGTGATGTAGTGGAGGGTTTACTCACTAAAAAAAAAGACGCATATCATTGTAAAACCAATATCACTTCGTTCAAAATCTAAAATTATACATACGTACCTATATTATTGTACGAAATGCGTTTCGTTCAGTCGTTCTACAACAGATAGAAAGTATACCTACCTAATATTATTAATTTGTTTGAATACAATTCCGTTCCCAGTCTTAATTTTGATATTTCTATTATTATTTTAATTGATTTGAACTGCAAACAATTTCATCAAATATTATTATTAATTTCATCAAATATTTTTAAGTAAACTTTTAGGTATGTTTAATAATATTATGCAGGATGCTCGCATTAATATGTTAATAATCAATAATCATCTGGTTTGCCTCGTGTAGAAAAATATAATATGTATAAACTATGTACTATAATATAATATTATAACTGCGAAATAATTATTTTTGCGTATTATTTAATAGTAATATGCCGTACGAAAAATTACCTAACCTAAATTGTAATAAAAATAAAAGTGTAAAATCAATTCAAATGATATTATTTATTCCAATTATTGCGATGCGAAAAAAATCATATTAAACGCCGTTGTCAGGAAACATTAACGTGTATACCTAATTCGGATATATATTATATACCTACGACCTATTATAATGTTATATCTAACACGAATACTGTGTCCAAAAGTCCATTTGTATTGTTAAAATATTAATAATAATATATGATAATGGTAGAATAGTACAAAATTATATAACCCACACTCGTGTAATTCGTGGTTACATTATAAGTTAAATATAATATACCTACCTATTATAAGTAGTAAAAAATAAAAAATAAAAATTAATTCAAAACACGATTTTTGTTTATTCATATGAATTTTATAACGTAATTGAATTGACTAAAATACGAAAGCGGTCAGGGTCAGAGAAGCCAATAATTCGGTTTGAAAGGATTTCAACTGTGGGTGACCCTTCGTATAAGCATACTTATTAATATTTTATTTTACCTATATACATATATATATTATTTGTGGTTAGTAATAATACCTAATAATTGACAGTTAATTTATTTTATTATTTTTTGCTATTTTACATTCTAAGCGAAACGAGAAAATTGTTTATTGGTTTTACAGTAATATGATGTGTGTATATTCATTTTTTTTTTATGCCTGAACATAGTTTTTGAGTAGTTTATGAGGGCCAATTATTAAAGTATGCATTATGTAAAGAATTACATCTAATTTGTAAACTCTATTTAAGTAATTTTATGAATTTCCAAATTGTTGTACTTAATGTCTAAAGAAGTATAAATCAGAGAGAGACTTGAAAATACTATATTGAGTATTTAGATACTCGTGTATTGATATTTTATATATAATATAATGATACAATTTGTAAATAGTTACCTACTTAAATTTTTTAAATCTAAATAAGGTTTCATTATTTTTTTTTTTTAAATATTTCAATCATTAATTCAAAAAGGTAATCTATATTTATCTAACTGTATTTTGCTTAGAATCATTTTTTCGAATGATTTATAATTGTATCCAAATCTTAACTATAGATAAACATAGATACCTTAATGCTACTAATAAACAGTTTTATTCATTTTTAAATTTAAAAAATGTGATTATTACTACACAATGTACAGGTAAAAGTAAAAATAAATTATTAGTTATACCAATAACTATATTGCGTATGATATATTCATTTGAAAAATAAAATAAAAAACAAATTTCGGAAAATTCGATTAAAATAATATTGATGAACATTTGTTGAACTGATTATAGATATGTATACCTATATAATTAATTTTAATTTTTTATGTAAATGTAATGTGATAAATATCAATTAAAAATATTTAATACTTAATTATTGTAAATTCAGATAGAAATGCGAATGCAACTATATGAGAAATGTATTTATATATACAATTATAATAAATTATTTTTATTTTTAATTAATTTTTTTTATGTACCTAGTGTAAAAACACTTTTTAGGAGGAAACGATGACCCACTTACTACAAACGGAGAATCTGTTTGGTAGAGAATTTCATCTATAGTTAGTTAGTAAACGGTATTTTTTCGAATTTCATAACAGTTTTCTTATATGGTAAGAAAAACTTCTTCAAAATGGCAAAAAACGGTAAAAACAACGAAAACTATATTTTTTTATGAAATATGAAATAAATCAAAGACTTTAAAAGATTTAAAAGCTTGAAATGTTTTTTAAGTATTAACACAATTACATAAGTATTTAACAAAATATCTATTTACACCTATTAGTTATATACTCGTATATAATATATAGTATTATAGTTATTAGTTATGCTTATAACTAAATTTAATTTAAATTTAATACATAACTTAACAAATTATTTGTAAGTATATCGTACATATTTTATACATTTTCAATTTTTAGTTTAAAAATTAAAATTCAGAAGATTTTATACAAACTTATCCATATAATATATTTATTTATTCAAGATTGATGCTGTGTAATATTTTTAAAATGCGACGTTTAATCGTAGCTTTCAAATCATAATATTATAATAATTTATTATTATAATACACCTATTATATTAAATGTATTTGATTTTATTTAATTGTAATAAATCAATTAATATTATTGTTATTAATAAAATAATAACCATTATTTTGTTCCCATCAGCACCTAGTTCGTCTTTTGTGTTTAGTTTTTAATTGAGATTCTTAATATTATGTAGTAATCTACAATAATATAATTCAAGTAATTCAATAAAGTATATTCTTTAAATACTGTCGGTAATGCTAAATTATTAAATTAAACGACGATAACAATTTTTTTGTATGCGTATTGTTACAGTCATATTGATGTGCTGTTATGACTTCGGAAAACGTAAAAGTTATAGCAAGATGTCGGCCGATGAACACAAGGGAACGGACGTTGAACAGTAAGGTGAGTCTACAACCATGGGCGTATTTAGAGTTACAATACAGGGGGGGCTAAAGCCCGAAAAAAAATTTTTTTACTATAACTTTTAATGATAATAATATTGTATAATGTATAAAAAAAATTTCAAATAATAAAATAATTATAGGTAGGTACAATAGGTACATGGTACAATAAAAAAATTAATTATAAATATAATATGGTATAATTAATCCACAGTTTTCAAATCAAAAACTAAATTACATTGTAATTTAAAATATAAAACATTTATATAGAATCACATTTATTTTGACGAAGGGGGCTTAAACAACACACTGGGGGGGCCCCCTTAAATACGCCCATGTCTACAACCTACAAGAAGTATAATATCCTATGTGTATTGTACAAATTTTATAATAAAATTTTTATCGTCCATTTAAATATCATTTATGTGACCTGTCAACCAATACGGTAAATAAATCTATATTACACGTATATGTATCGGATCTAAAAAATAAACGTAGGTAGATAGGTATAATTAAATGTTATTTATTACTATAGATGAAAATATTAAAATTCGTAAATGCTTGCATTTAACGCATGTTACGGAGTAACAAAACCAACAGGTGTTACACAAAAATGTTTAATTGTTTATTTGTTTCCATGCTGCAGAGAACTTTGTTTTTTTATAATTTCATTTGATAATGTTTTGAGTTCAAATTAATTTAATTTTCCTTCATAACAATCAAAATAGTACAATACTATATAATTATATATTAGTTTATTACAATATGTCAATGTTTATTAGGTACTAAAAAAATCATGAATTTTATTATGTGGTACTACCACAGTGGTAGGTATTGTGGTATTATAGTGTATAAATTATTACATAGATTAAAATCTCAATATTTTATGTTCAAGTCTGTTTTTTCGGTCAAATACATTAAAATAATATTTATATGTATGTGTATATAGGTAGGTAATTGATAATGTATTTAATAAATGGTGGTTTTAACCAAATAGGGTTAACTTTCGACTACATTAACCAATTTTTTTCACGAGTTTTGACCTATATATAATATTATTATGATCATTATAGAGTGAATAGGTACCGAAAAATATGCCTGTGCATAAAATAACAATAAGAGCAATCATGCGTTGTGACACGCAATATACACATCTAGATATGACCCGGTTAGTTATTCTTATTATATATATTGTAGTTTTACGTGCTAAAATAATGTTTTTCGATGACTGGACTAGGGTTAAAAAAATACTATACACCAGCTACTGTTTATTATATTGTCCTATAACTATAAGTTATAAGAGTATACATAATATTATTATATTATAATAGGTGACGCCGTTGACCGACTAACGGTGTCGTTCCTACAAGACTTTCGCTTCGTGTAAATAAGTCGTAAAACCCAATTATATATCAGGTAACTACGTCGAAAATGCCACGACTTCAAAGAGTACTCAAGATGTCTATAAAATTGCTAATTTTACTTAAAAAACTTTAATTTTAGATTCTGAGCGAAGCGAAGAATGTATTGGTTTTACAATGATGTGTGATTATTTTTTTTTTTTTTTTTTTTTTTTTTTTTTT
>JAIUCT010000001.1:30706972-30726441 GCA_021307375.1 Tetraneura akinire | reverse complement strand
ATAGCTACTATATATATGTGGTATAATTTTGGAACCGTTACATTAATTTTTTTCCAAAATATAGGACTTTGAATATTTCGTAAAATTCACGTTTTTACGTATATAATGTGTGATAAAATTGTTAATTTTGGGTATTTTGGTCTGAAAATTTTACTGAAGTATACTTACATATTACTTAACATCATACTAAAATATTAGAAAAATCCATTGTCAAAATTTTTTTTTATAGCCGTTTTAAGTTGATATTTTTAGGAAAACGAAAATTTTAGAATCCATACATATAAATAAATATTCTGAAAACACTTTTACTACCCGAAATAATGCTTCGATTTTCACGAATAGCGAGTTTCAGATGTAAAAGTGGATGTAGACGGTACTTTATTCAGGTCATTTTTCGAATTTCTCAAAATTGACTATAAGCGGTAGAAAAAACTTCGAAAAAATGACGAAAAAACGGCATTTTTCACGAAAAATGAAATTTTGACGAATTCAATTTCTATATTTCACGATAACTCGGGCAATTTTTAAGTTAGAGACTTGAAAATTTTTTTGGGTGTTCACATAGCTATTATATATATGTGGTAAAATTTGGGAACCGTTTTTTAAATTTTTTTACTAAATATAGGACTTCGAATATTTCGTAAATTTCTCGTTTTTACGTATATAATGTTTGATAAAATTGGTAATTTTTGGTATTAGGGTCTGAAAATTTTACTGAAGTATACTTACATATTACTTAACATCATACTAAAATATTAGAAAAATCCCTAATCTCAATTTTTTTTTTATAGCTGTTTTAAATTGATATTTTTAGTTCAAACGAAAATTATAATCTGACTGAACTTCGCTCAGAATCGTTTTTTCGAATGCAATGGTTTATCATTGCATTCAAATTCTAATTAAAATTAAACGCTATGGTTCGCACACCTGTATCCTGTGCGGCAGGAGTATCAGCTCATCTTTTTTTTTTTTTTTTTTTTTTGTTGAAAGTTGGGATTTATCCAATAAACCTAAAAATATGAATATGAATTTACATTTTTTTTTAAATATAAATATCAAAAGTATATAACACCAAAATTGACACACAATTTTTTTTCAAGTACGAGGAGTATGGTATGATTTTATTGCTTTCAAATTTCAACGATAATACAACATTACGAATATATTATTTAACCACTAATATTCTCTTCGACGATTACAGAGACAAGAAAGAAAATTTTACTTTTACCTTTTGTTTTTTATAATTTATTAATCACTTTATCAAATTATTTTTCATTTACACAAAATGGTTTTGTAAAAAAAAAGAAATTGATAATATCTGATTATTTTGTAATTGTATAGTAGGTATCTATGTTTTAATTTTACGTTAATATTATTTTAGAACGTAGTATTTATAGATTCCGAAAAATGTACATGTTCGATCGTCAATCCCACAGATTGTTCAGCCCCACCAAAAACATTTACGTTTGACGGTGTTTACGGACCTGAATCAAATACCGAGCAAATATACAATGATATTGCTTATCCTTTTGTGGAAGTAAGTATGCTATTAACATACGATAACGATTTATAATAAATAACATACATAAGGATAAAGCCGGTGTTTGAATAGAAATTGAAGTACTAATACCACTTTATGTTTTTTTTGTACACATTATAAATGATTTAAAACTTCTTTTTTTGATATAATATTTTTATTACAAAATTTATCTCCTAATTTTACACCATAATGGCGTATAATTATATTAATACCAATTTTCTATTTAGTCCTCACAAACACTTGACACATTTAGCGTTACGTGTTTATTCTCATACACTAATTAACTATATAACACATCTGTATAAAATAACAAATTACTTAAGAATATTATATTTTCATAATACCTGTTATGCAGGGAATTTTGGAAGGTTATAATTGTACGGTGTTTGCATATGGACAGACGGGATGCGGTAAGAGTTTTTCAATGCAGGGAATAGACTCTCCATCGAACCAACGTGGGATTATACCTAGGGCTTTCGAGCATGTGTTTGAAGCTATATCCGTTACGGACGATGTGAAGTTTTTAGTACTTGCTTCGTACATTGAAATTTATAATGAAGAAGTGAGAGATTTATTGAGTTCGGACACTAAACGACGGTTGGAACTTAAAGAGAACTCTGATCGAGGTGTCTACGTGCACGGTACATAATAAGGATATATTTTGTAATCAAATTAAGTACTAGGTAGTAATTTTGTGAATATTTATTTTGAGACCGAAATAAATTTAAACTTTAACCATTAAACAATTTTAAATTATATACTAACTAGAATTGAATGCTATATAAAATTTCTAATCAACTTCAAAATTAACTACTTAACTACCTATCTATTAATTTTTCAATGTAATGAAAAATATAATAATGGACAATATACAAAAATAAAGTTTCTTCTTTTTCCATAAATTTAAAATTTGTTTTTCTTAGAACGAATATTTACATAATTTATATATAAAATCCAACAGTTCGTAAAATTATTATTTTTATAACCTATTTCTATGTTATAGAATTATCATATCACGCCGTTCATGACGTGATTGAATGTCAAAAGCTAATGGAACAAGGATGGAAGAACAGAGCAACTAGTGCGACTATCATGAACGCTGATTCGTCTAGAAGTCATTCAATTTTTACTATATCCGTAGAAATGATGTCAATAACACTAGACGTAAACGACGTTAAATCTATTAAGCGTGGAAAATTAAGTTTGGTCGATTTAGCGGGTAGCGAGAGACAAGCAAAAACTGGAGCTTCGGGAGATCGTCTTAAAGAAGCTACGAAAATAAACCTTTCCCTGTCAGCTCTGGGAAACGTGATATCAGCTTTAGTAGATGGAAAAGCCAAACATATACCATATAGAGATTCAAAACTTACCAGATTACTTCAAGTAAATATACATTTAAAAACAATTTAATATTATAAGTTAAATAAATAGTATGTAGTATTGTAGTAAATTAATGATTTGACATGTAGGACTCTCTTGGTGGTAACACAAAAACATTAATGGTTGCTTGTTTATCACCGGCTGATAATAATTATGACGAGACATTATCAACATTAAGGTATGCAAATCGTGCCAAGAATATTTACAATGAACCACACGTGAATGAGGATCCCAAAGATACAATGTTGCGTCAATATCAAGAACAAATTAAAAAACTTCAAGAATTATTAGAAGCGTCTACTACCCAATTACCCATAAAAAATGGTTTGAATGATATTTCTGAGAAAGAAAAATTACGATTAGAATATCAAGACGAAATGATTAAATTAAGGGAAAAATATCAAGAGGAATACAATTCTAAGTGTCAGATGCAAGCAGATTTAAAGATTTTAAAAGAAAAATATGATAAAAATTTGGCGAAAATTTCTAACCAAGTACGTTGAATTTAATGTAATTGATCTAGATAATGCTATGGAAGGGATATAGGCGAGAAAAGGATAATGGTGATGTTATAGTATTATGTTGTAATTTGATTAAGATTTAAATGCAATGATGAATCCTTACATCCAAAAAAACGATTCTGAGCTAAGTTCGACTGGAATTATTGTCAGATAATATACCTAGGTATTGAATTAATTTAAATTTTCACAAATTTACTAAAATGTCATTAGTCAATATTAGATGAAGTATTTATCAATCACTATCGCCATTAATTATTCAATAGTATTCTTCCCCTTATATACCTATAAAAACATTAACCATTTTAATAATATAATAATAATACCTAAAAATCATTAAGTATAGGTAATGATTATCACTACAATCGCTCACTATTAGACTAAATGTCTATTACTGATAATTTAATGTTTTTAACAAAAAAATATTTATATCATATTAATTGACTGATTTAATCGTCTGCTACTACTGACTATTGTTGTTCATTACTTCATTAGTCATATTATATTGTCATATATGTCCATCGCTAATATATAACTATATGGCAATATTTGACTGAATTGCGCTTAGTTTTTGGAATATAATAATTTATTATTGCATTCAAATCTTTATCAAATTACAACATAATACTACAACATTACCATTATCCTTTCCTCACCTGTATCCCTTACACAGCAGTTTCCAGTTCGGCTTTTTATATTTTAAACAGCTATAAAAAAAAAATCGTAAATGTAATAATTTACAATTAGTTGGAACCGAGTTAAATAAAGTGTATTTGAAATTAAATAACATTTTTAACATTTTTCAAAATTGTTTGTCGATTTTATTTAACATTATTGTAAAATATTGAAATATAATAAGAAGAATCCATATAAATACTTTAAATGTTGATTTTACTCAAATTTAAACTTTAAAAACATATGAAAAAAAAAGTATAATTGATTTTTTCTAATATTCAGGAAATACGTTAACCAATATGTAAGGATGCTTCAATTAAATTTCAAAAATATTTTAAAACTTTTTGTCAATTTTATATAATATTATTGTAAAATATTGAGAAATAATAAGAAACCGCAAATACGAGTATATAACATAAATATCTTTTTACTAAAATTTCAACTTAAAACACCTATATAAATAAATTTGAGGCTTGAGATGTTTTTAATATTTTGATATCATGTTAAGTAATATAAGAGTATTAAGAGTTAAGAGTATACTTCAGTAAACTTTTCAAGCCTTAAAACCAAAACTGCCAATTTTATCAAACATTATATACATAACAACGAGAATTTCACGAAATATTCTTATATTTTGTAGAAATATTAACAAAATTTTATCACATATTTATAGTACCTATGTGAACACCTAATCAAATTTTCAAGTATCTAAGTTCAAAATTTCCTAAGTTATCGTGAAATATTGAAATCGAATTCGTTGAAATTTCAATTTTCGTGAAAAATGCCGTTTTTTCGTCTTTTTTTCTGTCGCATAGGATAAATTTTGAGAAATTCGAAAAATAACTAAAACAGAGTACCAACTACATTCCTTTTCCAACTGAAAACATGTTATTTATGAAAATCGGAGTATTATTTCTGGTAGAAATCTATAATATTATTATGTATAGAATTATAATTAATAAGTTATACTACATTATTTAATATAATTCATAAACGTTAATTTTTAAAACTACAGATTTTATCTTATTAGTGATCTACTAATTATTATTTTAATTAATTAAATTATGCATTTTCAGAAAGATAGTAGAGCATCATCTCCTCAACAAATTGTTGAAAAAGCATTAAAAAGTGATCGGGTAGAATTGAGTTCATCGCAACAAGAAATACTAAAAAGGTTAGATTCAAACGTAGTATTGTATACAATTTTTATACGAAACATTTAATTTTAGATTAAAAAAACTACAAGAGAGTATGGTTGGCGGGGAGCGAGTTAATGACAAAGAACTTCAAGAACGACGTATACGGAAGAAAAAAGCAGCGGAGAGACGGTTGAATGCGTTGGCAAGAGCGTTGGCCAATGTAGAAAACGAAGAAGGACCAAACTTAGTATTAGGCGTATATGATGATATTCAAGATGAACTGAGGGTCAAAAATGAAGCTTTAAAAAAGTACAAACAAAAAGTAATAGAAAAACCTTGAAATCATGTGCTCTTTCACTTACTTTGTGTAATATTTTTGTTCATTGATTATGTATTTTAATATTATTTAAGCTAAAAGCGTCAGACAGAGAAATAGCAGATATCCAAAGTGAATTTGAAAACGAACGGACAGATTATCTGGAAACTATTAGAAAACAGGAGCGACAGATCAAATTGCAAAGTCAAATTTTAGACAAAATCGTGCCAACACTATCGAAAGAATGTAATTATAGGTAAATTATAATTTGATATGAAAAGTCAAGTGTATATAACTAATATTATGCGCGAAACTGACATGATATTGTTTTGATTCTGTTATTTCTATGTAGTAATATTGAGCGATTAAAAGAAGATGCAGAATGGGAGGAAGACACGCAGAGTTGGATACTTCCGGAATTGACAAGGATAAAACTGCCGCCAGCTTTAGGTTAGTATTAATGAGATTAATTTGGCTTTATTGATTTATTAGTGTTTATAGCGAATTTTCGTGGGTAGGTGCGGCATCCTCAGCAAGGCATCCCATTAATTCTGTGACTGCTCCGGCTAGATTAGAAAATTCTGAAAACTCATTGGCAATTTATACGTTTCATCCACTACAGGTTAATAATTAACACGATTCGGATATTCTATTACGTTATTTATTTTTCTTCTTTTGTTTTCTGCTTGTTTGTGTTTTTTATTGAATTTTTGAGTCATTTACGTAGCCATGTGTGATGTGCATTGAAAGTAATAACTTATCAATATATAATATAGTTAAAATACTTATATAATATAATAAATATAGTATATAATATTATCCAATAAAAATATACATGTTTTACATTATAATCGTGATTATTTACATTTTTAAAATATCTAAAAAATTAATAATACCTAATATCTAAATACCATTTTTGTTTTATGTTTCGTTCCTTAAAAAATATATTGTGCTGATATAAATTTCTTTTAATAAAATTATTTTTCTGCAAATTATAAGTCAGCTAATTTTTCTCATATTCGTGATGAAATAAAAACATATTTCTAATAAGTAATTACTATAGTTTTTTAGTTATATAATTTATATAAGTACCCACTAGTTTGTAAAACTATGAACAAAAAAATGTACTCGTATTTGTTTATTTATCTTAGAAATTATAACGAATAACGATTAAATATTAAATATGAATACTTAACAAAATATTATTATTTTATTTTTAATTAACACATGATAAACTTAATTTAAATTAATTAAGATTGTAAGGGATTTTTAATTAAATATTATTCGGATATTCCTAAAATATAAATGAATTAAAATATAGAGATTTATTAATAATTATTAATAAATTAGGTTTATATTTTATAGATATTACGTAGGTATACTTACATTTACAAACGTATGTATAATTATAATTAATGAAGGATAACACTTGGTATATTACAATTTATACTCGTATATCTATCAATCTATGATTTTGATCACTTTCGCTTTATGGCTTTAGCACTATTTTCTTATAGGCACATTAATGCAATCCAACAACGGTTCAGCAGCATTTAATACGTTCGAAAACGGACGGAGAAAAATGTCATTGGGCATATTTACCACTTTGGCCGGTTTATCTTTTGACAAATCTTCTGGTTCGGAGAGCAGTAGACGATCGTCATCGCCGGACGTGCCAGTTTGTGATCAGGTGAAGCACGCTGTGCATGAGTGGCTTTCCACTGAAACTAGCAATTTTTTTTAAAAATTATTTATTTCATAATGTAACGAGTATTATACTTAAAAAATATTATTTTTACCGTTTTCAGAAGTATCAGACATCTATAGACGATGATTTTGCTGGTAATTACTTTAAACCTAAACGAGCTACCGAATTGCTTATACAATCTCATGGAGAGTCTGGTAGACCGTTTCACAAATGGAAAGGTATAGTACCTATATAATTTGTATATAATTTAATGATAAATAATTTGGGAGATACATAAAGTGTCTTAGTTATTTTAATAATAATTTATTATAAATATTGATATAGGTAGACATATAGTATTTTATTTGTATTTAAATAAAAGAAAATGTGAAATAAAATATGTTGGTACCTAACCTCTAAACTCTAAAGTCTAAACCATCGTTTCTCAACCTTTTTTGAGTCACGACTTCCAAAATAGGTATAAAATTTGGTCAATCACTTCGCTACCAGCTCCTATATATATCCGCTGCTATTGATATGGTCAATCTTAAGATAGTTCCAGAAGAAGCAAAAAAATTAATAATTATTATTATTATACTTAAATAAAAAAAAATGCCAAATAATTTTAAAAATGTGTTATCTGAAGCTGTAAAAATAGTAAATTATATTAAAAGTTGACCACTGCAGTGTAGATTGTTTTCCACACTATGTGAAGATTAGATTTCTCAAAAAGATGGGTTCTTATTCCATTTGATGAAAATATTGTTGCGGTTGCCAAATTACCAGTCGAGACTCATAACCAACTTATAGAAAATAGAATTATCAGCTGATAAAACACTACAACTAGAATTTTCATCTCATGATTTAAATAAGTTTGGCGTACTCCTTGTTCGGCGAAATGAATACAAAAGTTTAGTGACAGAGGCATTAAAAATATTAATTCCATTCTCTACTTCTTATTTATGTGAAAAAGGATTCTCCTCCATGGTGGCAATTAAAACAAAATACAGAAATCGTGTATCAATAGAAAATAATTTACTTTTGTTGTGGTGATCGCGACCCCCAGGTTGAGAAACGCTGATCTAAACTCAACTCTAATAATTTTTCTTTAGTTACAATAATACGATTATTATACCTACTTTGTAACACACTAAGACGTAGGTACTTCAACATTATTATCAAATAATTACTGTTACACGTTTAATCGATATACCTATCTAAAATATATACTCGTATTTCAAGTATATAAATATAAAAATATAATTTTTTTCCAGGCCACAGGCGAATATCGCCAGAAAATATGGCCAAGAAACCAACGAGATTGGAATCCCTTCCGGTTATTAGCGATCGAAAAGTAAATAAAAATACTTTAGACAGAATTTAATATATGTCTATAAAAAAATAAAGTATAGAAATTTGTAAACATATACAAGATGTGTTAAGTTTTTTACTAATTAATTCTATTTGGAAAATTGATAATAGAATGATTTTATATTAATAATTTGAGTCGTTTAAATACAATTACATATAACTTGTCACGTGTGCAATGTGCATACGTCTTATTCTTATTCTCTATAACAGGGGTGTCCAACCTTTTGTGATGACTGGGCCACATCATATGGGTGGAAATGTTTGTGGGCCACATACTTTTTAATAATTATACATATAAATTTATACCTATATAATATATAATATAATATTTACTAGTAGGAGTAACTATTTAAGATTAAAAACACTAAAATCATACGATACAAACATGTCAATTATTAATACAATATAATAAAAGAGTACTACGTTTTTATTTATTATTTATTATAGTATGTATTTTTACCTAGGTACTGGTAAAAATAACTACAATAATATTATAATAATCATCTTGATTATAAATTATAATATCTAGTAATTATGGTACGTATTATTATCCATTTACGTCACAGGAAATGTTAATTCAAAACAGTCGTGGCATTGATTGTTGTCCTTCAACGCGTGTGCTTGTATTGGTTAAGTTCCCACCAGTCCACAACACGTTAATTTCGGTTATTTTTCGGATTATAAATTTCATTATCAGTTTTTTGATGAACAATCATAATATTACAAAATGCTTTATTTCAACTTACTTACTTAAAAAAACTTATATAGGACACTTTATAGAATATTTTATAGAATATCTGCTACCAAAAGCAAAAAGGTACCTATCTAAACATTCTAAACAATTTTCTTTTATGTCAACTTTATTTAATTGTCTGTCACTGATTTTATATCAATCCAACAATCAGTAGAGGAACTACAATCTTTGAGGCCCGCGGGTAAAATTTTTATTGGCTCTAATGAATAGCTGTATACTCGTAATACTAATATTGGAAATTTTTTTTTTTTTACACATAATAAATTGCTAACTTGAACCTAATATGCGAAAAAAGGATATTAATGTATTAAGTAAACAAGAAGTCAATAAATATAATAAACAAATTTATTTTACAAATTAAATAAAAATAATTTTTTTCTGCTACGATCTTGTGCAAATGACTTTATCAATGCTGACATGTTCAACTTTTTGGCGCGTTCATTTTCAATTGATATCATTGCGAGACCACTCAAACGTGTTTGAGACATAGTATTTCTAAGGTAGCTTTTAATTAATTTGAGCTTTGAAAATGACCTTTCTGCACTGGCTACTGTTACTGGTAATAAAATAAATAAATAAAATGTTGTTAATAGGACTGGAAAACTAGTAATTAGATTATAATTCTCAATAACCAATAATTATTACCTAACATCATATCAAAATATTAGAAAAATCTCTCGTCTCAATTTTTTTTTTTATAGCTGTTTAAAGTTGATATTTATAATTTAATGAATATCGAATGACAAAATGTTAATCAATAACTACATTATCTGACTGAACTTCGCTCAGAATCGTTTTTTCGAATGCAATGGTTTATCATTGCATTTAAATTCTAATTAAAATTAAACACTATGATTTGCACACCTGTGCAGGATTATCCCTTCCCTTGCTTTTTAAATATGAATTCTAAAAATTCTAAATATAGAAATAAAAATAAAATGTTTAAATAAACCTACGAAGGTGTTATACCTCGTTTACATTCAGCCCACTTCTGTGGAAGTGAGCAGGGAAGTGGGCATGAAAGTCGGCAGCGCGAGTATGTAAACACGTTACTCGCGCTGATCATGCTCCTCGCATTGCCGCTGCCGATGCTCCCCTAGTTGGCGGTCTTTCGGGCGGAAGTCAAAGGAACCGGCAGCGCGAGCACGAGTGAGTGTTTACATTCTGTCCCCTCACTTTCTCAGTCAGTTGCGCGTGCGTATGCGAAGAAGAAAAACGTGTGTGGATTTTTAATTTTTTTTATAAATTTAATTTTGCTAGTCTATATTATATTATTTACAATATATTTATAATTTATTATTATAATATTATATATTATTATACTATAATATACTATAATCTATAACTATCGATTTATAAATAAATAAATAAATATGCAAGCTGATTGGACTAATGAACTAACAATAAAGTTTTTAGAACTTTATGAAGGTGAGAGAGTTACTCAATAAACAGAGCGCAGAAGATGCAACTAAATTTACGTCATCCATTGCGTGACGTCGAATGCACACTGCTACTGCTACTGCCACTGCCGTAGAGAGCAGTATGTAAACACTCACTGCCTTACTTACTGCTACAGAAGTATTTCGGGAAGTAAACACGGCAGCACGAGTAGCAGTGGCAGTGGCTGAATGTAAACGAGGCTTATATCAATTTTTACCTGCATTAAATATTAAATTTAACAAAAATATATAATACGTATAATATAATAACGCTATATTATATTTATTATACGTAGAATTTATTAGTATACAACAAACCCTTAAACTTAAAGAGTAAAAAATAAATGACACAAAATTAAAATGTAAACATAATGATATAATAATAGAATATTTTAACAATAATATTATGGATTTAATAAATTTATAATATTATTATTTTTGCTATTTTGGATGTAGAAAATTATTTAAAATGTGCGTAAATAAAAAACCATTTAAAGAAAATACATAAACAATAAAATAAAATCGGTTTGTTGCTAAATGTATTTTTATTAATTATGCAGTGTAGAGGTAAATATTAAAATATCAAAATTGATTAAAAATGTTCTTTAACTAATTTATTATTAACATTCAAACATTAGTATAATTTATTCTACCTTATGATCCGTCGATGCAATTATCAACAATTGGTAGGAGACGTATTGTTACAGGGCCGCGGGGACGTATCTACAATTCTATACTCTGTTCCAAAAGAGAAGACACGAAGCGGTGACCAGTTTTCGTTCGGCGGCGCGCATTCCCCACCTACTCCGATAAATGCACGTATGCTCACCAGCGACCTCTGACACCCAGCTACATCGTTAAAAACCATTATACGGCGCGCTGGGATTGTTGACATCTATGACACTTGGCGAATATACGTATAACCTGTCACCTGATAACCGTGCAAGTGTACACGGTACACGGCTATCGCTTGCCGCATTTTAATTACGGTGTATACATCGTCGGCAATGATCGGAAATGATCGGCCGTCATTCGATATGCGCAGAACCCGTGTCTTCTCTTTTGGAACAGAGTATACATAGAGCGGTTAATAATTATAAATAACATTTGAACCGGAAACAAGTACTAGTACATATTCTATTATCGAAATATTGAATTACAAAATGTTAATGTATTATTATACAGGTACCTATTAATATTCTATTTTTGTTTTGTTATATAATTTACAGTAAGTTATAAAGTAAAGGCTACACCCAAATAACATATTTTATTATTATACTATAAATTTTATAATTTCAATAATAACCATTTAGTACAATAACAATACTATCTTTAACTATCTTTTTACAAATATACGGCGAGGCCCTTTCTACGACGAGGCCCGCGGAAAAACCCGCCTTTGTATATATGTAGTTCCGCTTCCGCCTTTACCAACAATAATGATTCCGAATTTAAAATTGATGATTGTAAACCGTATTTTATGTTTTTATACGAGTATATTAATATTATGTTAACACTTTTAATACTCTGGTAAAAGAATAAAACGCATTACGATATCTAGTGTCAAAAAACAAATTTAAATTAGTTTTTATTGCACGCTGCGTTCACTAGGACAATTTAAATAATTGTAAATTTAACCCATGATTTGTTATGCAAAATTATGTCGGATAGGTCATAAAACAAAATATAATATAAATTAATTTGAATTCTGTAAACATGTGTAAAAACATTCCTACTCTTATTAAAAAATATTTATTCTATACGCATTGCCTGTTTTATTTTTATTTCTAACATAGTAACATTTTATATAATTATTTGAAAATTTATAAAATGCTTGGACAATCTATAATCTATTACAGTGGTGGCCAAACTTTTTTTACCTCGGGCCATACAATTTTTTTTTACTTTTAAGTCATCAGAATTTTAGGTATAGCCGTATAGGTATATAATTTTATATTTAACGACGTTTTTATTGTACTTAATAATTTTAATTACTTTATTTAATACTTAACTTAATAACTACTACAAATGAAAGAAAATTAAATCGGCTTACATTTCAAAAATATTTTTAACCGCAGACGAATAACGACTGATCACGATGGCTGTAGAAACTACAGTGTAGATAAAATTGGTCGCACAACGAGCACAGTAATATTACCTACTATATGTTGTATTACTATAATATATTGCTATACTACTATATATTATAATATAATATTGTAGTTTCTACAGCCATGGTGATCGTACGAAAATAAGATAAGATACGGTAATGATATTTATATTATAAATGACATTGTAATTTGTAACAAAAACGCTACGATATGGCGATACGGGATTAAATATGAAGAATGTATACTGTACTTTTAATTTTTTTTTTTACGTAAATGTAAAATATTATACTTCTTTCGCGGGCCAGATATTAAATGATGGCGGGCCGGAGTTGGCCCGTGGGCCGCAGTTTAGCCACCACTGATCTATTATAATAATATAAAATATAAAATATATTATAATTATATTCTCCCATTTATATAATAAAATTTATAAAAATATAATAAATTATATAAGACATATAACAATAATAACAATAATTTATAATATTACACTACTATAATAAAAGGTATCTATTATTTTATTAGATACTTTTATTAAAAGTAGTCTAAAGTTTTATATTTAATTTTTAAATTTGGTAGATATATAAAATTATATAATTTTATAATACAATTATAAATTATTATAAAACTTCTTTATTACAATAATTTTTATTTAAAATGAAAAAAAAAAATTTAAGTTTGAGTGACATATGTACTGGGGCAAATATGTACAAAAATACTAAGCTTTAATTTGAACTTGACAATGTTTTACAAAATAATTGTTAAATGTTCATACATTATTTCCACTATTTCCAGTGTTGGGTAGTAAAGTAACGAAAGTTACTGTAACGGCGTTACTTTTTTTTGTAATGAACCAAGTAATTTTATTACATTGATTTTCGTGTAACGAAAAAGTAATTAGAATTACTTTTCAATAGTAATTTTGCATAAATTATTCGTTATTTATATTTAATAATTATCAAAATAATATTGTAATATTTAATGAATACTTCCAAAAAATAATATTTTATTAGGTACATGGATAATATTAAAAGGGAAAAATCTATAAAATAGATTATATTATTTATATAGTTTTAACTTTATTATTCCTTATTTAAATTTTAAACCAATGTGTTATCGCATATATTTTTAAATTAATTAATTGTGAATGTTGTTGGATGTATATTAACGATTCCAAGAATAATATTCTTAAAGGTATAATATAAGGTATTGATTGATGTTATTTATAAACTATTTATGACAATGAGTGTTTAGTATGCCCGTTTATTTTGATATTAATTAACTTGTAGTACCATTCTAGTATATGAGTTTTAAATATTACATCTAACATCTTACGAATATATATTATAAACAATGAGTTGTTGACAGAAAAAATGTCGACACGTGCGACTTTATATTTTATATTTTTATATTACAAATTTGGAATTATGAAGATTTTTTTTATAAATTCAAATGATTTTCTACAATATAATGAGCTATTAATTCAATATAAAGTATAGAATGTATGTGTACGTGTAAATATGTCTCATTTATTTGTAATGATTTGTAAACAATACATATTGCACAAATAATTTTATTTTTTTTATAACTAAAAAGTAATTAAGTTCTTTTTTTGGTGTCCCGTCAATTCATCGCGCGTCAATTCATCGTTCGTCAATTCATCGCGGTCAATTTATCGTAGCGTCAATTCATCGCGATTCAAATTCATCGTAGTGTCAGTTCATCGCGTATCAAATATAAATATTTTAAATACCACAATTATTGCTCGAATAAAATAATACGTTAGAATTCCATCTAACAATCAATCTAACACAATATACAAATCACGATAAAGTGTAAACAATAAATGTATTGCGGTGGGTATTCCATAATCTAATTTTGAATTTATATATGCCAAATTGCCAATTACAAGGCATAACAATAAAAATAATCATTTTATTATTACACGGCACACGTTACACGTAGACGTAGATTTATCTATTGCTTCAGTCTTTCGACAAACGTCGTCAAAATATACGTATGTTAAAATTGTGTTAGTTAATTGTGTTTAGTTGGTACCTATAGTAATAGGAAAAAATATATTATGGCTGTTCGAATGTTGAAAAGTGAGAAAGGAAAAGATATGCTAGAATTCAACAGTTATATTTTTTTAAAAGAAAAAGATAATGACATTAAATCTATTTGGAAATGCAATCAATATTTTAAAAACAAGTGTCGTGGACGTGTTCATTTAAGTGACGGGAAAATTTTAAAAAATACCGACCACAACCATGTTCCGAATGTAGCAGAAGTAAATGTTAAAAAAACACTAAATTTACTAAAAGAAATAGCTACTAATAATACCAATGAACGTGCCCATTCTGTAGTAGGTACAGCACTTTCGCAAATTTCTACAGAATCTGCTGGTCAATTACCAAATATCCATCTACTCAAACGAACTATACAACGGGTACGTAAACAACAACTTCAATTACCTAATGATCCGATCGATTTTAATTTTACTATTCCTGACGAAATGACAAAAACCACTGATGGAAAGCTTTTTTTACAATATGACAGTGGTATAAATACCGACAGAATTTTAATTTTTTCAACATCTCTTTTATTAGAATTTATGTCACAACGTGATAATTGGTTTTGTGATGGTACGTTTTCTAGTGCGCCTTCATTATTTTATCAAATCTATACGATTCACGCTGTCCATTATTCAAATGTTTTACCATCAGTCTACATCCTATTACCCGATAAAAAAGAACAAACTTATAGACGTATGTTCCAAGCTTTAAAAACAATTAATAATAGACTAAATCCTAAGTATATAATGGTAGACTTCGAAAAAGCTGCTATGAATGCAATAAATTATGAATTTCCCGATGCAAAATTAAAGGGATGTTTCTTCCACTTATCTCAGTGTATTTGGCGGCAAATTCAAACTACAGGACTTCAAAAAAAATATATTGAAGATGCAGAATTTTCATTACAAGTTCGACAGTTACCAAGTTTAGCTTACGTACCTGAAAACAAGGTTATTAATTATTATGAACAACTATTGGATACTGAATATTACACAGAGAATGAAGAATTATTATCACCTATACTCAATTACTTTGAAGATACTTGGATAGGACGCTTGGACAGACGGCAAAATAGACGGTCACCTAAATTTAAAATTTCTATTTGGAATTGTTATTCGCTAGTTTCGGAAGACATTCCTAGAACAAATAACGCAGTAGAAGGATGGCATAACTGTTTTACGTCAATTTTAAATCAATGTCACTCAAGCATATGGAAATTTATATTAGCTTTGAAAAAAGAAGAAAATATTAATAAAATAAAAATTGAACAATATATAGCTGGCGAATCTCCACCTGTTAAGAAAAAATATCAAGATAGAGCCCAACGTTTGAAACAAATTTGTTATAATTTTGAAAATAAAACAACCACTGACTATTTAAGAGGAATAGCTCATAATTTCCAGTTGCAATTATAATTATTATTATTATTTTAAATATAAATAAATAAATAAAAAAAGTATGTACTTATATAAATTTAAAAATTATTTCTATTTATAATTTTTAGTAACAATAAATCTTATTATATGTATGTATTTTAAATATAAATAAAAAAAAAAATTATTTAATAATATTGTATTTATTTTTAATATTTTGTAATGACAAACGCGATGAATTGGTACTCGATGAATTTCAACCGCGATGAATTAACTCGCGATGAATTGACAGCGATGAATTGACAGCGATGAATTGACGCACGATAAATTGACTTGCGATGAATTGACGTATATCCCTTTTTTTCAGTGAAAAGTAAAGTAACTGAATTACGTATTTACTTAAGTAACTAAAAAGTAATTTAATTACATTTTTTTATAAGTAACGAGTAAAGTAATTTTATTACTTTTCAAAAGTAATTTACTCAAGACAGATTATTTCTAATAATTTCCATTTTGAGAATCGACGATCGAATGTCATTGGCCAACGCTTGTGGCTGTTCGAATGCGGCGAAATGTCCGCCATCCTGCATTTCCGTGGCGCTGACCAAATTAAGATATTTTCTTTTCAAGAGTTTTTTTAATGACAGTCCCACACGTAACTCGTGCGGAAACATAGCACAGGCCACGGGTACTTTCACTTTGGACCTATACATATATCACGGAATTCAAAAAATACAATTATTTATCCAAAATTTCGGAAAATTATTCCAAGAATTTAATACTTAATGTGCGGCAAAGCTTGATATTTCTTGGTGCCAAATTCTGAATATAAACGCATGGACGTAGTAATAGAACCGCTCAACCAGTAAACCATGACATTGTCCAGCAGTTCGTCCAGGTCGTACACGGAAAGGCCGCCGTCCGGTAAATATTTATGACGAGGATTGGTCCATGTGGAGAATTTTTCCAATAAGTAAGCTGCTAAACCCGCCGGCGAATCATTTAACGCGATCCCTATATATGCATATTTATTTTTTTATCCATTTAAATATAAAATGTACATAATTCGCATCAAAATTGCAACATAAATCGATTAATTATAATATTTTATATACTAAAGCAACGATTCTCAAACTTTTTCATTCACGGAGCCTTTTCTAAAGCTTTATTTTCTCGTGGAGCCCCAAGAATTATTTTATATTAAATTGTATTGTTTATGACGCATATTACACATGATATATTTTATTTATGAGTAAGAATAATTAGATATTTATTATTATAAGAGACAATAGTATTAATAAAATTGAAGAAAATAATATAATGAAAGTACCTAATGTTTCTACACGTATCGGTGAATTATATTTTATTTGACGGAGTCTTGTTAAAATAATATATTATATTCTCGTTGTTTTAAATAACGGTCAATAATTGTTAAATTATTAAAAAATTTTTGGTTAAACGAACGAATCCCTTGAGAAACAATTGTGGAGCCCCAAGGGCTCCGGGGAGCACAGCAGTTTGGGAACCGTTGTACTAAAGTATAAATTATATTATATCGAATTATTTAACACGGATTTAATATTAATTTTATCGTACAATTTTTTATAACAACCTACCTACTGTGTCTGGTTTAGTCATTTGTAAATGCATGTATCCGAACTCTTCCATAAACCAAAATAACAGATCGCTCAACGGATACGTAGCCGATTTTTCGATCTCCGAACTGACGATTAACGAGGGCCAGAACGATCCTAAAATTAATTTAGTGTAGTCGCATAACGTCAGATCAGTGGCCGTGGAACATATGTTTGAATGCATACCATAAACTCTAAAAATTTTTTTAAAAAACTTATCAATAAATAATTAAATTTCCAAATAATTACGCGTATATTTTATACACAATATATAAATCTTAAGACTCACATGTAGCAGAATAATATTTTATGAAAAGGAAAGGATAGAAAATACTTGAAAATTTCACCGACTGAGATAATATTATGCGATTTTATTACATTTGCGTCATATTTTTATTGTTTAAATATTAATTTTAATTATTAAAATTAAAAATTAAATTAAAAAATAAATTGTAATTGTACCTATACTTTATTATAATATTATTAATTATTATGATTTATGAATGTACCTATTCGTATAAAAAAAAATGGAGACAAATAGCTAGGTAAAAGGTAATACATTTTAGATTCTGAGCAAAGCGAAGAATGTATTGATTTTATAATGATATGTGTGTCATTTTGTTTTAGATTCTGAGCGAAGCGAAGAATGTATTGGTTTTACAATGATGTGTGATTATTTTTTGTTTTTTTTTTTTTTTTTTTTTTTTTTTTTTTTTTTTATGTCTGTGTACAAAAACACTACCCGAAATAATGCTCCGATTTTCACGAATAGGGTATGTTTCCGGTAGCAAAGTGGACGTAGTTGGTACTTTACTTAGGTCATTTTTTGAATTTCTCAAAATTGACGCTATGCGGTAGAAAAAACGGCGAAAAAATGACGAAAAAACTGCATTTTTCGCGAAAAATGAAATTTCGACGAATTCGATTTCTATATTTCACGATAACTCAGGCAATTTTTAAGATAGAGACCTGAAATTTTTTTTGGATGTTCACATAGCTACTATATATATGTGGTACAATTTTGGAACCGTTACATTAATTTTTCTCCAAAATATAGGACTTTGAATATTTCGTAAAATTCACGTTTTTACGTATATAATGTGTGATAAAATTGTCAATTTTGGGTATTTTAGTCTGAAAATTTTACTGAAGTATACTTACATATTACTTAACATCATACTAAAATATTAGAAAAATCCATTGTCAAAATTTTTTTTTATAGCCGTTTTAAGTTGATATTTTTAGGAAAACGAAAATTTTAGAATCCATACATATAAATAAATATTCTGAAAACACTTTTACTACCCGAAATAATGCTTCGATTTTCACGAATAGCGAGTTTCAGATGTAAAAGTGGATGTAGATGGTACTTTATTTAGGTCATTTTTCGAATTTCTCAAAATTGACTATAAGCGGTAGAAAAAACTTCGAAAAAATGACGAAAAAACGGCATTTTT
>JAIUCT010000001.1:30655077-30696100 GCA_021307375.1 Tetraneura akinire | reverse complement strand
TTCTAAGTAAAATTAAACGCTATGATTCGCACACCTGTATCCTGTGCATCAGGTGTATCAGCTCTTTTTTATTATAATACGTCAAACGAACATTTCTTACTACAAAATTTTAATTTTAAAACAAAAATTGTCTTGGTCTTGTTGACATAATAATAATTATAATATCACGTATTTACTAATATATTATATAACCTACCTAGTAGGTACCTATATAAATTGTGTTTGAAATATTTATTCCACTGATTACTATTGAAACTATTCCTGTTGACTTTCAAATTCACTTGATAATTTTCATATTAAGTAATACGCGAATCAATATTTATTTCGCGTTCGAATATTTTCATAAATTGTATTCGGTAAACATTTGGTTTCTTTTTAAATATTTTTCGGTACAAATTTTAGGTAAACATTATAAATATAGGTAAATAATGTATTATTCGTATAACGTATTATTATTAAATAAATTAATATTAAATTCGTAATATATTACCATTGATTAATTATACAATGTGTAATTAACCAATGATATTATATTGTTGTGATGTTATACAGATAGATTCCAAATTTCAAATAATTAGGTACTAAAAATTACTTAAATAAATAATTAATTACTTAATTAAAATCATTACTATGTCTAATTAACACACTATATTTTATATATTTTTTGGTTCTGTATCTAAAAATCTACCTATGTAATCTATAATATAAGCACTTTATAAATTATAACACAACATTTCACACCAATAATAACGTGGTAATGGGTATAATTAATAATATTATTGTTCGTGTTTATTTCATTAAATTATGACGAAAACTGTACCTACAGCCTACAGGGTTTCATTCAATATGTTAAATATATTTGAATATTTTTTATTTGCATTTCGAATACTTTTAGAATATAAATTATTTTGTGGTATTTATTTAAATACGAACAAATACCTACATATTTTTTGATATAGGTATAGGTCGTCTATTTGAAACTGTAAAAAAATAAAAATTACCTACCTACCTTTTACTCAAGTGCTCCAATATTAATTATATTATTATACATAGTCTAGTAGATACGTCATACGTTATATAATTTATTTAAGTCTTATTTTTATGTTAATAATAATTATTTATACAATAACTTAAGTATAAATTTAGTCAAGAACTTGAGTTTAAATGAGCCATGTGGTCATAGTCATATTATAGCATATTTGCATATTATTATGAACATTGTTTTGACTTTTGAGTTTATGACAAAAATAATCATATCGAATTATGTAATAACTATAATATTATTTATTAGTTATAATAATAACACTAATAACTAGTAAGTTAACAGGTATCCGGTGTCCCCTATTTAACATTGTATAATATTTCCACGAAAAATTTGAGAGCCGAGTTCTAATTTTTTAAAAATAAATTTTAGGTAATTGAATATAATATTATTTATAATATTAGGTACGTTTTTAAATTTAATTAGCTTATAAAAAATAAAAAAGATTAATCATGTATTTTTTAAGCTTAGTGAAATTTGAAAATAGTCTGTTTATAAAGTACATTTGTACCTACGATAATTTTTATGGTTCGACCTTCTAATTTAATGAAATTTTTCAATTTATTTAAGAATTTATATTTTATTATTGATGACTTGATGTCATTATTATTGTAATTATTTCATTTAATATCGTGGATTGTAAAATTTATATAATAAATTAATTATAAATTTTAATTTATGTTTGATTAAGTATTACCTTAATGATAGTAATTTGGGTAAAAATAAAATGGTTAATTAATTGAAAAATATTGATAAATAGTAATAATAATGAATTAATAATTAATAATTATGTTAAAATATACTCGTATTTTGCATAATATACCATATTGCCATGATAATAAAATTAATCGTAATTAATTATTATTATTACAAAATATGACTTCACTACGTCAGAAATATAATTTTTTCTTCAATTTTAAGAGTTCAAAAAATTTCTAAAAAACAAGATGTAATTAATAATTAGGAGGTCGACCTTCAAAATTGTCATATAAGTGTACTTTATAAATTGAATATCTTCAAATTTCACAAAATAAAAAGTTATTTTTTTAACGAAATGGTTAAATTTAAAAATGTAATACAGATATTATAGTTACCTTGACAAATTTTTGGATTTTACGGTTTAAAATTTTAATGGAGCATAAATGGTATATAAACATAGCTATTAGCCGCTATTAGCTATAGGTTGAGGTATTACTTAATCCAGTTATGAAATATCTATTTCGTAAATTGCAGGTTTAAATTTTTTTTAATAGCCAACTGTTTAAAGTTGAAATTTTTAGTGAAATCGAAAAATATAATATTTAGGTAGGATTCTTATTAATTTATTATATTGCAGGCAATGACGAATTAAAAATTAGTTTTTAAATACGAGAAGCTGATAATTTGATAGATAGGTATTATGTGATAAAGTGATAATATATTATTCTATTTTCTATATAAATAGAAAATATTTTGTAAATGTAAGTACCTATAATTTCTTTTACAAAAAATATTCAATAAAGATTAAAATTCATAGGTAAATAGTGTGTTTTTGAAAGTATACTTTAAATGTAAGTACACTTTTTTGAGTGTAGTGTTGTATCCGTTATTTGTGAAATTGTGAATATACACACAATAATAATTCTTTATGATATTTAAACAAAATAAAATATTCAAGAAACAAAAATATTATACTCAATAAGTCAATACAAATAAAACTGGATGACACGACGACGTTTTAACCCTTAACGTATCATTGGTTTTACCTTTTACTGGTATAGTCGTCTTCTCTACTCCCTTTTCCCTAACACCAATCCGTCAAATTAACAACTATTAATAGGTACTAGGACAAATTATGTTACTGAAAAAAAACCTCTTACTTATTAATTCTTAATAAGCAAGAGGTTTTTTATATGTACGAGTACTTATGAGGTAATCAACTCTAAATATTATTTATAATAAAAAATAATTTAAATTAGATATTAACATAAAAAGTTTCTCTAATTAATAGCGTTAATACTATCTACAGTGTAGTAAATGAAGTTAGATTATCATAGAAAATTAGGCACATCTAGTTGGTTCTAGTTGATGACATGTATACATGTCATCTTTCAAATTTTTTTGTTTTCTTTTGAAATAAGATAAATTATTGAAAAATTACGGGAATTAATTTTAGCAATTTTACTTTTAGGTATATTTATTTTATAATTCATGCGAAGTGCAATTAGTCGTAGAAATTTGAAAATTGTTGTATTGAGTATATGTAGTTGGTGATCAACAATTGAAGGGTCGGCGGGAATAACGTGCTATGTAACAATTTGAAAATTGTTATATATATATATAGCATATATGTAATATATGCATATTTAACAAAATAACTTTATTTCATTTAAATATTATTTGGACTGCACTTTTTTTATATTTAATATTTTTGTAATTGAAATTTTTATTTTTTCATTTTTTTTATATTTGACGAATATTTGTATGATATGATGTACTCGTAATAAAACATAATATTGTGTTTTATACTATTAAAATTTTTTTATTTTTTTTTAATGTGTAAGTAGATCACTCGTTCTGAATTCGCAGATCATTCTACTGCAGTAGATCACATGCTATACGAATGCCAGATGAAGAAAACAAAACAAAATATGAATTTTACAAAATATAAATTAAAAATTTATTAATTTAATTAAATATATCATATATGTAATTAATTGCAGTCTATAAATTTTAATTAAAATATTAAAATATTTAAGAAAATTTACAACACATATGTGATATTCTGATATTCATCAATAATTTATTGAAAATAAAATTTCATAAATTAAAAATATATTAAAAAGAATCAATTAGTACATTTTTATACAACTATCTAGTGTTCTGTTTGTTTCATCTATACCTATATTAAAATTATTCCAAAATATCTGTAAAATCACTTTCATCACTTGAAGTTCCATCATATGGTTCAAAATAAATTGTATCGTTTAATTTCTGAGACCTAAGATCTCGTTTAACATCATCCATAATAGTTTCAGAAGGATCTACTTCTGATTCATATTTAATAGACTCTTGTATGACTTTAATCGGTCTTCTTGATTCAATTTCAAATGTATGTTCATTTTTAAAAATACTTTTTTTTAACTTTCTGTGATATTTATCAGTTGATATAACTGTATTACTAGTTCCTTCTTCATTAATGTTATCTTGTTGAATAAATACATCTTGTTCATTTTTATCTTCTATAATATTTACTGTTTCATTTATCTCATTTGACACATTTTGTTCTTCAATGCTTATTTTTTCATCTATATTTATATCTATAACCTGTTCATTATACTCCCCATTAGCATCATTTTCTTGATCACAATCCATCCTCTCCTGCTTAATATTTATTTTTACATCATTTTCAATATTTTCTTCATTTTGATATTCATAATCCATTTTATCATTTTGGTTCATATCGTTAACACTAGTGTCATGTTCTGATGCTTCAGACAGTTCTGTTTTAATGTGTACTTTAGATGGATCAGATTCTTCATCACTTGACTCTGAATTATCTGATACTGATGAACTTAAGTAACTGTTAGATTCAAATAATAGTGATTGTAACTGCAAAAGATAATTACTGCGTTGGTCCAATAAATAATTCAAATCATCTTCTTCTTCAGAAGTTTGAACAACTTTTTTTTCTTTTGCCAAAGCTTCATTTTGATTTATTTTATAATTAATTATCTAAATATAACATAAACATTTTATTTATATTAATAATAATAACATATTAAACATTAATATTATTATAATATAAATTGATATGATGTAATATACCTCTTTATTAACATTTTCCATTTTTTCTTTTATTATTTGTTGATAATAGTCATTGCGACATCTATTTAATAATTCAATTAAATGGTTTTTGTTAATTTCTCGTAATTGTGTTAATGAATTATCACATTTCATTATTTCTTCTAATATTTCATCATGATCCTTAAAGTAAAAAACAATATAATTTATAAATGTATGAAGCAAAAATGGTAATTATAAATACTTCATCAGATTTATCAATTGAAGGAAGTGTCTCAGCAGCTGGTGGTTTTTCTGATTTAGAAGAATCACTCATCAATCCTAGCTTACACAATTGTTTCTTAATATCCTGTTCCGCATAAAATTCTTTGCATGTATTACTCATTTCTTGTTGGTTGTCTTCATCTAAATAAATTTAAATAATTGAAATTAATGGTACGATATATGACTTATCAAATTCTAATAAATCTAAATTTTTTAACATTTATAGATTAATATACTAGGTATGCATATTAAAGTAACAACATTAACATAAAATTAAATGGTTACAATTGCCATGTATTGTTGTAATTATAAATTTAACTATAAACTTTCTGGTAGATTATAGAGCATATCAAAATATAATTAATACAAGTAATTTACCATCAAATTCAGGAAAATGTTCATCAAGATCCTCTATAGATGAATGAGTATGTTCTACTAGAGCTGATACAACTCTTTGATATATTGGTGTATATACATTATCATCATGTCTATAATGAAAAAATAATTATAATAAATAATCAATCAACCAAAAATTGTATTTAACATACATTGCAGAATTAACTTTAGTTACTAATTCTACCACATTCGGAGATATACGCTCAGCAATTTTGAGTTTTTTAGATAATCGAGGTGAACAAGATGATGATTGATTTTTTTGTATTTCTAATTCTTCTTTAGCCCAATTCATTGCATAATGTTCACCTAAAGGTGGTATTTCATATAGTTTTTTATTTGGACTATATGATTTTATCAAATCTTCTAACCACTGAAAAACAAATCACATTTAAATATTTAATTGAATAAAAATTAATAAATGTAAATATTTTCTTACATTAAGATCTTCTTCCTTGGCATGGGCAAGGTAAGGTTCCACTAGAGACCAAAATCTATTTGCCGATTCAGTTTTATTTGGTGGTAGTTCCTAAAAAACAATATATTTAAATAAAAGTATATGTTAAATAAAAGTATATGTTATTTAATATTCAATCTTACCTTACTGGTAGGATCAAAATCTACTTTCATTTTACGACATTCATTAACAGGTGATATTTCTGCAGCAGCTCTTGGTCTCTATAAACATTTAAAACATCTGTAATGGAATAGTTAATAATTATTTAGTTTAAATTTTCTAAGTTCAAGATCTCATTATCATTGATCACCATGTATTTAAATTGTCCATTAGGGAGACAAATATTTAATGTTAGTAAATAATTTTTATCTCAATTGAGCCAATTTTACATAATTTTATTATGTATGAATAATTATGCTTTAAGGTTATGTTTAATAAAAATAATGAAATATTAGTATGTAATTATGTAAAACATGTGATTAAATTATTTTTATTAAAAATAGGGAGTAAAAAATTAATCCAATTATAATGAATTATGTATCTGCCCAAGAAGCAATTAATATAGAAAATTTAACTTATTTTTTTATTAAGAATTAAATAAAAGTATTGCATAATATTTATTACTCATTAATCACTTGGGAAATGTTGTTTTAAGTATTACTAAAGTTATATTTAAAGGGTAACAGTTTTAATATTATACTATTAAACATTAATCATTACACCATACTCTTAGATCAATTAAAAGATGATCGTATTGATGTATTATTAATTTTATATTACTTGTTGCTAGATTTTGTGTAACAGTATATACTCTATTCAGAATAAGAAAGTTCCTTGGTGGCCAACTTCTATGCATGGGCGTGACATTGTTTCTAGCTTTTATATGAGCGCCACAATCTGCGGGTGCATCGCATCATTCTAATATCGACAATGAACTTGTAAAAACAATTTTAAACATACTACGCTAGCTTAATGACCGTCATGCGGGGTAATGAAACAAATAGTATGTCTAGTCGGCATCACCGGCACACAAGTATTGAACGCTAATCGGGTAATAGAAATGGTAGGGGAAACGTCTGACCGTAAACGACGAAAACACATTGCGCCGAAGATCTTTCTTAATCTGAATAGAGTATATACTATTACACAAAATCTAAGCAACAAGTAAAATATAATTAATAATACATCAATACGATCATCTTTTAATTGATCTGATTTTCAATAAGTGCACACCAAATTCTATATTTAAAGCATTAACTCAGCATAACTTTTTTTAAAAATAGAATAAGAACCTTATTAACCATTAGGGTCAACTTTTTTAAATGTTTTTATTGATAGAGTTACGTAAATAAAATAATTTTTTTTATTAGAAATTATAATATGTTTTAATGCACATTTGTCTTTATTTTATATTTATAAACAAATTAAATGTTGTAACATCTTAATATTAGCTAAGCTGTGAACAGAATTAATTTTTTTTTTTTTTGTATTTAATAGTAGAAAATGTTTGCTCACATATTTTTAAATAAACTATTTCATATTAATTTGAATATGTGATAATTATTATACACATGAGATAATTTAGAAGTTTCCTTAAAATATATACTTATTAATTATTATAAATTACATTTTGAAAATTTTTGACTTTTATATTAGTATATAAAATATTAGTATAATTGAATCTTATATAATATTTATCTACCTATTCATAATTTTTATAATCTATACTCTATTCACAATAAGAGACATAGTTGGTGGCTGATTCCTGCGCAAAGGGCATGGCCTCACTACAGCACAGATTTCATGACATCGAAGATGGAAGCGTCTTATTAATCTATTGTTGACAAGGCATGTGAACAGGTAATTTAAAATTTAAACATACTTTGCCTATCGGTAAAGGATGCGAACAGTTAATTTATTGACAAGAGAAAATGAATGAATGGTGTTTGAACGCCACTGTCGAAAATTAGTCACTGCTGACTATGTTTCTTATTGTGAATAGAGTATAGATCTAAACACTGTCTATGTATAACTAAAATATTACTAAAAAATCATGGAAACTTCAAATATTTTTTCGCCCCACAAAAAATTGCTTCAAGAGTTATATACAGCAAGCCATCTACTCAAAAATAGAATATAAACCAAATATTTCTATATTGATTAAAACGTTTTCTTAATCTCTCTATTCAATATTGTACTTACCTACTTAAGTTTTTTAATATAAATACCAATTTATGAATATGTATAACCATAATATAATAATTATTAATATCATATTATTTTTGTTTGTATCAGCAGTATAATATAATATAAAAATCATTATAATATAAAAATAGTATACATAATATAATATATATATGTAAAAATGTATCAAATCATTATTAATCAGATTATTTTATAAACTATTTTTATTCAAGTCTATTTATGACTAATAATAATAATGATATATAATAAGTTATTTTAAAAGAATCAAAAATTATATATATTTTACATTATGCACAGACTTACGATTGTAGGAAGTATAGGATTTTTTGTCGTTCTATTAAGGGAATGAGTAAATTGCATGGCTGCAAATGTACTAAGTTCATCTCTTACGATATTTCTGCGTAAAATTATAGAGGTTAACATTAACTCAAGATCCCACTGAACATGGTCCAATTCATCATCTGTCATTACGTAGTCATGATTTTCACAACTCAACACTAAAATATAAAATTTATATAATATATACGAACAATTCTAGTTGTTATCCTACAAATTTTGATTGTTTCTTTTGAACTTTAGGTTTTTACTATTTTAAATAGGTATAGAAAAAATAATAGTTGAATTATTCTTAACAAAATGATATTTTAGTGATCACTCAAGTTTGAATTTGTAAAAAGTATTATTTCCCTCCATTTTAATGACTAATATTAATAAGGTATTTTTAATGAAACCACAATGAATTAAACACAAATCACAATTTGTAAAATTAATAAAATTGAAATTTGTTTCTGTTATACTTATTTAAATTAGGTAAGATTATTCACTCAGAAAATATTTCTTAATTTGTTAAGTAAAATTGTTAAATAGGTTACAATTCTTATTTTGCAAATTATTTTATATCTGTGAACCATATAAAAAATTTCAAGTATAGTATCAGATCATAACAACCTTTTTTTATTTTGCTACATATCAAAAAAACTTATTTAAAGATATTTACTATTCCTAGTTTAAAAACTTTAATTACATTATATTATAATAATTTTCTTTGCATACTATTTATGAGCTTTTTACATTCAGTACTATCAGTCTAGAACTATTGAGATAAGTGATTTATACTATTAATTTTATAAACAATATTATATAAATAAACATAGGTTGACACTTTAATTTCATTGTACTAAATATGATATTTCACACCTGCCAGTGATCACCAAAATATTATTTTAAATAACGATAACTAATAAATAATTTATTAGTGTAACTTTTTTTATTATTACTATCACAGTGAAAAAAGGTACAAAAATAAGATTAATAATAAAAATAGGGTTTAAAAATAAAAAAGTAGCAAAACCTATGAGGTATTTAACTATAATTTGAACACAAAATAAGATTTTTCTCATTATTTACGTGATAGAAACGTAGAATTTTCAGGAGCAGCTGTACATTTTAGCCGAGGTAATGATAGTTCTCTTTCTTCATTATATTCTGCTTGTTTCTTTCCAGTGAATTGCGGCGATATGGATACATTACCATTGGTAGATGTACATTCATCGTCAGAGTTTTCCGGTGTCGTTATGCTCGTGGATGAAGGTAAACGCTTTCTTCTTCCTCGCCCGCTCGATGCTCCTCTTCCACGGCCACGGCCACGGCCCCTCATTCCTCCACGTGGTTTTCTACAAATACAATAAGAGTACAATGTATTTTATATACACGACCACCATAACTTTTTGCTTCTATGATATATCAGGGTAACATTACATAATTAGAAATTGTCACAACACGATTTACTTGAAGCAAACATAAAAATAACTTACCTTGGCGGCATATTTGTATTTGTTTTCGATTAACGGTCGTAATTAATTCACCAACAGACGGCTATGAACAAACATTTCTTACGTATATGAAGATTACACTTAATCCAAGTAAAAAACTGAAATAACACGTTGGAACAGAAATTAGTGGTAAATTGAAAATTCTAAATTATGAATAACAGTTACAGTTATCAGTTGTTATACACTTTATATTTATGTATTATACACCAAATTTCATTATCAGTAAAAATAATAATCAAGAACTAAGATACAACCATTGAACTATATGATAACTGGAATGCTTACTGCCCATAAGACTAATGTTAATTAAACCGAGCGAGCCTGTTAGAAAGAGATAGTGAATAGTATAGGTGTTGTTGTCTCTGTCTTTATAGATTGTGTATCAATTTAAATACGATTTTAACCATTTTGTGAGTTTGTTAAACAATTTTGTATTGAATATTAATAATTAATAATTAATAATTTTTATTTCTATTTTATAATAACTAATAATAATATAATATATATTATTAATTAAGTTTTTATAAGTAATTTAAGAAGAAAATGTAACAATGTAAAGGTTGACTCAAAAAAACCTTGGTCATAAAGCATCTCTTAGACATAAATTAACTAAACTCATTTTATTTAATCATGTTTAAACTTGAATAATTAAACAAAATTAAATATTTATTTCTTTAAAACTTACTGTAATTCCTTATGATTCCTATTTTTGTTATATATAAATAAAATATATTGATATATATTATGTTAATAAATTTAATTTCAGGTTCAACTAATTTGTACTAAAGAATTTTCAGCACTATCCAGAAGTATTCATAATGAAACTTCTTCATTGACTTAAATATTTAGTAGCAGTGCCATATGCTATTTACACATTAAATGATATATCTACTGATCATTAGCACAATTAGGTTAAACATTTTAGGGGGCTTAAGTCCAAATAATTATATTTATAATTTATTAACAAATACTCCCATTAAAGTATTAAACTTTTTTGGGAGTGCTAACACACACATTAATTTTTATGTTTTAACCTGGAAAAAGTAGAAAGGTATAATTATGATTTTAACAACTTTTAATACAATAATATAATATCAAGAGAAAAATGAATAATACATGAATTGAAACTATTGAGTTGTTATTACTCTTATATTACTACACAATATAAATTTTATTATTAAAAAAATATTTCTTATTTGTAATACAAATACAAACTTGTGCTTAATAAAATCATTTTAGACATTAAATAATGACAAATCCATTCAAAATTTTGTTTATGAATTTGTTATAAGAAGATACTAATTATAGGTATAAAATCATCAAAAGACAACTAACATTCAGTTTTGTAACCATAATTAATCCTTTTAGAGAAAAAACTTTGAAAAATATATTTTTTTATAAATATTTACCATCATTTTTTATTTTGAATGGGTTAAAAAATAGAAGTGAAAAATATTTCTAAAAAACGACTATGGTAAGTAATTATTACTTATTAGTACATACATAGTTTTATTACAATCTATAGTTACTGATTTTAGAACTTAATTATTTAATGTTTATTGATAGATATTTAATTCATGTTATTATAATCGAATACCTAATTTTTATTTTAAAATAAAACTTATTAGAATAATATTATTTTATAATATATTACAAAAAAATTACATATCCCATCAATTTTTCCTATTGCCACCAATAGCGTCATAAATAAAACAAGGATAGATACACCTAAAGTATTAGCTATCTCTTTTTATCTCGCTCGCTCGGGCAACACTGCTTAGTGAGCATTCCAGTTATCTTATAGTTCAATGGATACAACCGGTAAAGAATGACAAGAGGAGTGCGCGGTGAGGTGACGCAGTTCTCAAATGTTTGGTACACATGGTTTTCGAGCGCTATCTATGAATTTTGTTTATATTTAATGATGAAAAGAAAATTTTGTCAATTTAATTTAATAAAATAAAAGTTTAATAGTAGTCAGTTGTAGGTAATAGGTATATAGTATATTTTTTTTTAAAAAAACGTTTCAAAAAGAAAAGAAATAATAAAAGCAAAAATTCAAGTGTTCACGTTTTTTTTTTTTGTATAAAAAAACATATTTTATAAGATGTATCATCATTGTGAGCTTGTGACATGTACATAATGCCATAGTAATTTACATGAATATTAAGTATAATATATTATTATGGACCTATTTTCAACAAAATCTTAGAGTACTTATTAATTTTATTAATATTATAGCATATGAAAATGAAAGGTTTATTAAATATTTGTTTGTTATTTTTAAATTCTTACTATAATAATTATTATATATTACCGACTTTACTGTATTAGACGTTTAATGTTCTCTTAATCGGTTAATTTCCTGGGCGTAATGTCTTATTAGACGAGATAGATTCCATTCAGTATTTTGGGTTATTGTGAAGAAGAGAATCCTCGAATTGTAAAACGTCGAATTTAAAGAAAAAATGACATTTTTAATGTGAACCGATCATATCAAGAGGAATAAAAAAAATATAACATTGTGTTTTTCGTGTAAATGCCGCGCATCAGTGATCATAAAATTATTTTTAAAAGGAAACAAGATACAAGATACTAGTTTGATATTATTTTGTATAATATTATCGTGCTACAGCCTACAGTTAAACTATAATTATTTAATACGTCACAAAACTGTACAGAAATAAAAAAAAAATTAAATATGTAAACAAATAAAATAATATTATGATAGTAAATAGATATCTGTGGCCGATGGGATAGTACGATATTATGCGTATATTATGCAACATTGTGAATTGTGATATGAGGAACGATATCAGTCTCATACGAGTCACACTGTTATCGTATATGTATGTAATAAATTGTGATCGTAGTATGGTTTTGGTGTTAAAATATTTAAATGTTTCACTAATTCACCATCAAATTATAATAATGTAATTTATTGTGTTACTGCTTCCTACGAATTTAGATTAAAGCACGTATGTATTATTTACATAATAATTCTGGGATATAATATTACGTCGAATAAAAACAAAACAATATTATAAAATTTAAAATTTAAAATTTGCACGTGCTTTTCTTGAACAAGTAGTCGGTGACTGGATCTGATAAGGATAGAATTAAATTGATAATAATTATATACAAAATAATATTGTTGTCTTGTAAAGTAATGAGCATTTAAAATTTTATTATTTAACTCTAAGTAGTTTTACTGTTTTTCATTTTAGTACTTTAGTTTTTACACGTAGTTATGTCATTCCTCATTTATTATTAGTTACCGTTTTACCAAAACTAAAATATATAGCTAGTTTTATTATATACCAACTACTAGTTTTTAAATGTAATATTGTGACTATAAAGACCAAAGAGTAAGAAAATAAAAATGAAGCATTTACTTATTTTATATTTTTAGAAAAATTTATCACTGTCCAATTCCCTTTAAAAATTATTCTTGTATTGTTACGAGTAATTTATTTTTAGAGGTATACATATTATTTGAATGTAAATTACATCTTCCAGTGAAAAATAGTGAAATTAGAGATATTCTTTAATTCTTTATGAATGAAATCATATATAATTTTTTGTATCTACAATATATTAGAATTTGTTTGTACAGACGGTTTAATAAAAAATGATAACTTTTAGCGTATCAATTAAATTTTAGTTATGCATTAGTCACATTTATGATTTTATGATTTGGAGTAATGATTAATCATTAAAGAACTTAAATTATTATATTACCATTTGGTCTGTACTTACTATTTCATACTTTCATAGATTATTAATTTATAAGAGAATTAACTTTATTTATATTATTTATGATCTCGACAAAGCATTAAATCATTTTTACAAATTATATTTTGCAGGATTAATAATTTCAGTACGTTTAATCAAAAATTTGTTTTTCTTAAAAGAAGTTAAGATGGAAAAAGCCTTACAATTTGATATTATTGCTTCATGTAGTGTATCACATGCCCGTACAAGTACTATGAAGTTACCACACTATACCGTTGAAACTCCAGTCTTCATGCCTGTTGGTACCAAAGGATCAATAAAGTCACTATTAATAGAACAACTAGAAAATATTGATTGCCAAATTATTCTTGGAAACACTTATCATTTAGGATTGCGCCCTGGAATTGAACTGTTAAAAAAAGCTAATGGACTTCATAATTTTATGGGTTGGGATCGTGCATTACTTACTGATTCAGGAGGTTTTCAAATGGTTTCTTTATTACATATGGCTGATATTAATGAAGATGGTGTTAATTTTAAGTCACCATATGATGGAACAAAAAGTTTATTAACTCCTGAAAAGTCAATACAATTACAAAATGTGATTGGTGCAGATATAATAATGCAATTGGATGATGTTGTACCAACTACTTCAAAAAATAAAGAGAGAATGGAAGAAGCTACATACAGAACTACTCGTTGGTTAGATCGTTGTTTAAATGTCCATGAGAATCCTGAAAAGCAGAGTGTATTTCCTATTGTTCAAGGAGGTTTAACTGAAAATTTAAGAGCTAAAAGTGCTAATTTGCATTTGGAAAGAAAAGTTAATGGTTATGCTATTGGTGGGCTCAGTGGCGGAGAAGCCAAAGACGACTTTTGGAAAATGGTTCTTTTATCTTCTAAAATATTACCTTGTGATAAGCCTAAGTATGTTATGGGAGTAGGATTTGCAGTAGATTTAGTAATTTGTTGTGCTTTAGGAACAGACATGTTTGACTGTGTATTTCCAACAAGAACAGCTCGGTTTGGTTGTGCATTGGTTTCTAATGGTCAGATCAATTTAAAAAAGGGTCAATACAAAATGGACTTTGAACCAATTGACAATAAATGTATTTGCTCTACATGTAAAACTTATACACGGGCATATCTATATCAGATTGTTAGTACAGAAAGTGTTTCTTGCAGTTTGCTCTCAGTGCATAATCTTACTTACCAAATACAATTGATGAAAGGTATTCGAGATAGTATTAAAGAAAATAAATTTCCAGAATTTGTATTAAAATTCATGACAAATATGTACCCAGATAAGAAATATCCACAATGGTGTATTGATGCTTTACATTCTGTAAATATAGATCTTAAATAAAATTAATTTAAAAATATCAATTATAATTAATTGAAACTTTCATAGTACAAATTAATTTATCTTTAAATTATTAATTGTGTACATTTATTAAGTAAAAGTAACTTTTATTTATAATTTTACTATAGTATTATTTGATGAATATATTTAAGTATATGATTATCTATGACTTTTCAATATGTTTCTGTTTCATTATAAGTCATAAATATTTAAGTCGAGATATAAGTGTTTATAAATAAATTTCAACTTAAAAAGCATAATGTAATGTAATGCAATTTACTTATACATTAATATTTAAATAATTTTTATCATATCACAATGAACATCAATCTCAAATAAAACATTTCAATATTTATTTATGTATAATTGTATAATTTTCATTTTTGAAACACTTTTAAAATATATTTTACATGCACAAAAAAAGCTCCTTAAGCTAATGTATTATAATATTTTAACTACTTTGCACATAAATGTATATATTATAGACAATATTTTTGATATATTACTTTATTATTATTTCACTTTTAATGTTAACACACATAAAATAGTATAAAATTACAGTTTTGGCTTAAAAATATAATGTGTATTGACATATAAAAACTTAATACACTAAAATTAATTTTTATTTAAATAGAAATAATAATATTAAAATTTCAATTGATAGCATTAAATATAAATAATTAAAATAACAGTTCCCCTACACCCTACGGTATTTACTAAATTATGATACAATATAAGCATTAAATATTATCACAACAGTTAGATATATCATACTGGAGTTTTATATATTCATGTATTTTGTTTATGTTAACATAATTTGAAATTGATTAAGTTTAAATTGTTTTAAACATTTATTAGATTAAGAGTGTTTTCTTAATTTGTCTCAATAATGTAGATTGTAGATATATTCAAAAAATGTATTACTCGTGGAATATTTAGCTTACCTACAAGGCTATAACGCTATAAGTGATATTTATATTATAATATTTTTGGAAAAATTTAGTCACACTTATATTGAATTTTATTTCTAACAGTTCAAAAATGGATATATTAACTAAAAATAATTGTATATGAATTTTTAAATTTTGATTATAATATTTGTATAATAAGTTAAAACGGAATGTATATTACGCACTATATTACTATATAGGTAATACATTTAAATATATCATAATATATTATACTATATTAGTTGTTGATTATTAAATTATAACATTTATAAAATTTAATCAATAATAATAATTATAATATTAATTACCCTTTTAAAATGAAATATTCAATCAAAACATAAACATAAAAATGTTCCAATCTATATTGTGAGTATCACAGATTTAGATTTTAAACCGTATAGGTAGGCATGCGTCTAATCATTATGTACCTTTTACAATACAATAGTTACAATATTTAGAAAATAAATACTAAGTACATTATTAATTAAAAATAAACAAAAACATGTATTATTAATATGTATTAACCTATAGTGTTGAAAATTACCAGTAGAAAAAATATTGTGGTCCCAATTATTATTTTAATAGAATTTTAGGAAGGTGAGATGTGAGTAATAGGTTTAAATGTTTAGATAATTAGATAGGTAGGTACGATAGATTATTTTTAAAATTTTAATTAAAAAAAAAATCAATCCATATGATATGTAGTGGTGAATTTTAAGAAATGTACCTAATTTGTAAACATATATTATTTTTGAAAATTTCGTTAAAATATAAAATTATTAAGTGTTGATTACGGCGAGAATAGGAACAAAATGTAAATTGGAAAATTTCATATACGATATCGATAAACGTTTTTGGAATAATACGAGCCTATATTTAAATAATATAATATAGGTAAATACACACGACACACTCAAAGCGCATATATTTATTATTATATATTATTTTGCGTCGGCACGTGAAAATACTTAAATATAATACCTAAATTGTATTTTACATGTAATTTAATTTTTTATTAAAATGTTTATAATATTATATTTTATAACATCATTAAAGTTATAGTACAAATACATAGAAATTGACACATAATTTAGTCTTAAATTGGTGATGACGAGCGATAGTTGATGTTAGAGTCTCTTATTAATTTACAATGCTTTTAATCGTTCCTTATTAATAATATAGAATAATTTACTAATTTTATATATAAAATAAAAATTATTATTATATATACTAACCTAACTCAACGAGTGAATACCAGATATACACAATTATAGTTGTTAATATAATTAATTCTTAATAATATTACATTTTTTTTTTTTTTTAATTGTATTGACATTTTGACAATAATATCTATAGAGATACATTTATATTATATAGTTAGGTAGGCACAAGTATACAAACACATAACGCATTTTAACTAGTAATAATTGAAAAATTATGGATACGTCTTGTATTATAATTTAATAATATTTTGTTCACCCTATTAGTACATAGTATAAGTACAATATTTTGACGTTTTTAATATTCAAATACTCTATTATTATATAATATGTGCGATAGGAAAATTCATATTAAATTCTATGAATGGTCAGAATGATAATACAGCGTGGGTTAGAAATCCGGATTATTTAGAAAGGCTTAAGTTGCGGTTAGTGCATATTATATATATATATATATATATATTATATTATATTGTTGCTCGGTGTATTTACGGGAATATTCTAAAGGTTAAAATAGGTACCTTTAGAAATAAAAATTAAATATATTTTTATTTCATTATATTTTGACATTTTACTATTAATTATTATTATGCGTCTTGAACGAAAGTTCTTTATTTCAAGTTTTTTTTTTTTTTAAAAAAAAATAATGTCAATAGTGTGACCTAATGTTACCTATTGTTGAGTAAGGCAAATATTCATATTACCTATATATTATATTTATATAGGTAGGTACCTACCTATTATAATATAACGTGGAGACGTGACACTGATCAATTATTTTAAATACGTTTATCTTTCTTCAAACAATAATTATTAATATACCTACTAGTAATAAACTAATAACACGGTAAATTTATTTTATTAATTTCTAAAAATAGGAAAATTAAATTTTTTATTTCCAACTAATTAATAATTGTTTTATTTAGTAGTTAGGTATATATAGGGAATAAATAGAGCCCTCGGCTCCGAGCTAATATAATATCATGTAGGTATTACTATGCCATTGTTGAAATACGTAGGTAATATTATTACTTTTATCTGCTGTGTTTATTGACGGTAAGGTAGAAACTGACAATAAATTAGTATCTTTTACAAGATTTTTCAACATTTATTTATTATGATTTACACATGTAGCCATGTAGGTAATTCGAGAACGTATTTTTTTGCGTGTTGTTTTATTTTCCAATTTAATCAGGTTTCGTCATTTATTTATAAGTAGGTACATAACCGAAAATTTAGTTTACTTACATTTTAGAGCAGTTATATTAAAATTCGTTGTATGAATGACATAAAAAATTTTTTACATAATCCAAGCTGTTCAATCATTACAAACAGACAATACTTGGTTCGATAATAGTTAAAAATATTTTAGAAAAATGATTAAATCCTTACTCAAAGTAAAATTTAGTCGTGATATAATAAATAAATATTATATTATTATTATTCATTAAAGATAATAGGTACATATATCTATTAAAAAAAAAAGTATCTTATTTATAGGTACCTATTTATATAGGTACTCATCGTCAAAAGGAGTAAAGAAGCGAAGTGCATAGAACCTATCTCCTCAAATTATATATAATAAGATATTTATATACCTAAGATATTAGATACAACAAAAACAACTGTTGATCAAATATTAAAAATATCTTATTTGTCTACAAGATGTTTGGCTTAAAATTTATGGCGCTTAACTATACCTAATATATTAAATTAATATTATTTTATACACGAGTGTCCAAAATATTTAAATATAATTTTTTTTTTTTTTTTTTGGACTGAAGTTATTTTTTTTATGTACGAGTATCCTAACCTGTATGACTGTATACATACGTAGACAATAATAATATTCGAATTTAAATTAATTAAACAAACAATACCGAAAGAAATAATCATAGGTACCTAAATAATTTCAATAATTATTATTATTACAATATTACTTAACAAACACAATATATTTTATAATATAATATTTGGTATCGTTTAGGCATAATAATATAATAATTGATAATATTCGCTTGGCTGGAAATAGTGGACGGTTATAAAAAAATGTACCGTAGTAAGTTTATACCTAGGTTTATACCTAGGTTTATACCTAATAATATATTAATATAAATAATACAAAATGCCTATCCTACATAAATTTCAAAATATTCGTTTAACGACAGGAACTTTTTATAAATCTCGATCAATACGGAATTATTTCAGTTTTTTAAAAAGTTTTATTAATTATAATATTCTTTGTATTCTTTAATATTTTAATTACAGTGTGTATTCGGTTTGGTTGTTTATAATATTCGGATCAATGGTATATTATATTATAATTGAATATGTTTAAAATTTAATAGACGCACGTAACACGTTTTAATTTTTACCAAACGATTTGGTTATTCGTCTACGTTTAGTAGGTATTATAAATATAATCGATATCACAAACACAATAATAATAATAATAGGTATATCTAATGCTAGGAGAATTGAAAACTGCAATTTTAAAAACCTCATCGTTCGGATTTTTGTTTTTTCTAATATTATAAATTGCATTGTTGTACAACGAACGAATGCCATCTTATTCAGAATATTATACTACATTTATTTTTTCTAATTCATAGTATTATTTTACATAAGTATGTAGGTATAGTTATATATTTTTATAAGCTAAAAATTTGGATTACGTTTACATATAATTAATGTAATATAAATTTTATTTAGCTTTTTATGTTCATTGGTAACGCTAAATTTCGATATTTTTTTTTGTTATCATTTAAATTTTTTAACACTCGGGGGAGTATATAGGTACTATGTCGTTCGTAAAACGTTTTATAACAATAAGAAATTTTAATTTCTCCGTTCGTACGTTTGCACGATACTAACCAACGACATAATATTATTTACCTATATGAGCATTGTGACACTGATGGTTATTTACTTTTCTACGCAAAACACGAGTCCGCGCATGGACGGCATAACATTGCGAAATGCGAGTTGGAAAACTCGTTGGAAACGAAGCAGAAAATGCCATTATATATTATATTATAATACGTACAGGGTCAGGGTACAGAAAATAAAGGGACGAACGTAATGAACCGCGAATGATTCGTGATCTTTTACATCTTATTCGGATGTCACTTTACGATTTAAATATTTTCATATTGGTATTTATATACAACACTTGGATTATTGATTATTATTATTATAATATCGTCCATATTGTTGAGAGTTCATCTCTCGTATTCACGTGCGTGCTTATAGTACATATAATAATTAATAATAATAATAATATGATTGTTATTAATTATTATTACCGTCACGTAAGGGGCGCACTGCACTGTACACACGCACTTATGCACGTGCAGGGTTTATAGTGGCGGGAGCAGGATATGAGAACACCTCCACGTTTTTTATTTTATAATGAAAAAAAAAAAACAGAAATATTTTAATAGTATAATATAATATTATACGAGCAATAATATATTATGGCGAGGGGAATATAATATTTATATAGTATAAATTTTTTTTTTTTTTTTAGGTTATTTAGGTTAAATCGTTTTTTTATTTCTCCACACGGCACGTAGGTACTGATTAATTTCGGTTCTACGCCAGCGGGATTTCGCCGTATGTTAATTGATAATAAATATTACTGTACACAGTTTGATTACCTAATAATAAATATTAAATTAGAATATTATTATTATTATTATTATTATTATTATTATTATTATATGTAACGAGGCAGTGCATTGATCGAGAGTGATGGTGCGATATTAAGTGGCTTGTTTTATAGTCTATTTTAACATATCATTATATACAAAATAATAATAATAATAATAATTTTCTCTCTATCCTCCTCCGTTTCGCCGTTCGCTTTACAACTCGTATACGTCTCGGCCTCCGCTGCCGCCACCTCCGCCGCTGCCTCCTCCACCACCACCACCACCGTTGGCCCGGGCTCTGGGACGGCCCTGTAGCGGACACGAGCCCGACTCCCGGGACCTGGTCGGGCTGGTGTACGAGTACATGTTGTAACCCGGTATAATGTGCACGCGGACGTCGCCGGACGGGCGGCTGGCGCCGTCGCGGGCTCGCCGCGAGAACGTCACCGTCGTCTTGCAGCAACAATAGTGGAACAAGTTGACGTACGCGTTCCGGAAGTGCCGGTTTCCGGCGCAGTACACCAGGTTGTTGAAGCACGATTTGCTGAGCGCCAGCCATGCCAAGTTGTAGAACACCTGTGCTGATAGTCTCTGAACGGTAGCCAGCGCAAGGACGACACCGAACGGCGCCCAGAACACGATGAACATGATAAAACTGTACGCGTTGGCCAACATAAGCGAGTAGTCCCAGTTGAACGCCAATGGCGGCTTGAAACTCGGGTTCAACCGGGCCACGTGCACCTGGTACGTGATACGCATGTACAGTCCGGCAGTGATGATCAGAGGTGTCAACACCACTGCGCCGGCCACCAGCGCCTGGGTAGGAACGATGCCGCTCACCTACATAATTAAAAATAATATAAATAATATTATACGAATAAATGAATAAGTTAGATATTACAAAGTAATTAAAGTAAATATAATTGATAGGAAAGCACGAGGTTCGAAAAAAATACAAATAGGTACAATAATATTATTGTATTTTTTTATATTGTGGGTAACAAAACCCACGTAAGTATGAACTAAGAAGACATATATATTATATGTATATTTATTTATTTTTTGTCATAACAGTGTACCTATATATAAAATAAATGTATATTAAAATAATAATGTGTAATTAATTAATTAATACGTTAATTAATAAAAATTTATGTATGTTTAATTACGCAAATTTGTATTTTAAGTAATTAAAGAAATTAATGCGCAGTCTCCGCGGTTTTACCACAAGTAATATGAATAATGGCTGTAGGAAAGAAACATAATATTTCTCATAGTGGGCGGACGACGAAATTATAGTGTCATACAAATATACAAATATATACCAAATATAATATACGTGATGTCCTTATAATCCAGTTGTGTAAGTCCTCATATTATACCTACGTTGTCCAAATAATTATTAAACAATATTAATTATTTAATATTGTGAATTTATAATATATAGGTTATATAGGTAATAGGTATATACATAATTATTATATAATAAACAACATGATATTATATTAATGTTTGAATTTATTATTCATACGTTTTTTTTTTCTTATCTTATATAGAAGGAAAACAATAATAATTAGATACCTTGTATCTATATGTTTTATTATATAGGTTTATCGTATTGTATAATGTATATTATCAATAATTTATTTTGATGTTCGATGGAAAAATGGTGAAATACCTATTTAAATATTGAAAATTTAACATAATATATTTTGTTCGTTTACCTACAAACCTACTCGTATTGAAGAGATGTTTTTTTTTTTTTTTTAACACATAAATAAATAAAAACAAACGATCCGAGTATAAAATATAATACATATATAAGGTATAATATGCAGAATATTGAAATAAAATCGGTCGATTTTTTTCTAGTGCGTAACCATTGTTAAGTTGGATAAAAATGATCTTTGGAAAATTACTTTTATGTGATATTATATTGCACATGTTATAGGCAAGTACCCATTATCAAAGTATACGCGTTTATTATTTTTTCATTTCGCATTTCGCTTTTTAACTACTCCGTTATTTTATATAACAACAATCTTCTTAATATCGTACACGGTTTTCAGTCTTTCTATGTTGTATAACGCATTATTCGTGTTTATGTATAATTTTTAAAACTGATAAACTGCAAAAAAACAATAAACGCGTTGTATGTTATATATACAGGGCGTCTACCATGTTTGTCCCAGCCAATAACTTTTGAACTATTAAATATTTTTAAAATCTGATTTTTGTAACTTATTTATGTATGTACAAGTCACATTTTTCATCATTATAATTATTTATTTATTTTTTTGAGTACTAAAAACCAAAATGCTTTGAAACAGAAATTAAACATTATACAGTTCATGTGGAATATAAATTGATTATAAAATATTGAATTTACTTAAATTTAAAACTGGGTTAGGTAAAACTAATCAAAGTAGATATTTTATAGAAATTAAAATCTATTAATTGGCTATCTCAGAATTTGAATAAATATGAAAATAAAATTTTGTATTATTTTTGTTTTAGTACTTAAAAAAAAAAAAATAATAATAATAATAATATGAAAAATGTGACTAGTATATACATAAATAAGTTGCGAAAATCAGATTTCAAAAATATGTAATAAATCAAAAGTTATTGGATGGGACAAACCTGGAGAGACAGGTGAACCAGTGAGACATACCCTGTATGTGCCCGCTTTATGAATTATTTTTGTTCCGGGAATGCACTGTTTACTGTTATAATAAAATTGATATAAACGGAAGTTAAACGTATACAAGTGTAATAGTTAGATATTTTTTAATAATACTACGAATAAAATACAAAAAAAAAAAAAAAAAAAAAAATGAATAAATAAAAAAAACGAGAGAGTTTGATTGAAAATAAATAACAATGTATTTCTAATAATATATTTTAATTATTATTAGATATATAGTAAAGGAGAAAAAGTAAACTATATAATATTTATTTTTTAACGACTGTAAATATTTCTGAAAACCATTTAAACTTATATTTATAATTTTTTGTTAATATTTTATAAAGAAAAAAATTTTAATTAAATTTAAAAAAATTATAAATTTGACTTAGTTATGTATAATACATTAATACATTCACCTATATCACATGCCTAATGCTAATGTTACAGACATTTTTTCGCTAACACAACAGAAACGTACAAGATAATGTATAATAATTAAATTACAAAAGTTTTAAGTATCTCGTGAGAATATAATTGAATAAAGTGAAAATTTTGTTTAAAGTTAAAAATTTTAATACGATGACTATACCGCAACCAGAGTGAAACTTGTGAAACGAACGACTGCCGTAGTAAATCACGTTATAATAACTTTTTTCATATATATATATATATATGTATATATATATATAAAAAATAATAATAATAATAAATAAATAAATAAATAAAAATTTTTTAATAAAGGATGTGGAACTTAAAATATCCTAATAAAATATGAAAATTACAACATTCGAATTTACAAAGAACCAATAATACACAAATTTTTTTTTATATTATTTTTTTGTGTTTGATTGAGTATATCTAAGATTTACGTAGGTAAATAAATTTTTATTTTTACATTACCTAATGCCTTATACTACTATAGGTAGCTAAAATTTTTTATGAAAAACTGATACATCACATTATATTATAATTATATACGAGTATGATATATCATTATATTATATTCATAAAAAAAAAAACTATTTTCTAGTTTCTTTGATGTCTATTCTTATTTCTTCCAATAAATTACCACTTTTTTTTTCTTTGTAAATAAAAAAAAAGTATAAAATTTTAAGTGATCGTGTGAAATGTAGTCGAAAAAAAAAACATTTATTACTTTATTGGGTAATGTCGTCTCGTCGTCTTGGCAAACACAAGCTAATATAATACTATACAGTATACACACACATATATATATATATACATACTTATATTTAATAAAAGTATAAAAAAAAGAAAATCATTACCGTAAATATACGTTGTAAAAAGAAATTTGATCGGAAATTACTATAGTATCGAAATTCAAAAACTTTCAAACTTAATCAAAACGTATACATCAATTATTATGTATAATTTACTCGTATTTCGCATACTTATGTAAATGTTTATAGTGTCTGCAATTTATAGTCTGTTATATTATAATATTATATTTTAATTTATGACGTCTTTTTGGTTCGGGCGCCGAAAATTAGTTTGTATCATCGATCGAAATCTATATTATATAAAAAATCTTATCACTTATTAACATTTGGATGAGTTTATATAGTTTTTATATAATATTGTTATCATAATGTTATGTTCATCTCAAAACACTGTAGGATTTATACAACGGCTTTAATGAGAAAAATATACTACCAACCTGCAATTATTCAACGCAGAAATACAAAAAATTGGTAAGAAAAAAAAATATGATTTTTATAACGGTTATACGACGTGCGTCTATAAACCTTTATATGCAATATTTTTATGTTTATATATATATATATATATATAAAACGGAAAAGATCGTTTACACGAGACTGGGTTAATATTTATTTATTTTTTTCATAGAAGATTACAATATTTTTCTTATAACATTTTTCTCTTTTTTTCGAAACGTTCTGCAGACGGTTTGACGGACGGTTTATTATTATCGATATATATATTTTTTTAATATCCAGTATTATAGTAATATTATTTTTTCAATATATAATAATTCATAATATGGTGTAGGTAATAGATCATCGAATAATAACTATTGTAAAACGACTTTGTTTAACTCAGACATTTACGAATAATAATTTTATTTCATTTCAATTGTTTATTCGATTCGCATATCGAATTGAATTTTTAAGAATACTTAATTAAATTATCATTAGAAAAATGTAAAACCTATCTATAAACGTATACATTAAACCCATGCACAAATACGTAGTCGAGTGAGGTGTACGAATGGTATTATGAAACCTAATAATACTTGAAATCGAACAGAATGAACTGTACATGTCATTTAATTAATAATATAATAATAATAGGAAACTAATTATAAAATATTGATTGATTTCATTTTCGAAAACAATAATAGTTCGGTTTAGAGATCGATTAGTTGTAAAAATAATGAGAGAACAGGACAAGTTGTTTGATTATAATCGGTGTATCGTGTATGAAAAATTTGAATTAAATTAAAAAATCAAATAATTTATTGTTATTATATGGATAGTTGGTATTAGAATAGAATTGTGCGCAGCAGACCGTAACAAATGATAATTATATTATTTTTATATTTAAGTGTTTTTTTTTTTATTAATAAAGCATTTTTTTTTTTTTTTTTTTATACATAAAGTTTAACAACACGCACATCATATTATTAAAATATATTTAAAATATTATTATCACATTATTAAAATTTATATTCATATTTTATTTATTAGGTATTTAAATATTATATAATTGAAGAGTTTAATTTAAAAAAAAAATAGGTAATAATAATTTACTAACTAGGTACCTAGTTATATTATTATATAAGGACATAATAAGGTAATTCCATAAAACAATTATTATTTGTATATATATATAGTACCCAATAGTATGTTTTGTTGGAGAATAAAGAAATAATAATAATAATGATAAATGTGTGTTGAAGAATGCAATATTTTAAAAACTGTACAGTAATAATAAATAATTTATTGTACCATAAATTATAATAATAAATAGAAAAACCATTTTCCTTATATATATATATTTTTTTTTTAATTTTTAATATAAGGAACCCGATATTTGTGTTTGGAATTAAAGATACAATAATATTAGTCTGTATAAGTTTTAATTTTATATTACCTAGCCGTTGTTATTGGTTAAATTTTATACGATACTATCAGCTTCTCGAGTCTGCAGCAATTATAACATTTATAAAAAAATGAAAGAAGATAAGTTATCAAGTATGAAGAAGTTAATATCGAAAAATTATATTTCATGGATAATATTCTTATTTCTTATTCATTCGACTGGAAAAACAACGATTTTCCACCATAAAAAGATAATATACGAGTAGGTACCTATGTTTAAATGTCTCGTGTGACTTTCATTTATCTTTATTCTCATCTCATTATTCCTATAATAACACTCTGCAGTGTACCTATATGACTATAATATATCATATACGTACTCTTCGAACCCTTTTGGCACAATAGTCGGGTCCTAACTTGTAGACGTACTGTAACGTGACCAGGATCGAACTGACGATCCATATGGCGAACAGAAGTGTAGTGATTTTTGTCACGGTTAATTTGGCGTAACACTCTGGCGTCAAGCAGAGTCGAACGTAATTCTCGGCAGCCACTGCGGCCATGGTTAGCACCGTAACCAGACAACAAAGGATGGATAGGAACCACTGGAACTGGCACACTGGAGGCGAGTCCTGTAGTCCTGCCAGGATGACGACGGCTGATGCGGGTATAACGAGTCCGCTGATCAACAGGTCTGCAAGTGCCACGTTCGCCACGAACGTGTTCCCTGAAAATGTAATCATCACACATTATAATATTATTATATATTAAGTTAGGTTATGCGTTAGGTAACGAAATTAAAACTTTATCCGTGAAAGAAGAAAAAAAAATGAAACAATAATAATTATAGGTATAGATTATGTTTAGAACTTAGAAGAGTAAAATTATTATAACGCGTTTCATAAAAATTAAGATAAATATAAATATTACACGTTAGTGCGTTTTCAATATCGTCAATTTTGTTCCGATAAATTTTTAACGTAATATGAATTATTTATTATCTGTTTGTGTATTGCGTAACGATATCCATCAAAGAGAAATGCGAATGAATCGCGTAGGTATATACCTACACGGAATACAAACGACCTAATACGATTATGGTTTGTGTTTGTGCATATACTGCAGCACACATGCAGTATACCTATACAGTACGTTTACGTTCATTATTAATAATATTAAGTGTTTCGTTATAGTAAACGTATTTCGAGGTTTTTCGCGTTAACAAATAAAAATATAAGTTAAAACCACGGTATATTATTAATATATTAATATACCGTGGTTAAAACTTATCGCGCGTATAGAAATTGGAATATTTAACCAAACACGTGCGTTGAGAAATACGACTACACCAGTTTTCGGTTTTGGCAAAATAAAAATATAATATTGTAAACAACGTAATAACTATTACAATGTGTGTAAACTGACTGCAATTCTTTGAAAACTATATAATTTGTAGTTTGTACCTCGTACATCCATAAAATATATAATAAATATTATAATGTATTTTTACGATGTATCCTATATTAAATTATTTTAATATTCCGAAAGTAAAACAAAAAAAAAAAAAAAATAAAATAAAATAAAAATAAAATATATAAACATTTTTTTTATTACCTATTTCATAATATTTATTAATATTATTATTATTATTCGTTCTCGTGTATGCGACGATTCTTTATATTATAGCCAATAATTTTCTTACTAGGTACTTTTGCGTTTCGAGCACGAGTTTTATTTTATAAATTTTATAAATTGCTATTTTAGTGTTTTATTATATTTAAATAAAAACGTATAATTCAATTTTATAATTTTTTTTTAAATATTATACGAGTACATAATTTTCACTAATTTATAATAATATAGAATATATATAATTATCCAATTATTGAAAGTACAATGTTCTAAATTCAATGTTATATTTTTATAAAAATAACATACATAAGTAATAGTGGACTTAATTCTTATATAAGATGTTAATATAGAACATATTATACGAAATAACAATTTTTTTTTTTTTATTATAAAATTGTGAATATTAAATATTTTTTAGATCTTGAGCGAAGCGGTGATGTATCTTTTTTATATCTCCAGACACTTTTATGGGTAGGTAGTAATATTTGTTTCTGATATCATGAAGAGCCAAATAGGATGCACTTTAAGTAGAGAATTACAGGATGTACTTAATTGATATTTTATTAATATCATTTTTCAATTTTTAAAAATTACACTTATGTGAAAAGAATAACAACTGTAAACAAATAACTGAAAGTAGGCAATATTTCATCACGGAAACTGAAATTTTAATGATTTTGATTTCAAATATTTTAAGGTAATTCGGAAAATATTAAACTAAGGTACTTGAAAATTGTACTGGCTATTAATATAGCTATTTTTCATATGTGATTAAATATTTAATTGTTACATTGATTTATAGTTTAAATATAAAATATTTTAAATAGGTATTTCAAAATTTTCATTTTTTAATAAAATTGGAAATTTAAGGTTTTATGGTTTCAAAATTTTTTAGATGCATAACTACATATTGCTTAAAAAAATATTTAGAAAATCGTAAATCTTTTTTTTTATAGCTGTTGTAACTTTCAGGAAAATTAGAATAATTTTTTATTTATAAGAATTGCCATCATATTGTTATAAATTATAATTATAAATAAAACTTTTGTTTTTAAATATACTACTAAACTGAAAATTTGTTGTATGTTTTATGATAAACTCTTTCATTCACATGTAAATATTTTGGAAATTTATGAGTACAATTTCTTTTTACAAGTCTTCTATGTTTATTATTTTACAACGATGTATTATTTTTGTATTTTTGTAAATCTAAATACATTTTTATGGATAAGGATAATTGATGGCGACTGATTATTATTTATTACGAATATGCTATTATGTTATAGGTAGAGAATTTCGTTTAGTTGGTACCTAATTTAGGTCATTTTTAAATTTCCAAATTATTTTATTTTGGGATCAGGAAAATTACCGAAAACTTACAGAAAACGGGAAAATTCAAGGTAAGTAATTAATTTATATTATCGTGATATCACTTATTTTTAGATTCTGAGCGAAGCGAAGAATGTATTGGTTTTACAATGATGTGTGATTTTTTTTTTTTTTTTTTTTATGTATGAAAACAAAATTACGACCCGAAATAATGTTCCGATTTGCACGAATAGGGTATGTTTCCGGTAGCAAAGTGGATGTAGTTGGTACTTTATTTAGGTCATTTTTCGAATTTCTCAAAATTTACTATAAGCGGTAGAAAAAACTTCGAAAAAATGACGAAAAAACGGCATTTTTCACGAAAAATGAAATTTTGACGAATTCAATTTCTACATTTCACGATAACTCAGGCAATTTTTAAGATAGAGACCTGAAAATTTTTTTGAAGGTTCACATATCTATTATATATATGTGGTAAAATTTTGGAACCGTTTTTTAAATTTTTCTACAAAATATTGAACATTGAATATTTCGTAAAATTCTCGTTTTTACGTATATAATGTTTGATAAAATTGTCAATTTTTGGTATTAAGGTCTGAAAATTTTATTGAAGTATACTTACATATTAATTAACATCATACTAAAATATTAGAAAAATCCCTAATCTAAATTTTTTTTTATAGCTGTTTTAAGTTGATATTTTTAGTTCAAACGAAAATTATAATCTGACTGAACTTCGCTCAGACTCGTTTTTTCGAATGCAATGGTTTATCATTGCATTCAAATTATAATTAAAATTAAACGCTATGGTTCGCACACCTGTATCCTGTGCGGCAGGAGTATCAGCTCATCTTTTTTTTTTTTACTAATGAAGTATACATCATAGAGACTTGAAATATATATTGAAGATTCACATAGATATTTTACATATTGTGTGATAAAATTTTGGAGTAGTTACTTTAATTTTAAAACCTAAATAAGGATATTTTTTATTAATAATATTTCAAAATATTAATCAATAAATTTATAATTCATACCTCTGATTTCGTATATATGACTGTTTAGTATTTGAATTTCATGTGGGTATAGTTTTCTCAAAAATTAAAGTTGAACCCTTATTTTCAATAATTTAATTATTATTACCTATTTAATTATTACTAATTGACTAAACTGTACTCTAGTAAAAATACATCTAGGTTTTGATAACGAAATTATGGCGGTGACAATGGCAAGTTACTTTAACAAGTAAATACTGAATAGTTACGAATTCAAAAAGCATTGTAAATGTTTGTTCTTTGTTCTCATTTACATATTATATTGTACAACCAGAAAAATGAATAGGTATTATTATTCCTTTCAGTGATATGCATTATTATTTCGCAACTTAAAAGTTCTATGGTTCATATTAACATTTAATATTTAAATTTTATACCTAAAGTACTCATAACCATTTTCTGTTATTGTTCTGACGTTCATTACTGCCATCTGCCAAATATTTTATTTACAATATAATTTATAAATTTCACATAAAAACTTTTATGGAATTAATACTGATAATATTAATAAGTTAAGGTTTGCAACTAATTTTCAGTCATTTAGTAAGATAATACTAATACAATTATATTGTATTTTCATCAAAGTATTTTAATCTGAAAATAAAATATGGCACTACGTACAACACAACTTGCTATTTGATCGATTTCTGTACGTTACTTATTATTACATACAGATTTTTTTTATTTTATTTATTTTATTTATTAACAGAAACATTAATTTTATATATTTGCAGATTAATTACAAATCCATAATATTTCTTACAAAAATCGATTTTAATTAAAAAAAATAGTAAAATAATAATTCTATTTTTTATAACCAAAATAGTTGTATTACAATCAACGAGCACGTTAATACGAGTAGAAATGTAGAATACACGCGAGTCATAATGAATATAATGTAGGACGTAGGAGTCACAAATTTTAACGTATCATTGGAAATCTGAATCTATAATATTATTCTCGATATGGCGAAATTTGTTGTAATTTTTTTCTAATTTAATCACACATTATATTTCCATTTTAATTATTATTATTTTATGATTTCAATAACTAATTTTAATCAAATTATTAATATTAAATATTATAGACATGAGATATAAACTTGTTTTTTATCCTAAAAACAGGAACGAGTATTTTTACTGAATATTTTTTTAATTTTATATTTGACAATATCAACGACTTCTTTCACTATTTAACTACGGCGGATTTACACAGCTGGGTGTCAAATAAAATCGGAAAACATCTTTCAACTTAAATATTTTGAACAGTATTTGAAATGAATGTCTTTTCAGCGATATTCATATACTTATATTTATATATATATATACGTATATATATATATATATATATATATATATATATATAGTATATGACGCTAACGAGTGTATATTTTATTTTATTGACATTGTAGTACAAATATAACATTTTCGCGACGTTTAATGACCGAGTTACGTACAAGTTATTGGAATTTTCTTCGCGAATACAGGGCAGAATGAAATTCATTTTTGATTTTATATTATATAAATAATTTTTATTATTATTATTATTTTTTTTAAGAGAAATTTTTTATACCTACTATAGACTATACTACCATCGTATTGGTTATGGTTTAAAATGTTTAATTGACTATCGTGCCATTATAATATTTAAAAGCCATGAAATGATCAGCTTTCGTTTCTAATGTTTATCCAATATATTTTATATCCCTCTTAATTAATAAAGAAATTTTAATATTTTATTTGTATATAGAACCTTTATAATGCTCGAATAATAATTTATTCTTAAAAAATAAAAATTTTTTTTAGACATGTTTTATGTTTACATAATATGTAGGTTTTTACAATTAATTTTATGAATATTTCTTGAATAATAATTAATAAATGTGAAAAATTATAATCGTAAGAAGAAGGTAGAATGTACACCGCATTATATCAATATTTAAACAATTTTGCATTACAAATTTTGTGTTACTATTACAAAAATTATATTTTTAAAGTTGTTATTATAAAATATAATATATGCTATTTATGTTAGTCAAATGAACAAGGAAGAAATATAAAATGTAGGTATTTAAGAAGTATTGGTGTTTGCTAGAAATCTAGAATGTATGAAGAAATATTAAAAAAAAAAAAAATTAATAAAAATTATACTAGGTATTTCGTTTTTATTCAAGATATTGTATTTTATGCGATCACAATAAAACATCTTCTGTATACGTTTTACACTATCATCCATTATAATATAATATACTCGTATTTATAGCAGAAACCGTTTATAATGGCATTTGTTATATTGATGTACTAGGTTTTATGACTTATAAAGTTGAAATTCCGCAAAAATTCCTTTTATATAAGTATTCATTTTTATCAGTTATTATGAAGGTTATAGCATAATATAGGTAATATATTATGCAATGCGTTTATATGCGTGTAATATAATATTAATATCGATGATAATATTTGGACATCAGAGAAATTAATTATTTCTTCATTAAATTGCGAATACAAGGGCGAGGATAAATAATTATAAAATTATAATGAGAAAGTAAATAATCATGATGACAATTTTTCTATGCTGAATACTAATAATGATAATTTCTAAAAACATGAGATATTATTTTACTCTAAATAATATTTAACATACATATACTTTTTAATAATATTTAAGAAAAGCGAAAATAAAATTATAGTTTAAAATTCTAATTATTTGTTCAATATACTCGTAATATTATATTGAACAATATATTATGAAATTATGCAATGTATAATATATTGTTTACATTATAGTTAATTAATATAATAATATTTTAATCAATTTTTAATATAACATGCGGATAAAATTACTAAGTAGGTACGTAAATAATTTTATTCATTAAATGAATACATTTACATAAAAAAAATTATTTCGATTCGATTTTAATCAGATTATTGCTAGGATTTCGTTAAAAATTAAATCGAAAACATACACAATCGATGGTTTAATTTTTAACGTACATTAATATACCATACCTAGGATAGGTATATGATATATGATACATAGATAAGATATGAAATCCATTTACAACGGGTTTTAATATTTATTTATTTTTTATATTTTTGCACGTCGGTATTATGAAATTTTGATCGAACCCCAACGAGAATAAATTTAACCAAACTGCACGCGTTTTATATAAAAACATTCGATCGATTTATATACGAAAGTTCACTATTATATTTAAACATTATGTGATAATGGTTGCATAATATTATATCAGGTATAATATTCGTCGGAACCATTTTGCTAATTCCATACATTATGTTTTTTGGAACATTAAACTTGGTATAATTTAAATTTTTTTCTACAATATACATAATATATATTTTATATACGTTTTAATACATTAGACCGAGTTACGTGGTAGAAATTACGTATATATAATATGATATTATTATAATATTTTGTTGGAAATTGTGTAACATTAAAAAAGAAAACGCGCTTTTGATTAATGTAGTGTTTTTTATTATGCGTTTATAGAAAAATTATATTATTTTGGGGAACGCGTCATATCGCAGAAAAGAGGAAAACTATAATAATATCATGCAGAGTAATATTCGAAATTTATAAAAAGTGTCGTACAAATTATTTTTTTTTTATTTGAATTTTTTCCTAAGTTTGTATTATATAAAAAGTCAAATTTTTTCCATAACCGCGGCCACGACAATTAAGGCGATTATAAATTATAATATACCTACCATTTTAAATAATTACAAATTTTATAATTTGGTCTGTTGTGTCGTATTGTCGTGTACTCGTGTATAGTAACATAATTAATATTTTAATATGTCTACCTAATATAAAATTAATAAAAATAACCAAAAAAGTGGTCGTATATTGTGATAAAATAATATTAATTGTCATTTGTCAAATACTTGTGAATTTTCGATTAATCATTATATTATCACACATGATACGTACGTTATATAATTGTACTGATTTAGTAAATAATAATTTCTTAAATTTTGTGTCATTTTTGGACATTTTTAGTGTAATTTATAATATTATTATTTTGAACTCAATTTACGGATTAACTAACATACAAAATGTATGCCTAATGTTATTACAATTTTGCATATAATTCGTTATTTTATTAAAAAAAATAATACGAAGAAGAACTGATTATAGATTTTTCAATACATTGTATACAAGTATATATAATATATATATATATATATATATATATTATTTTCAATATAGTTATATAGGAATAAAATAAATAATTATATTTAGTACGCTATATTATCACAATATTATCACTAATATAATCATCTAATATAGAATAATATAAAATATAATTAAGTATAAAATATTCATATTTTCGTTTAATGAACATCAAAAATTAAAATAATTAAAATTTTACATAAATATTGGCAACGAGTATTTATTATTGTAACGTATCGATATTATTAATTATAAATTTTCAATTAAAAAATAATGACTCGTCATGTTGATAAATATATTTGTGGGCTTTTTTCGTGATTCATAGCATGCACAAATTTGAAAAAACTATATGAATATTAATATATTAATACCTAACCTAGTAACCTGATATTTTGTATAAATTGCGAGAAACATAAAAAAAAAAACGTAAATTTTAGTACCTAACTGAATTCTATTTTATATTAATAATTTGATATTTCAAATTATTTTTATAAAATGATATTGATTTATATGTAATACGAATACAAAATACGTTGAATTTTTTTTTATTTATATTAATTTTTAGGTAAGTATACAAGATAAAAATGTTTTTAAATTGATTTTTGTTAAATTAATTTTTGTTCAATATTTTTTTTTTTAAATTAGACCATTCCGCTATTCCGTAGCACCTTTTGGCTTTTAATTAATTTTTTTATTTTGTATATCAGTCGAACACTTAATTCATGTATTGATTGATTTAACAATTATTTACAATTAATTATTAGTATATTTGTTTTTATAAATGATAACAGCACGCAATCACGCGTAAATAAATAATAAACTCATAGAAGTTACCCTCCTTAATTATATTTTATATATACATTTCATCACATGCTCTAAAACGACAATACAATAATTTTACAATAAAGTTTAATTTGTAATAGGTATAGTAGAATGACAATAGGTTAGGATTAGAAAGGTATTTTTCGATATTGTGTTTCACAGCGTATGAGATATATTATACATGACTACATGGGCATCGAATTTAAAACTTTTGAATTGTTCGAAAATATAATATTATACTCATCGATTCCATTTGCAATTGGTAATATATTATTAAGGTTAGTCCATTTTATTTAAACCTATAGTTTTTTTTTTTTTATGTGACTCGAATCTTATATTACGACATAAAAATACATTATACGTTCCTCACGAGGACTATTATGAGAAATAAACAAAACAGTTTGTCGGCTTGTACGATTTTTGTTAGAAAAATACGTGGCTCGAAACTAATAAAATCCATCATTTATAATCCCTTGACGATTGTGACTATCGAATTTTTACTATACGTCGTCCCAATATGGTTAAATGTAACAAAAGAAAAAACCGCTTAACCTTACTTGTTTGAGTTTGATTACGCAAATCAGGTTAATTTTTACTATATATATTATATGCCAATTATATTATTGTTAATAAACATGTTAAAATTCAAAAACAACATAATAAACAAATAAATAATAATAAAACAGGTTAGGCGTTAAGTCGACGCAAATTTTTATGGGTTTAAATCGCCGACTTTTAATATTGGAGAAACTTTTGGCCATTCCCTTAAGTATATCCAATCTTAAGATATATTATGAAGATATCTTCTCTGATATTAAAATACTATACGTAGATATCTACGTGAACACAACCTAATACGTAGTTGTAATATTATAAGATATACTAATTAAATGAAATATTATTCCTAAGCACCCTTACAATGCATACTATAGTAATATGTTTTATCATAACGTATTAACGTTTTGTGGTTACTGCAGTGGCGCACAAATTTTACATGAAAGATGTAGCGATACAAATTTTTAAGACCCACCCACCACCTACATTTCAGCATACTCAATACAAAATCTACGATTTTTCACAAAAAACACTGAAAAATTTTCACCAAATTTTAGGTTCTGAGCGAAGCAAAGAGTGTATTTGTTTTACAATGTTTGTCTTTTTTTTTGTATATATCTTTATTTAAGCACTTTTTAAAATATCTAAAAAAATGAGCCAATGCGATAACGCGATAAGGGAAAACTACCAAGAAATATCGAAAATATGGCATTTTTTTACAATATTATACTTAGAGACTTGAAAATTGTATTGGGTATATAAATAGTTTGTAGTTACTATTACTATATTATACTAATATACATACATGATTAAATTTTGGATTCTTTACATTAATTTTTCTAAAAAGTTTAAACTTAATACGATAATATTTTATTTAGTCTCAAATCTAAAACTTTTTTCATACACACAAATTGATTTGATTTATTTAAAATAATATTGTGTTTTGGCCGTATGCTATAATTTATTCTTATTTTTCGTTCCTGAAATGTAATATTATTTTCATATTCATCACTATGGAAACAGATAAATTTCGTATTTAAATAGAATAATAATCGTATAATACACATGTACGTCCGATGGCGTAGTAGTAGTTGGAAAGAAAATATGTTTCCTCTAAATTAACTCACCGACTCGAAATCCTTCGAAGCCATTGCAGTAAAAGGAGATTAATGATTAAGGGGTATAAAATGAGTATTTAGGCTGTTAACAAATAAATTAATCAACTTTATTCCACAGGTAAATATTAATGCTGTGTAGTGCGTGGTTTCCCGCTAGATGACATACCAAATATTTGCACAAATTTATAATATTATTTTTGTCAATTTGTTTTTTAATTGTCATTTTTAGGTTCTGAGCAAAGCGAAGAATGTATTGATTTACAATGATGCATGTCTTTTTTTCTTTTATATATGTAGAATTGTAGTTGTAGACACTTTTTCTACCCGAAATAATGCTCAGATTTTCATAAATAGCATATGTTTCCGGTTGAAAAGTCGATGTAGTTGGTACTATCCATGGTATGGATCAATTTTGGAATTTCTCAATTTTTTGACTCTATGCGATAGAAAAAACGACCAAAAAATGACGAAATCACTTACGATAACTGAAATTTGGACAAATTCAAAATTTCAAAAAATTTCTAAATTTTGAATTTAGAGACTTGAAAATTTTAATGAGTGCTCACATAGGTACTATATATATGTGATAAAATTTTGAAATCGTTACGTTCATTTTTCTACAAAATATAGAACTTTTAATATTTCGTAAAATTCTTGTTTTTATATATATATAATGTTTGATAATATTGGCATTTTTGGGTTTAAAGGTTTGAAAATTTTATTGAAGCATACTGATATATATTATATATAAACGTATTTCCAAAATATTAAAAAAATGTTAAGTCCCAAAATTTTTTTATAGGTGTTTTAAGTTGAAATTTTAGTAAAACCGATATTTATAGTAGATTTGTGGATTCTATTATTATTGTTTATCAATATTTTACAATAATGTTATACATAATGCACAAAAAATTTGGAAATATTATACACTTTTTCTACTCGAAATAATGTCCCGAACTCCGATTTTCATGCAAAATAAAAATATATCGCATAAATTTATCCCTCCAGTTCCCTTATATATTATTGCAATAATGATGTGCAAAACAATATAGGTATTTTTTTCATTATTACTCATTAGAAATCTTTATAAATTTCGTAAATAATAATTATATACATATATAATTATTGCTCACCTACTCTTTTTAATCTAAAGGCAGGGCTTGGAAAATTTTGGTGCCTAGTTCAGTAACTTTTGTGGGGCCTCTAAATGAAATATAAAATATATAAAAATGAATATAAAAACCAAAATAAAAAAAAAGAATTTTAATGAATTTAACACATATTTACATTTTGTACCTACATTAAGATCTTTAGGTTAAAAAAAAAAACAATATTATTAATATTTTAATCCTCTGGCTCTTTTTGCTGAAAATTCTGAAAGAACATCATCGGCCCCGGGGCCCTGTGCATGAACAGAGTTCGCAACACCTTCAAGCCGGAATATATGGATATATGGATTGACGCCACTGGTGTTTAGTAACCACTGGTTACTATATGGTTGGTTGTAGGTAGAAATGTATAATATTATATAAGAGTAGCAAAACCACGGATTTGATACGAATAATATTTATATAAACGCATAGAAAAATATTATTCGTACAATATATTTATTATTTATAAAAAAAAAGTTTAAAATTACATTTCAGACTTCATTTTGTTGCGGTTTGCGTGCGTCATATAACACACGAATATTATATAATAATAATAATAATAATAATATATATATATATATACATTAGTTGACAACAAGATACTCGCATAAACGCAATATTTACAATTCGCACGCGTGTTTTGGACGCTTAAAGTTTTTCAAACGAATAAATGCTATATGCGGCGACAGTATTGAGTGCTTGCGTGTAGACGACAGAACGCAAAACCAACGTACTTATACGTATACGTGTAGTATAGGTATATCATATTATTATTATTTTTATAATAAAAACGATAACAGATATGCGCGGTGAAAAATGTCATCATCTCCTTCTGCCCGGCCGTTTACAAAGTCCTATAGTGTATATTGTGTAGAGTATGAGTAGGTAGGTATATATTTAATCACAATAATGACCAAAAAATACTAATATTTATTAGTTTATTACGTATTTTTTCATCTTTGAAATCATTCGCGCGGTTTGTCAAGTCCACGATAACGACGCGAAGTGTTTAAATTCGTATTGGAATAGTGTATTATTATTATTATTATTATTATTTTTACCTAGGTTAAAACTTTAAGAGCAGCCAGAGGAACAAACTAATTTTTCTTTATATATATATATATATTTCTGGCGAATGATAGGCGATAATGTATACATAATATATTAACTGTATTTTCATTTAACGTAATTTAAGGTTAACGGTTTGTTTTCTTATTCGCGTAATATAAATAACTCGTTTACAATAATTTCATTGTGTTCGAAAGCAATTTTCTGTGATCGAAATATATTATATATTATACATTATGTTATATTCAAATTCAATTAAACGACCTTATTTGGGTATATATCGCGCGTTCTATATCCACGTAAGAGTATTCTAAATTAATTGCGATGTAAAACTGTATGTCACTTTACGTTCCGTGTCTACATAAATTAATATGTCTTTGCATAATGATTAACGACCAAAATACATCATCATAATATCAGAATGTGAAACATTATTGTTGAATACTGTAGGATAATAATTATATGAAGTTTTTTCTTTTTTCTTTGTTGGTTTTTTTTTTATAAAAATTATTCGTTTTATATAAACTATATTCCATCGTTTAGTGTGTCACGTACGTATGAAAAATTGACGACAAATTCTTATACATTTTGGTTCTTAATGTTTGTATCTGATTCTAATATTCTATGTATAGTATTAAATTATTAATTTTATATTTAAAGATCATGCGAGACAGAAATATAATAATTTTTAAACTATTACGATCATTACTCCTATAGACTTTTAGAGTCTATATAGGACTTAAGTCTTTTAGTCTATAGGACACTTGATATACCTAATAAAAGTACATATTTTTAAGATTTTACTAAAACAACTATAACAATCGCATGTAGAATTATGTAGAAAAAAATGTAGTTCCTCTGTGTGGCTTTAAATGCTTTGATGAGAATACATATTGATAGACAATATTATTATTATTATTATTACTACGAGTTACGGTATATACCACTTACCAGTTATAATAGCTGGTATAGTGGTTTGGTAATCAATCGATATGAAGTAAAATAAAAATGTGTTGTAGGCATCGCACATATGCAAGTGCAATAAGCACTATAGTGTATGGCGAATAAGCGATGTAGAAACAATCGTGTAGTTATTTCAATTTTACGGCTCAGTAAATCCAAACGAAAACCGCGTGTAGGTATACCCATCTGCAGTCCAATTTTATTTGATGTTATTTATTTGCTCAATGACTCGTGTTCGTGTACGTCTACTTTTGAACCACAAAACTGTGTATAGTACAATATGATGATCAGAATTACTTACGAGTTAGAAAAATAACGAAAATGGTGTTGGTGAAATATATTAATCCCCACCGTTATTGTAAAACGAATTGAAAATTTTATCACTCTGTATATAGTTATATCATTAGGTATTCGTATTATTATTATTATTATTATTATTATTATTATTATTATTATTATTATTA
>JAIUCT010000001.1:30620601-30655067 GCA_021307375.1 Tetraneura akinire | reverse complement strand
TATTATTATTATTATTATTATTATTATTATTATTATTATTATTATTAATATTATTATGACCGTTTAAATGTTTTTTCTCACTTAAATTGATTCTAGAAATAAGGACGATCGTTCATTTGCGATTAGAATGAAATTATTTAAACAACCAGCGAGGTAAGTTAATTTAATACAAAAATATTCAGGTTACGTTAGTTTTCATACCATAATATTGATTACAATTAGCGTGAATAAAAATTCATTTTACATTAAAAGTTCTGTTTATAATTATAAACGGATTTGTCTCGAATGTTGCATAAAATTTAGAGATTTATTTCGTAAAAGGATGCATTAATATAGTACTTAATAATATTAATAAAATTATTTTGATAAAATTCGATTTAAGTATATTAGGAAGTTGACGTGATATTATTGACTACGAAAGTAAATATTATGTTTTTTAAGTAGGTTAAAAAAATATATGTACAAAGTAAATTTATACAGTTTTGCTGGCTTGTAAAGTGTAATATTGTTAATAGTTTTAAATTAATTATAGTCAAACAAATTTTACCCTTTCATTACATCAATGTTACTGTGTACACATCAGATTAATTGGGATAGTTTCGAACCATTTCGAAAAATTGTAAATGGTTATCTACTCGTGTCTCGTATTAGCATAAAATAATTATGAATTTTTTACATTAAAATAAAATTATATAACTTTTTAAAAGAATGAGATAAAATTCGCTATACAATTTTTACTCGTTATGCCTTTATTGGGAATATTATTAAAATGACGACCTGTTGTCTGTTTATTAGAAATCGGTTTACTAATATAACTATAATAAAAAAAATAATGTCATGACTAAATATGTCAATGAATAAATTATAAAATATATTATGAAATTAAAAAATTAACTTAAAATTAACTTGATGGGATGTTTTTTTTTTTTATATATTATTCCATTTCTTTAATCACAAATTTAACTTAAAAAATCAGATTGAAATAATTTATTTTATATTTTGTTTAAAAAAAAAATATATAAATATACACTTTCGAATTGAACTACTTTTCGAAATATGAATTATTTAATAATATAATACATTAATGTGAAATAGACAATAAACTTTTACCATTTAAAAACGTTATACAATGTAAAATATTCCGACGAATTTCGTTCTTTAGATGTTCTGCTTTAAAGTCTATTGGGATTTCATTCTATATTCTATATACATCGCGTTAGTCTAGGACCAAGTGTATTAAATTCGGTATGTTACATATTATTGTTATCTTGCATACCTACGTTTTTATTCGACTGCTGTTTCATAAAATATATTATTATGTCGTTTTAAATTTTGTCATATTATATGTATCGTATGCATACATTTTCCAGGTAATATGTAGATTATCAAATTTTATATAATATTTGCACATATGGTAGGTATATTGTGATAATAACAATTACATATTAGCATATAAATTACATTTATTTTATTTTATATGCACAACGCGACCAATTTTGGTTTGTTGCAATTTTTTTCTAGAATAACAACGTATAAATTATTATTGATTACGATGGAATTGTTCGATAAAAATTTAGTAAAATACTTTACGAACGAAATAATAAAATAGTTATTATATTATTTTATTAGGTAGGTACATGTAAAAAAAATGATGAAGAAATCGGTTCTAATAACTTCTAAGTAGTATTTGTTCTTTACAGTGATTAGAAACTCACTATTATCGGTTCAGTATTTATACATATGGATATGGTTAATTATTGTATTATTATTTTAAGTTTTTATTTTGTGTTTTATGATAAATATTATAATATATAATTTTTGATAAAACATTATTTTTAATTTTCATGCCATTGTTTATCTCAGAATTAATTCTTCGTACGATTCAAAAATAAAAACAAAATATAATTTATTTTGTACACTAATCAAGATACAAGGTCAAATAGTTTTAGAATTATTAGTTTATTCTATAATTTTAATAATAGAAAATTCTAACTTGAGATTTGGAACGTGATTATTGATACGTTAATTAAAATGCTCAAGACGACAAGACATATAACTATACAAACATGATAATAAACATTGTATTTATACGAAAACTTAACACACATAATCAAATTAGTTTCAAGATTATATATTTATATTGTGTCACGCGTTAATTGAAAGTTATTCGAAGGATTATAAATGATAATACGTTCTGTTACTGAGTAAGAAAAAAATCCCTTTTATAAAATACACCTTAATATAATAATTCGAAAATTGCACACGTAATTTCATGGTTAAGTTAGTTAACGGAGTTTATTTTCGTTCGAATAATATGATCAAATTATAATTAAAATAGTAAAATATATTTAAAACAAAATTTAATATGATATGACATTTTAAACATTTAAATTAAACAGATCGAGTTAGGTATTAATATAAGCACTCTAGGAAATTAAATTTCATTTTAACTAATCACATTAATGGAGAGAAACGTGTTAAGTGGAGACAAAATTGATCAAATAGGTTACTTGGAATTGTAATAATTTTAACTATTAACTAATAAATTCAAATATAATTACAGGTATGTTGTTGCATTCCTAATCAAATAGCCAAAACAAAACGTTGTATTAAAATTATAATATCTTATATTATAACATATTAAATTTAATATATCGAAATTATGTTTGTCATTTCCAATATATATTATTATATCTTAACTTTTAAATAAAAGTATTTTGGAGCATATAACTTGATTTTGTTTTGTAAAAGTTACGTTTCAATAAGAAAATATAAAAGAAAAAAATATTGAAATATGGTATAACTTAGTCCTTTATTTCAAACTAACAATTAATTATAAGTATAACCATAAGCGTGCGCAGACATTACTGGCAGGGTAGTCATAAATGATACATACAGTATTATACACATTGACATTTAACATGAACAAAATTTTTTAGATAGGGTAACTTTATTTAACTGCATTTACTATTGTATAAAATTATTTTATAAGTAATAATATAATTATGTAATACCTATACCTAAATTAGTTATTTTATAATAAACAAATTGATGAAGCAATAACGCGTTGCGCGGTTGAAACACACATTTATAGTTTGAAATACACCTACCGAAAAGCGCCGCCGCCGCCGCTGAGTAAATTTATCTGGTGATTGTACCACGATTTAAATATCGATTATAATGTCCGTGGTTGATAGAAAATACCACAGTTATTAAATTAAATTTAAACTATTCTTTGTATAATCAATGGTGATGGCATGTACTGTTGTGATATCAAGTTTTAGGTTTTGTAAACTAAAATCAACCAGTATGGTTCGAGATAGGATTTAGTGCTTGGACAGCGGTTACTTATGATAAAATAAATTAATAAAATAAACATTATGATAAATTTATTTTATCATAGCAGTTACTAACGACGATATGTATTTTTTAATTTTTCCAATATTCTTATTTTTTACATTTTACCGTTTACGAACATGTTAAAATGGTCAAATATAATATTATGTTGCGACGGGGGGAGTTGTTCGCAGAGTAGTCAAATGCCTACCCTGACTACCCCGTGCGCACGCTTATGAGTATAACACAATATTATAATATTTAATTTTTTAACCTACTTAAACTTTTTTATGGCCTAACCTTGGTATTTAGGTACTTATTTTTTTTTTTTTTTTACCATGCGGTGAACAATTAATCGAACTAAAACCAATTTGTTTTTTCTAAATCGAAAGTAGCAGGTGTCCACCGACAAAGTTCGCAAAATAAATTCGTAGTAATAAGACGCTGAATTGTCACATCGTAAAATTTATTTCTTCGTACGTACGATATTAAATTTTCAACTAGTAATAAAATATAATTTACGGCTAGGAAATTTCAAACGACAGTGTTTATTATAATTACTATTTTATTACAAATACCTAATATAGAACCCAATTAACCGTATATATTATTTATAATTAATAACAGTGTAATATAGTAGCCATGTAGGTGAATTAGATAAAAATAAATTTAATTAAGTGGAGTGTGAATATTGAATTATTAACATTATGTTAAAATAGGACATACTATTTTTTTTTCGAATATTTCCATTATTTTAATCACACATTGTGCTTGAAACTAATTTTTACATTAGAATTTGTAAATATTATCTTCAGTATAATAAATTAATAATGGAATATATTTAAATCACTCGTATGAAATTTGCTGTAATTTGTCAGTTAAAACCAATTTTAAGTTAAAAAAAAAAAAAAAATAATAATTTATTGTAAGCTATATTATTATAAGTTGATTTTTGATTGTAACATTAAAGGGAAATTATCTTAGATATTAGTATATTACTATATTAGTCTAACCAAACAATAAACTAACAAATTTTAAAGAAAAGCAACTAAAGTTTTTCATACAATTGATTTTAATGTAGATAGGTACTCCGATTCTGAGGATATGAAGGTTTAATTTCATATAGGTCTATTTAAATCTATTAAATTTAGTATTTAGTAATCCTTTTTCCTTAATTTTTTTCTCTGTTTTATTTATTTAGTGTACTTTAATATTTTTATAATAATTTTTTTCATTGAAATAAAATGTTTTATATTCTTTACACGGTACGATCAAATGATATTTTATATACTGTTTTTTTTTTTTTTTTAATTTAAGATTATTTCCGTATTTACCTCTTTTGTTGAGATGATCCTCGATCATTACTGAACTGATCATGTACACGTTACCGATGCTACCGATGACGGACAATCCAATCATGATCAAAAGTCTGGCCACCCTACTCCATTCCATGCTCAATGTGACCGGTGACACGACATCACTGTCCACCAGCGGTCCGTCGTTTATTATCGTCGTGCTCAACATGGACTCGACGATGGCCGTAGTCGTCTCGTTAAACACGATCGTCACGTTGAGATTGCTCAACATGACGTTCTGCAAGGATAGAAAACAATTGAATATTTATAAATACATCGATAATAATTTTGAAAAATTGTAAATTAGACATATATTTCTTCGTATTATACATTGAAAATAGTATATTTTTAATTTCACGTTTACTCGGAACCAATAGTTGATGAAAACCATAGTTGATGCACGTTTTCTAAATGGTATAGTTCTCTAATGTATACATAATATACTTACATTTGAAAACAATTTAATTAAAGATCGAGTGCCTATTCTTAAATTCGTAAAAATTGAAATATTATTATTGAATAATTAATACGAAATAATAGCCAAAAAACGCGTGGATAAATACTATATAATACTATACGTATAATAGTTTTCAGACAGATATATATTACGTATATGGGGGGGGGGCTATTACATATTATGTTAAATTTAATTTTTCCGTATGATTTTAGCAATTCGAATGCAATGTTCAAAGTGTTTAACTATAAAGTTTATCCAATATAATATTATACGTTTTCTAAAAGTCTATATTTAAATATGGCAATGATGAGTTTCGTTCGTGTACAATATAATTATGATGTGAACGCGTCCTAATACTGTTGTTGAAATAAAGATTTTATAACAATGTCGTATTTCAAACGGACGACGTATTCGTTTTGAGACGGAAAATAAGTGAAATAATGGAATTGATGCAATCGTTGGAAGTTGATTAACTCTGAACAGATCGACATCTCAGACACATTTCGCCGGCCGGCGCCATACCCCATACACAATATTAGTTCGATGATCCCTCGCATAAGTATAATATATGAAATGAATATACATTTATGCAACAGTGGGCGCACGACGGACGTCGGGTTTTGGGGATACGAATAATAAAATCCCTTTTAATGAGTTTCTGGTATATGGAAAACGACCTTGAGGCAAAACGTGTCGATTCCATGCGTGTTCTAATAAACGTGTCAAATGCCGCCGTCCGAGCGGACGACTTCGCGACGCCACGCGACGAAACGGATCGATCTATAATGGAAAGAGAAATGAATGCGACAGGGAACAGATAGCTATATAATATGTTATGTGTACGGCCATAACTATAAAAACTGTAAAACTAACAAAATTAATTTAAAAATTCGACGAATATTTATTTTATCCTTAAACTTTTCTGCATAAATGATGCGCAATTTATTATTCTTTACAATATATATATATATATATATATATACGCAGATAACGTCGTTTATGTATTTCTCGATTTTTCATCAATTATTATTTTACGAAGAACGTGAATGTATATAGAAGATGAAACAATAATGTTATTATAAAGCGGTAAATTAATATATACTATATAGATAAACATATTTTAGATTTTGAATCAAGCGAAAAATGTATTGGTTTTACAATGATGTGTGTGTCTTTTTTTTATGTCTGAAAACAATTTTTCTATCCGAAATAATACTTTGATTTTAACGAATAGCATATTATGTTTCCGGTTGGAAAATGGATGTAGTTGGTACTTTATTTAGGTTATTTCTCAAAATTGACCCTATGTCCCTATGCGATAGAAAAAAAAAACAAGTTGGAGACTTGAAAATTTTATAAGACATTAAGGTTTACATAGGTACTATATATATATGTGGTAAAATTTTGGATTACGTTAATTTTTTTACAAAATATAGAACTGAATAATTCGTAAAATTCTCGTTTTTGTGTATATAATGTTTGATAAAATTGGCAATTTTCAACATTAAGATTTGAAAATTGTAATGAAATATATTTACTTATTACTTGACATGATATGCAAATATTAGGAAAAATCTCAAATCTCAATTGTTTTTTTATAGCTGTTTAAAGTTGATATTATTAGTTTAAACAAAAATCTTAAAAAACATACAAGTAAACTGTTATTCGTGTATAATTTAATTAATTTCGATTTATCTTTATATCAGAAAATATTGTGGGGTGGGGGAGAAAATTACACACTTTATTCGTTTTATACTTCGATAAAATTAGTTTCTGAATAATTTGTAAATACATTTTTATGGGTAATAATATATATATATATATATATATATCCTATATATATAATGGATTATTTATTTTGCAATTAAGTTTTTTCAATTTTATTTATTAAATGATTTAGTTTTTCAATTAAATTATAAAAAAATAATTTTTATTTGGCAATTTTTCAACTCTTTGTGGGCAAGTTTTATGGTGGAGTTATTATGTATAAATTAAACTGAAATCACATTTTCATGAGGTAACGAAAAAAATAATGAGGTTAAAATTTAAATGTTTTAAAATATGAAAACCCCGGATAGCGTGACTTTTAGGTAATATAATATTATAATAGGTATACTTGATAGATTTATTAAAAACGTTTTTTCAAATTTATTTAATACCGTTAGAAATAAGTTTTTATTAAAATTTGATACAATTCATCAATTACTTCACATACTTACATTAAAAGGATTAGGTTAGTCGTTAGTATTAAATAAATTAGCAGCTAAGCTAATCATTTTTTTTTTCTATAGCAAAGCTTTGGGTAAACAATCGAGTTTCTCCTAATTTACACCGTATAAATATTGTTTAATTAAACTAATCTCTCGTTTGGAATTTAAACGAGATGCCCATCATTGTACACTCATTAAAAATTATATTTATAAATAATTTTTTTAAATAAAATATTTGCAATATTAAAATAAAATTCTTCCAACTAATATTTTGATTATATTATATCCGTACGTTATATAGTTTTTTTTTTTCGTAGAAAAATGTCTTATTCTTTAAAGTACAAAGCGATTTCTATTCCATTCGTTTTTCGAATGAATTTATATGTAGTTACTATTGGAGCGTATAACTTGGTACCTAATCTTAATCCTGTTGTCAATGACAAAATATTTTAAATTGCTTTTCGTACTCGTATTAATCGCGTTCAAATGTTTAAAATAGGTATTTTAAATGTTTTCTTCGATCTAGGACATTTCGACGTTATTTTATATAGTAGTTCAACAAAATACTCAATAATTCATAATATTTTGTAATATTTATTTGATTTTTAACGAAATTAATTTTTATTAAATTAAATTTTATTAATTAATAATTAAATTATTAATTCACTATACTTAAATTAAGTACGATTGTCATATTAATTACTATAACTATAACTATTGTAATTTGTCATAAATCGCAATAATTCTTCTACATTTCGTTATGGATATGATGATATATTTTATAAACAAGTATAAATTGTGGGGGTGTAGTACATAATTTAAATATGATTAATTAATATTATTTTTTAAATTAGATATTATATTAGATTCTGAGCGAAGCGAAGAATGTATTGGTTTTACAATGATGTGTGATTATTTTTTGTTTTTTGTTTTGTTTCTTTTTTTTTTTATTCTGTAAACATTTTTACTACCCGAAATAATGCTCCGATTATCACGAATAGGGTATGTTTCCGGTAGCAAAGTGGATCTAGTTGGTACATTATTTAGGTCATTTTTCGAATTTCTCAAAATTGGCCCTAAGCGGTAGAAAAAAACTTCAAAAAAATGACGAAAAAACGGCATTTTTCACGAAAAATGAAATTTTGACGAATTCGATTTCTATATTTCTCGATAACTCGGGCAATTTTTAAGATAGAGACTTGAAAATTTTTTTGGGTGCTCACATAGCTATTATATATATGTGGTAGAATTTTGGAACCGTTTTTTAAATTTTTCTACAAAATATTGGACTTTGAATATTTCGTAAAATTCTCGTTTTTACGTATATAATGTTTGTTAAAATTGGCAATTTTTGGTATTAGGGTCTGAAAATTTTACTGAAGTATACTTACATATTATATAACATCATACTAAAATATTAGAAAAATCCCTAATCTCAATTTTTTTTTATAGCTGTTTTAAGTTGATATTTTTAGTTCAAACGAAAATTATAATCTGACTGAACTTCGCTCAGAATCGTTTTTACGAATGCAATGGTTTATCATTGCATTCAAATTCTAATTAAAATTAAACGCTATGATACGCACACCTGTATCCTGTGCGGCAGGAGTATCAGCTCATCTTTTTTTATTTTTATTTTTTATTAATTTAAATTTTTTTATTATTATATTATATATATAGGTATTTTATTGACATGCTTTTACATATTAAAATTTCATTAGATAAGGTTATGAATTATTAAATATTCTTTTTTTTTTTTTTTTTTTTGTAAACTAGTATAACATAACGTCGAACTGTCTTTACGTCGAAACGTCCGGCTCTCAAATATGTATGATGGGTATGAGTTTGTATGAAACACGTGTCAGTTAACGTACAGTCGACTCGATATATTTATACACACATTACACACACATTACACACACATATAAATATATACGTGTGTATACTTGAACAATAAAATAATTATATCATAATTTTTCAAATTATATACGAATGACGTGCTACTCGTACAACTGCAGAGGTAATAATAATATATAAAATGCGTTTGTCAGGTACGCTCTATAAAGGAATTTTATATTTTTTGACGAGCATTACAATGGAAATTAATACCGTATGCGATATAATGGTTTTCAGTATAATACGCAATACGTATGTATATATCTTTTTATATAATATAGGTACGTATTAATAAAAATGAACTGCGAAAGGTATGTTCATACGTTTTGCTGCTTATTATTATTATTATTATTATTATTATTATTATTATTATTATTATTATTATTATTATTATTATTATTATTATTATTATTATTTTATATACCATATTTAACGAAAATATTATAATTTATAATGCGTGCGTACACATTAAGCACACAATCATATAAGATGAAAGTATAATGAATTGGTTATCGGTGTAAATAGGTAATCGTGTAAAAAATTATATAATATTACTAGGAGTAATAAATATCATCTAGTCGATTTAGTGGCATAACTGGGATAAAAATTAAGGGGGAGGAGATAAAACATTTTACTTAAAAAATTTCACTCGGTTAAAAAAATGCGTTAACTTGTATGGATTTACTTGCATTTACTTATAGTATATGTACTATAATGTGCATAATATCTACTACACACAAACATAATATTTGGGGGCTAGGCACCGAACGGTGGATTTTATATAGGTACAAGATATACACAAAAACCTTACACGTCTTATAAAACGGTTAGGTTTAGATTTTTGTTTTTTTTTTTATTTAAATGAGAAAGACCTCTTGCAGGAAGAATACTGATTTTTTTTTTAATTACGTTAAAATGATACCTTAAAAAATTCCAAAATTTTTAATAATTAATATGTTTATTACTGCTATTGTAATTTAAATTTTGAAAATCGTACTTCAATACGCCATAAGAGGTCTTTCTCTTATTAAAAAAAACAAAAATCTAAATCTAACCATTTTATAAGGCGTAAGAGTTTTTCTCGTAAGGCATGTTTTTGTAGGTATATTATATTTTATATACTTATAAAACCCGCATCGGCACCAGCCCGATATATTAAACCTTTATATAATATTTTTTTTTTTTTTTTTGTCAACATGCATTGTATTACCTATACGATTTTACTCTAAAGAATTATTATACAAATTTAATTACATATAAACATAATATTGAGCGGGCAAAATTATAACTTTGCCCTCCAGTAAAATTGCAAGAGTGGCACTTATCCCCTTGCCTCTCTAAAATTACGATACTGAGTTGAACAATAATAATAAATTAATAATAATAATAGTTCATAGTTTTGCGTATCTACCTTCATAATAATAATAGGTACAGATATGCATTGTTTTTTATATCCCCGAAAGTATACTCAAAACAGAAAATATTTTTTACAAGACAAACAATGACGTGTAAATGTGCAATTTGCGATCACATAATATACGTTAGGAAAGATTATTAATTGATTTATACAACGTTTAAAATTGAAAAAAAAAATTTTAATTAAAATTCAGTTAATACAATTAAATCTTATTAATTTATAACGATATAATTACGTTATACGGTAAATTGTTAATAATAATAAAATAACTTAAGTAATTAAAAAATTAAGATAGGTTAAAACAAATAAATTACAAAATAATTACGAATAGTAATTTACTAATTTTTTTACATTTTTATAAAGTAATTGTTTCGTTATCCAAGGCTCGCAGTTAATGAAATTTTTTAACTGAGTTAAGTTAAGTTAATCGACATAAATAGGAAAATTTTACAGATACTAGTTTATGAAATATTCTAATGCTTCAGTTAAGTTAACAAAATAAAAATAACTTTTAAACTTAAGTTAAGAATTTAAGATAATTAAAAAATATAATTATTATTATAAATAATATTATAATACAATTATAATTATTAATAATATAATAATATATTATTAGAATATTAGCATTATCACTATGAAGATTATTTTATTATTTTATCATTATGTCATTTGACAAATATTTATTAGTTTACATAATATGTTTGATGTTTTTTTTAAAAAAGTAAACTACATCCAGTAAAAAGAATAATAATTATTATTGTAAATATTAAATTCAAACATAGATCAGATATTTAAAAATTTTAATTATTATTAGTACCTACCTAACATATAAAAAATAAACATTTTTTGTTGAACTGTCTAAATATACGAGTATAGTGATGTTATATGAAAAAGCTAAATAGAAATTAATTTTTTTTATACATATATAAAATGTATATAAAAATATAGAGATAGGTAATTTAAGAAAATTGACTCGTTAATTATTAAATTAATATATATAATAAAAAAAGTTAACCTATAATTTAAGTTAAAAAATATTCAAATTTCAAAAATTATGTTAAAAAAATTTAAATTAACTTAACTTTAAATTATTAACTCATTAATGCTCAGCTTCGTATTGTCATGCCTACATGTCAGGAGCACAAATGTATTATAATTATTATGTATACCAACGTTAGAAAAACGAAAAATAATATATTTATAAATTATGTAGGCCGTGACAACTTTATTATTACTATACAGTAATATTAGATATAGGATATATTTTACTTAGTGCGTATTTTAAATAAAACTTTCATAGAATCTATTGATAAAAAAAAAAAAAAATAAAACATTAATCTTGCGCTTGCTTATAACTTGTAAGTCATAACGACATTATGCGGTTATACTTCCGAATAAAATGAATTTATAAAGGGCTAAGGTTTATTGTAAAAAATGTGAGTGTCCCAAACTAAAAACATCGTTTCTTGCTGTTCGTCACTCGGCTAGTGAAATACTTTGTCGTCCACTAGACTTTCAACCTAACCTTTGTAAACTATTTACGAACACATCACAACAGCGATTCTCAACTTTCAGGGTATAGCGTCCCTCAATTTTAGGGTCGTTAATATATTACAATTACATAATATTACGAAACTGATATTGTTATGAAAACTTTTAAATCTTTTCTTTTTTTTATGGTGCACAAAAAGTCATTCAGTTGCTGTTAAATATAAGGGTATTAAATTATAATATATTAAATCTTTGAAGTGGTGTCAATGGACTCTTTCTTCTTGCACGATTTTCGTGTGTTGTATCTTATTGCCCAAAAAATTTACTTATTGTATAAAGTATACAGATTGTAATATTTTCTAATAAAAAAAAAAAAAAAAAAATATATATATATTAAATGCAGCGGATGAGATAATCGTTTAAAATATAAATTGCGAATTCCAGTACAAAGATAATACAACAATATGTAAATGTGAAAAATATATCACATATTTGATTACGATATAAATTCGATTGACCCAATTACGTCGTCGTGAAGAATGATAGGAAATTAGATTTCTTCAGCTAGACGTTAACCCGTTTGGCTGACGGAAAATCGCATTCCACGCATAGATAAATAACATAATATATTATAATATTATAAGAGCAATGTTTCCTCGAAACTGCGTTTTAATATAGCGTCTACATAATAGTAATTGAACGTATTATTATAATAACTTTTATTATAATTTGAATTATAAAATATTTCAGTTCAGAATAATCGTTGCAGTGAGTTATTGAACCTAACCTTAACGTACAGTCATTATTTTGTTTTTCCCAACTTAAATAATACAATATGTATTTGAATACGTAATATAAATGATGTGCAATTGTACAAGAGTGGTGTACCTAAACGATTAAAAGTTACACGAGTACATCGGTGAAAACTAATAATATTATAAACTTCAGCTAGCGCTAGGTCGTGTCTGTTCGATAAAAAGTTTTAAGATTTAAACTTTAATATTTCTATTTTGTATATATAAAGTGTGTAAAAGTCGCCCAAAAAAAAAAACAAGGATGTTATGCAATTTTGAGTATTTATGAGCGTCTTTATATATTCCGAAAAAATTCCCTTGTAAATTGTAACTGTAATTGTAAATAAGGTAAACTTGTTTTTGGATGTCTTAGACTACATATTTAAAAAAAATATTTGTCTCATTCCGCATAATATTTATTATAGCATAAAGTAAATTATATTTTAATATAATACGTATATATATATTTTGTCTATTTCGTCAACTATTTATTATATATCATAGATGCGCGTATAACACATAATTTTATATTTTTTTTATCATAAATACTTTTCGTGCGGTTATTATTTCGTTAATATTTTTATGAATTTTATAATAATACACTCGTATTTATTAGAGCAGAAATATAATAAAATGTAAAAGTGAATCCCGGTGGATTATTCAAATAACATACCTACTTGGAATGTTGAAAACGAAAAATATAAAAATATGCATAATTATATTATATGGAATAATTAAAAATGACTCTTTTAATTAATTAATCTATGAATATTTTCAGATTAATATTAGATATATTAAAAAAAAAAAAAAGTTTGAAGTTTAGATATTTATTTTTATCGTTTTTAAAAAAATGATTTTGTTTAAGATATTACAATAGTGATATTTGTATATTATTTTATTATTCCACATTCATAAATTAGTTAGATTATTGTTTACGTATACGTCATTTGTAATTGGTACAGTGTAAAAAATGACAGGGAATTCATTTTTACCGTAGTTAAAGTAAAGTTAACATTAAATATTCAGTAAATCAACAAAGAGAAATAAAACAAATAAACTATTAACATATAGTGTGCATAATATAAATTTAGGTCAGTTAGGTCGGGTATCGCTGCGGGTTCTTTGTAACATACTATTATTGTGATCTCGTTTTCTACATGATATTCCAACATAATATTATGAATTCGATATTAATTATTTTTGTTTTAAATACTGTGTGCTGGTATAGCGATTTCATTTACCACAAAAGAAAAGTTAATATGTTTTGTACATTTTTATTTTTAAACTGCAATAATAATATGAAAAATTGTTTAAATTATTTAATTTTGTTATGTATTTTTTTATTTTTATTTTATTTATTTATTTTATTTTTTTTAAATAAAAAAAGAATAAATAATCGTCGGAACAAAAGCAATAGCATGTTTTATTAAATAATTTCTAGGTTAAATGTAAAACGGTGCAGGTATTACAGGTAAAATTCGAAAATAATATTTGAGTAGAAACAATACGTTTATGCAAATAAATACCTATTATACTTCATCAATATTAGTACTATAATATTATGACTGCCTGTTTTAATTTATAAGTAAAAACTTTGTATGTTATTTTGTTTGTACATTATATTTTACGTTATTGCAAATTTGCGAGTGTAACGCGTGAATAATATACTGTATTGTTTGCTGCGAGAAAGTATAAAAGTAGACCTTTTTATTTTTTAATTCTATTATTATTCAAATTATTACGCCTTATTTTAATAAACGTATAAAATTATTATTCGTACTTGATTCGGCGTAAAATTATTAAAATTTAAATGTACAAAAATACGATAAAGATCAAATTTTCTGAGCACGGTCTGTATAATAATACGACGGGCATTAACATCATTTTTTTTTTTTTTTTTTTTAACTGTTTGAACAATATTTAAACACAATTAAACGGCCAGTGTTCTAATAAAGAATATTAAATAGGTAGGTACCCACTTAAAGTTTAGTTGGAAGACTGCCGAGACGGCAAACTTTCCTCTTACAATAAAAAGACAATATTAAAAAATCTCTTACGCGTATGCATATAAAAACATGTTTTTTTTTCAATAGCGTCGAAATAGACGTCATAGATTTACATAGAAACGACCAAATATGCATGCGTTACTTAAACACATATAGGCATATTATTTTATATAAGTATTGTTTTTATATTATCATTAATATGTTATTAAATCAATCGTATTGATATTATTATCGTAATTGATACGATCACTCAGGGGCGTCTTTGTGGGCGATGGGGGTGATCGATCCCTCCGTGGTTCGAAATTCCATTACACAATTTTAAAATTCCTGTATTTTTTATTTAATATTAATAATTAAGATATTATATCATACTCGTATTCAATAATTATTAATTATTATATTGTATGGAATTTTATTACAAACAATTTTATACAGTACCTACTCGCATAATGTCAATAATGTCATGTGCTAAAAATCATGTAATTGTGATACTGATAAATATAATACAATATATTTATTATTATTGGATAATATATTTTATCTTCTTTATTTGCCAGTTCATTTTAGGTGCGTTAAAATTTTAATTGTGCGTGTGTCTTTTATTTAATTTTGCATTTTAAGACGAATAATAAAACACGAAGTGGATCTAGTACTCTTAATCAAATTTGTATTTAAGTCGCCCCTCCCCACCACAATTTTAACCTGAAGACGTCCCTGCGATCTCTTACATTATGCAAGGTGAGAGCCGAGAGGTAATAATAATCTATATCCGTTCCCTACTGACCTGATAAGCCGTCACTGATTTAGAAATATTATACCGATTCACACAATAACGAACTGATAATATTCTTCGGAATCGACCTGTTCCTGGTATACTTTTTCCGTAAACACATTGAAAATTAAAGAGACAATTTTCACACACATCGATCGTTCAATCCGCGAGGTTTTTTTTGCTCGACCGGTGGTTATTCGTACAACACATTACAATTTACAACATAATTTTTCATCGTAATATAATGAAAATATAAAAATATACAATACATATTATACTTTTCGAATCCGCGACGAAAACTGCGAGTTTCACAACTTTCGCGATGTTTGAACGTCAATATTTCGTCTTATCATCATCATTATATATTATTACTTTGGCATTGAACGGTGAAAAACGAACACGATGATTTGGCACGACGCGCGGACGTTGTCTCTCTAGTACCTATATCGTATTATTCTTTAAAGGTACTAAAATATTTTTATTTTATTTTTATTTTTTATTTTTTTGTACTCGGAAAGATAAAACCCGCGTCGATGGTTTTAGATTTTTGGCCGATGATCGATGAACATAATTTTCGTTCCAGAACAATATTGGCTTCCCACTAGTTAATTTGGCACATCGTAGTTTAATTAACTACTATTCTAACATAAGGAATGAAGTTTAGTTCGGGTAACGACAGAATCGGTAACAATATATTTATTTTAATTTAATTTATAGATGAAATTCAAACTCTATTTCCAATCATTTGGACAACAATTTATTAATCATTTTATTATCAAATTTTATAATGATTTTTAATTCATTTTCTTCACACATCATACATTTTCACTGGCGAAATGCCTATTGTACATTACTCACTCACTTAATGTTTATAGTTTATTTCGTATAATATTATATGGATCCAATTCAAAAGTTTTATACGATATATAAATTATCATTCAAACATTATATTAAAAGTTTTCTCTCTGAAAGTACCCAAATGTGTTTTTCTAAGACTTTAAAAGAGAATACATTTACCTTTTTAAACGTGTAAAACATTCCGTATTCGTATACTCAAACACGCTAAATAAAATATTATAAGAATAAATGTAATAATGTTTTAAAAAACATCATGCATAAAACGTAATTAAAATAACAGATTCTCCCGAGATTCATCACGGTGAAATAAGAATTATGAAATAATGTAATATAAAACTTATAGGAAGCTAATTATATTTCACAATATTTATTTTAATTTTATTATACAAAATTTTCTTTGATTTACATATTTTAATGAAACAAAAGATATTACTTAGAATATATTTCGTTTTAAGAATATTATACGAGGTTATAATATCATCTCTATAAAAATTATAATTACTTTTTCTGAGTCTTCATTGTGTATTTCACATAAAATACTTTATTTTATTGACACATAAATTATGATATCATGATAAAGCCATTGAATTATTTTTCTATAATTACCAATTAATAATTAATGTAATGAAGAAATTAGTGATCATACTAATTACCTATATAGATAGTTATAAGAAATTTATAGTCACACTAATAATATTCATGACATTAAAATAAGTACTTATCAGATAGCCAGGAAAATAAGATATATAAAATTAATTCCAAATATTATTTATACGTAAAAAATTTAATAGGAAACGTAAAAATGTAAATGCAATAAATTTAGTTTAAGTATGATATTATTTATTTACATTTTTGTATTTATATTTTCATATGATGGCAGGAGAGAGAAAATAAATACATATATATATATATACATACTAATTATAATAATTAATAATTATATACATAATATACAATTCGTGAAGAACAAAAATAAAATATGAGCATTAATTAATTTAAAACAATATGGTATACTCAAAGTCTTTTGCTAAATTAATAAGAAAAATAAGGTGAATCATTGGCGGTACGCATAAGACAAATAATTGGAGAGTTAAATTGGTAATTAGAATGTGTCAACGGGATGTGGAAATTGGTGTAAGAGCGATTTGAACGAGTTGGTATATTAAAGTTGATAAAGAAAGTAAAGGTGGACCGGAAAGAAAATTCGATAAGAAATTAAGGTTAGCCTGATAACGACGGTCAGATAGGCCGAGAAGGGAAATTACTTCTTGTTCTTGGACAGGAGAACTTGCAGGATATTATGCAAAACAATTATACGTAATTTATTGTAATTTTTATTATTTTAAAAGTCATAGTGTCAAATTCATTCTATATTTCAACAAAAATGAATTATAAAATTTCATAATTATAAAAATTATAAGTTGCTTTCTTTTATTAAATTATTGGAAAATAATTATTACTTATAATACTATAATAGTATATATTATGTTCTATGGCGATATTTATAATAGAACCAATACATGACAATGTTTGATCGAGTTGACTTGTTAAACTTGTTGTTACGTCAAAGTTTTTATACTTGGATATAATAGGCATATATATATACAATACATTATTGTGTATTGTCAATTTGTCATTATGATTGATTATAACGATGTTATAACGATTCAATTATTTTCCGTGAATCTAACTTATAAAGTTATATTGTATGTAACTAAGAAAATAGAAAATAAGATTAAGAAATATGATTTTAGAAATCTCAAACTTGACACGTGTACAGTTATTTTCTATAACCTTTCAAGTGCCAAATTGTTTATAAGTATAAAAAATTTACAAGTATAATATTATAACGTTTGACGTTTAATTTAGTTAAAATTTACACCGAACGTTACAAAATAAAGGTAAGACGGATTTACATTATTTAAATAAGGTAAAGTACTCGTAAATTGAGTTTTAATTTCAATTTTCTGACAAGATAATATATAACTCCTAAGTCTCAGTTTAAAGTACTCGTATATTAATTTTGATAAAATCTTTTATGGAAACGAAAAAAATAATGACCAAAGAGTCTTAACAAAAATTAAAACAAAAAAAATCTATATATTTATATATAGATATATATTTATTCGTATTTGCTATATAAGTATGACGGATGTTAGGACTTTAAAATAAAAGTATGTACTCGTAACAATAAAATTGATTTCATTGGGTTCAATCGTTAAATTTTTTTGCGGCAGCGGAAGATCTATTTAAAATAATTTAAACATAAAATTAATTATTTTTATGGAAAAAAATTACACTATTGGCCGTAAATAATTTTTTTTATACATATATATATATATATATTCTTCGTTTTACATCACTAATGAATGATGTATAGGGTATAGCTGTAAACTGTAATAATATGTAACTATACAATTTTATCGACTTTTATCGTCGAAAATAAAAATCGCTCGATGACCAATATTTATAAATTTATTGTATGTAGTCGCATATAGGTAAATTATTGTTATTATGATTTAAGTATTTTGTATATTACAAATTTATGACATATAATAATTACATCGCGTATAATATTCGTTTAGCGTATTATAAAATAATTAAATAATATAATGTGAAGGTACAACAAAAAGTGAAGTTACTATGAAAAAAAATCAAACAAACAAGTGGATGACGGTTAGATTATATAGAATATAAAACGTTATTATTATTTTTTTAAAATTACTATTTCGTTAATGTATTCATAAAATATTATGATTAGTCATTTTATACACGGATTTAATACATTAATAATATAATATTATATATTTGGTTGTTGTTTAAAGGCAACACCCATCTAAAATACTCTTTTCAAACCATTAGGCTCAAATCAATTTAAAAATTACCAAGTTTTCGGGTTATAAACATTTTACGGTTTTATAATACATAATTTCATAATTTGTGTATAATTTTACATCGACTCGGATCAAACGTATGTGTTTTTAATTTTTTATTATATATTTTAGATTCTGAGCGATGCGAAGTCTTTTTTTTTTATATAAGTATGAAGACACTTTTACTACCCGAAATAATGCACTGATTTTCACGATTAGCATATGTTTCCGGTATGTTCTTGGTACTTTGTTTAGGTCATTTTTCGAATTTCTCAAATTGACCCTATTATGCGTTAGAAAAAACGGTGATATATTAATACATTATTTGACTGAACTTTGCTCAGAATCGTTTTTTCGAATTCAATGGTTATCATTGCATTCAAAATTTCAAATTCTAATTAAAATTAAACACTATGATTTGCACACCTGTATCCCATGCGGCTGCAGGAGTATCAGTTCGTCTTTTTTAATTTGCGTATGTTTTAATAATACAATACGTAGGTATATTAAAAGACACAATATCTTATAATACATCTTTTGTATTTATATTAATATATTATCGTCATGAAGCACCTAACTATATGTAAATGTAAATTTATGTCAGACATATATGACGTTTATAAGTCGCGTAAATACGCAATATTTTAACAATAATGGTTTATTAGATAATAATATACGTTTCGTATACCAATCAAGATATTTAAATTACAAATTATTATTGTTTAAACGAGAAATCCTCGTTATCCTCCTTATTTCACATGTTTTAATAATATTTGAGGATTTATATGACTTAATGATGGGTATAATGTTAAATGTTAAAAAATTAAAATTAAATACGAATTATTGATGTATATTGAGATTGAGAATAATGTAGTTCTTATATAAGATAAATAATTTATTTATTTATATTGAATTACAACAATATATAGCACATTTATTTAGCAGATTTAAGAAATCCCAATTTTTTCAACCATCAACGCGTCAGTTTACTTATTAAGCATTCGAGAAAAACATATGCGTAAATATAATAAACATATTATATACGAAACTTGGATTTTCGGTTTGCGATGTGTCTATAATATATCTTTACTGTCCGCAAATAAGGTTTTGCCATAAATCAAATAGCGGAGGGGACGGATACGTTATCTGAAAATAATTCGATACGCGTTAGAGACATCTATCAATCGAAAAACTGTCCAAGTATAGTTGAATGAAAAAGCGGAATTTTTTTTTTTTTTTTTTAATACGTACGATGTAGCCGAGAAACGAACTTTTCGGTATCGGCCGCCCCGAAAGAAATGCGTTTCGTCGTTATCTAAAATATACATCATATTTTATAAAGTTAAATTGAACCTTTTACAAACTATAAATTTATGTTGGCGGCTACCGCTATTAAATTTTAAATTTTTGTCTTGACGCGAGCAATAAAACATTTTTAATTATCATTATAAGTATAACGTTGCATCTTGCACCGCAGAGGTTTGTTAATTTGATTTTACAACGACCCCGTGGATCGTTATGCATATTTAACGAATCGTAATTAGAGAATCAGGATAACGATGTACCCAAACGCCTATAACTCATCTTTGTAGAGTTGAATATCTATTTTCCAAAGATAATTAAAAAATAAAAAAATAAAAATCTCCGCGTTTATATTCGTTATTATAATGACATTTTACTTTTTTTTTTTTTTTTAAATTTCAACAACGTTCAATATTATATTATTATCATAATTCATAATACAATACGATTATAAATGACTCGACACTGAGCCACAAACCATCAAATAACGTCCGGGGCATTATTATAATATATACAATATTATACTTGTCGCTGTACATCGCAGTTCTTTTTAATTTTAAAAATTAATCGAAAATGATGTTTTCTATTTAATAAAATGCCTTTCATTCAAATTCATAATGGCCTTAAAATACGCGTTTCTATAGACGATCCATCGATATCATTAAAATTTCAAACCATTCATTTTAGGTATTTAATTAAATAATAATAAAAAAATTATACCCGAGGGTGGGAGATTCATCTATATCAACTCCTCGCCGCACAACGTTAATTTTAGTCTATATTTCTATAATATTGTAATAATATAATATAGATAACGAATCATAATCTTATACAGTTATACGAATTAAAAATGAAATGGAAATATTAATTTGAATTTTCGGTTTTAGTAAGTACCGAGTTTTTTTTAATAAATTAAATAAAATTTTTTTTTATTATATTTAATATATGTTATTATCATAGAGTCTATATGATAAAAATAGCATTCCACGTTGGAAAATTTCGTAATGCGAAGTTTGATCGCGTGAGTAGTAATCCATTGAAATACGTACTTTCAAATGTCCTAGAATAACATTGTGATACGTGATTGAATGCAATATATTATTAGAATACAGTGCAATATTGTATAAGTATAACTATTTCTTTAATTCCGGATTAAAGTTCACGTGATTCATGTCGAATAGAAAACCCATAACGTTTGGTGATAACTGATAACCTACTTAATATATTACTTGGATACTATATATAGCATATCGATTGTCCTTATCTGATACGTACAGGGTGGTTATTAGTATATAAATCGCGCGTTACATAAAAAATGGAATTAATACCGAAAACTTAAGTCATTTTCATTGTGACATTGAAATTTCTAACAAAACATTTAATAACGAAAATATAAAAATTTAAGTGAAATTCGAGAAGTAAAAACTATCGATTTGACATATTATTATATACAATTAATAATGTATCTGACGTATATACTTACAATATAATTGAAAAAGATTATTAATCAACTGTATATAATTATTTGAGATGTTATCATAAACCAATAATTTTATAATTACGTGATATTTAAAAAAAAAAAAAAAAAAAAAAAATGCATACAAGTAGACGTTTCATGAAAATGTAAAACGCGTCTATCTTTACCTAATTGCCTCTTTGGTGACTCTTCTACACAACAGTTAATTATTATATGAATACATTCGTTTGGTAAATACTAAATACTATAAGTACATTTAAAATTATATACGCGTGAAATTATTGTTTCTATTCGGATAATAACGTTAAAATGCATTAATATTTTTATATACTAGCTCAAATGATTACACCAGAGTAATAAAAAAAAAAAAAAAAAAATGTTAAATCACAATTTTTATACGCAAATTTATGTAGGTATATACGGTGACGGGCCAAATTCGACTAAATTATTATATTATTACATCTATCCAACACCCACGTATAGGTCGTAAACGAATTTGACGTCTTAATTTAAACGAGCATTGATGAAAATGGAAAATGTAAATACCCCAAGAGGGATAATAATTGGCAACCATGAGTGCACGCGTAATGTAATACTCGTACCTACCTACCTATCGTCGTGGTATAAGGTATAAAGCTTAGAAGTATAATCTCACGAATTTGCATAACACTTTATTCTTCATTTTATACATATTATTTTTAAATATATTCCCTTTTAAAATATTATGGAAACTATTAAAAGTATATGATACGCCATATTGTATTTTAAACGCATATATTTTATAATTATTTATTTAAATAGGTTATCTCAAAAATAAAAAAAAAACAAAAAATATATTGAATATTAAAATAAACATTATGCACATTCGACGGTTATATAATTAGTTTTTTTTATATATATTTTATTAAAAATATTGAATAGTCAAAATATATTAAAATATTAAAATAGGTATGAATTTATATTTGTACAACTCGAAGTACCTAATTGATTTATTTTCTACACACAATTCAAATATTAGTCAATCAACTTTTTAACTTCTTAAACCCAAGTACTCGGGTACACGTTTTATTAAAAAAAAAAAAAAAAAATATTTACAAAAAATAAAAAATTAATTAAATTAAATTAAACTTACCTATATAACATAAGGAATTCTCATTCTTCACAAATTGTTTTGGAATATATTTTATTTAATACAATATTACAACATATTAATATAAATTATAAATGATATTTTGAATATTGATATTAAGTTAACTGCAATCAACACGTCCATTATTTGAATTAAAAATTAAATGTTTTTAATTTACCATTTAATTCAGTTAAAGCATTTAAAAATCGATTATGAAATTCAAATTTTAATACATATTACCTATTAAATTAATAATACATTAATAGGAATACCTGGCACCTGCAGAAGTTCAGAATTTTATTTGTTCCCCGAGTTAAAGAAATTATCGTTTGTTTATTTTTAATAAAATATTTGATTATAAATCCAAATCACAAAGTTGATACATGATATTATGATAATAATTAAAAAAAAAAAACGATTATTAAGTATCGATTTTGTGATTTGGGTTTTTAATCAAATATTATAAAAAACAATCAAAAGTGGTCAATTTTATTAATATTTATATTATTATTTTTTTAATACTTGCAATGGGTTTGTTAAAATCATAATTTTCATTGTATAGATGTTATATTGTAATGTTCCAGTTATACCAGTTCGACCGTGATACGCAGTATCATTGATTATAAATACTATTTATAATCAATGGCAGTATGAATGATTCATTATCGAGTTGCATTCGGCGCTCATTAAAATTAACAGAACACGCGATTTTCGTGTACCTACCTATTATAATATGCCTACATTATTGTAACAACTTTTGTGTTTCTAAGAATAATTAACGTTGTTGAACAATTAAATATGTATAATAATAAAAAAGTGGGTGCATATTTTCATGAAAAACGAAATACAATTATTTATTTTAATAAGTTTTACGCAACACGTCAAGTTTGTATAATATAAATTACATAATTATTTTGAACGACTCGAGAAATTATCTTCGTCGTTTATTTTGAATTTCGTTTATAATTTCGTATCAATATTGTTGTTAGAATAATAAATAAGTCCATAAAAAGTCAATAATTTGAATAAATTTTATAATCCTATTATTATAAATATTATAACGTAATATAATAATATAATTTTAAAGAACGTTATTATAATTTTACAATGATATAAATTCATTATGATTTTTTTTTTTCATTAATAATGCGAAACATGTGTTTGAAATAAAAAATAATGCGTTTTAAATATAAGCTTGAAATAAATTTATATTTTTGAAATTTATAGCAATAAAATGATTGTATTTATTATAAAAAAAAAAAAAAATATTTTATTATAATTATTAAAATAAATATTATTCCCACTTGTATTTGGTAGGTATCAAAAATAAATGATTGGACAAATTTCAATTATACGCTAATAAATATCGATGAAGATTTTTTTTTTATTACCTCTATACTATTGTTGTTATATACTATATAACTATAGTCTATACTATTGTATGTTATTAATAATAACATTATAAATATTCGTTTCTCGCACGTAGTAAAAATTTTTAAAATTGATTTTAGAATACGATTAAAATATGATAGATAACATTAGTAGATGTTAAAAGAAAACAAATAAGATATTATATTATGATATTAAATGTTGTGTGATAATTTATAACTTCTCGGGAATAATAATAATAATAATAATATAAATATATAATCCTCTTTCAATGTTAAAATCACTTTTCGGCTGAAATACAAATACCTATTATAATAACAACTTTGTCATTTCATCTTCTTGATTTATATTATAATATTATAATTCGTATTTATATTGTAAGCTTTTGATCATTGAATATATTGTAAATCGTGTGTTCCCGGTATAACTCACGAGTCACGATTCCCAATATAGTTAACTTAAAACCGCGTGAACGCATTATTGCATAACTGATATATCATATACATATTTTAATATAATATCATGATATTATTATTATAATCTGTTTGGATATCCATGGGAAATCAACGTGACAACACGTCTGGTCTGTCAAATTGAAATTTCGTTAAACCATTACGATGATTAACGGACATGAATAATAATTATTTGTCCACGGCTAAATTCGCGGTATCTATTTTAAAAAGTAATAATATTATAAAAATCGTTCGATATTATATTAATAAATTAAAAACTTGTAAAAATATAAATACTATTAGGAATAAAAAATATCTACCATCGATTATTGCAGATTATAAATTATATAAATTAAAAATTTATTTTCATACGCTATAAATAATAATAAATTAAAATATAATACTCAATACTCGATGTACTCAGAGGCGCAGGAACTATTTTTTATGTGGGGGGTCAAAAATATGTGTTTCAAAATGTGGTCTTATCTTTCAAGGGGGCAAAAATACAAGTTTGCCTCCTAGAAAAAATTATGGGGGTCAGTGGTCCCTCTGCATCCCCTTCACCGACGTCACTGGATATACCTATACGTACTTACGTTTCAACGTGAAAATATGGCAACAACGATAAAAATTTTTTGAAGCTATGTTATTTTATAAAATACCTAATAATTATTATATTATGTAAATAACTATAATGGAGAAATTAAAAAAAAATATTGAGAAAAGTTTACATAAATATTATTATTTTATACGGATTTACGACGATAAACTATTGAATAATGCACGCGGTAAATGCTTTTTATTTTATAAATAATTTATATAATATTATAATGTAACGTGATATAATATAAATTTTTTATCTTTACGTTTACGAATAATTTCGGATTCGTGATACAAATACTGTCCAATAGTGTCCAAGTATAACCAAATGAGATCCAGTAACACGCGCAGCAATATTAATAAAAAACCAATAGTAATTATATAAGGACGTATGTTATAAGTTATAAAACTATATTAATCGTCGAAACATTGATTTTCTAGGACACGCTCGAATTATATACGCACGATAAGAAGAAAGAATTATGTATAAATAGGAGAAATGTTCGTGTACCATCTCAAATGCTGAATATTATAGTGGAGATTTTATATTGAGAAACATATAAAGTCTATACTATACTAACGTTTATCTAGGTTAGATTTTGTTCGTGTTATTTTCGTGTTATTATGTACATAGATTGTTTAAAAATAATTACTAAATTGTACATTTTACTGCAACGGTACGTTAATTGATTACACATTAGAATAAAGGTGTATTATATGTTGAATATGGGCAATGAAAGGCGAATATTATTATGGTTTGATAAAAAAAATAAATAAATAAATACCCTCGTAGTGAACATTAACAACTCATTTGGTCCATTACACGTTTTTTTTTTTTTTTTTTTTACAACACAATCGTTAATTATTATTGTTCACCGTTCAAAATATACCCCGAAACGTGTATTCTTTTAAACAACAACGTTTCAAAATCTTTATTTAATACACTATTATACTTTTTATAATAGTGTTGTTATTATTATTATGTACTTTATTGTGTGCTCTCGCCACAGGATACACGACCACGATATATTTTTAAATAATAATAATATAATACATCGCAAATGTACGAGTATACGTATATATTATTATTTTTATTATTCGCGGTATAAAATTAAAATATTTTATTTAAACGTCGTTCATTATTAACATCGTATTAATAATGTTTACAATATTATAAAGTGCAAAATTAATTTATCCGAAAAATATCGATGTCTCTCACTAGTCACTATAATAATATTATAGTCAATAGTTCAATACACACATGACACATATAAATAAATTGAATAATTATTTTCCTATGTCATTAATATATTAGCCAAGCAGTAATTATTATTATTTATTAGTCATACTGTTAAATTCTGTTAAACTTACAATGGAAACATGTCTGAAGAAAAAATAATTATTCGACTTCAGACGTTTATTATATTATGTATAGTCGAGTGTCGCGTATATAATAATATTCCACAAGAATAATACGATATTGTTTATTTTATACGATATTCGTATCGATTTATAATTTATAATAATATTTACTAGTATTTATAAATAGTATGATTTTCAATCGAGTAGAATAATTACGATTGTAATAAAATACTGAATAAACACAATGTTATAATATTTTGTTATTATTATTATTTTTTTAAGGGTTTTTAATGGTATTTGTTTTATTTTTAAATTTATAAATTATATAAAACTCGTACAATGCAAATCCGCAGTAAATAAATATTAGTTAGTAAAAAAAAACTTTATTTTTATTACTTCGGTATAGTGTTAAATGTCACCATATAAAAATACAATCATTATTTTCTTAGGAATAAAGAAAGTTGTTGTTTTGGTATTCATTTTTATTTTTTGCCCACAACAAAAAAATTATATGATTATATGATATTCACTGATTTCTATTCAAACAATTTATAATTCTTTTTTACTTTAAATGTCGTTGATTGTGCTATAAACTTTTAATGTGAATTTATGTATTTATTTAAATATTTTATAATATTAATAATTATTATAATTAGAAATACATACACTATAATATATTAATATTTTAATGATGAAATATTATTTTGTAAGAATTAGAATTTAATGCTTTAATATTATCGATATGATCATGATGTGTAGGTATACGATTTTGTATTTTTAATTTTTTATATATAGATAAAAAAAAAAAAAATGTTTCCAGAAGTCAGAATAAGCAATATTGACTCTTATCGGGTTATAAGACCACAAATTTAATAATATAATTTAAAATTTAAATTTCACAAGCTAATATAGGTCATATTTAGATCATTATTTTTAATTAATCATAATAGTTTTATTTTAAAGGAATATTCATTAATAGAGTAAAATCACAATTTGTATACATATATAGCATTATGTAATAAAATAATAATTGTAAAAGAATAATATAATTGTAATGAATAATCATACTATATATTATAATATTATATTATTATTACTTATTATTTATTACTTTATTAATTATTACACAATTCATAATAATTATTTAATTGTCTTTTGCCACATTACATTTATTTTACTTGTAATCTTGCTGATTTATGATTACGCTTCTTCCCGTCTAAAACTTTGTAATGTCCCTTAACACAAATATTATCTATTTTCTCGCAATGTGTTTAATATCAAAGACATTCCTTTATCTATTAGGTACTAAAACCAATTGTTCTTATTTATTGCCCCCTACTATGTTCATTTGTGATTTGTTCATACAATGACACAGACTGTTGAATTCATAATAACGTATAAAATTTAATTTTAATCTAATTGAGATCATCTATTACCAGTTACCACACAAGATACAAACGATATGTTATATAATTAGTAAATTATCCATAATATAACATTCTATAAATTATTACCATCTAAATACTTTTGTTTTACGATTGTTTTATTTATGCCAAAAATATTTTCTTACAAGGTTTATATAAAACGAAATTCACGAACTTCGCATTATTCCCAAGTTTTAATTTGTATGCTTTGTAGGTTGTAATTATTATATTGTTATAGCTTATAGGTCAGCATCGCTTTATCAAATTTTAAAAGTACACGTTTAATATTTTAATAATATCGTTTAAGCAGACGATGAGTACTTTCTCGTATACTCTGGTAATCTAAGTCATATATTCACGAAGGCAAGATACAAGACAAGGCATTTAAGCATAAAATGTAGTTTTTTTTTCTGAATACCTTAATAATTTCATATTTAGAGATTCATTTTTAAATTTCCAAAATAACATAAAATCAAAATAATACTTATAAGTATAGTTAGATACATAATATTACATGAAAATTAATAGAAATAAAAACACGATGTTATTGAATAATACGAGCACTTGCTAATGTTAAGCAAAAGCAAAGCGAAGCAAAACATAGCACGTAAAAAGAAATAATAATAAAAAATAATAATTTCCCCTTGCACTGCGTCAGGGTGACCGTGTTCATGTCTATATAAAATAAACAAAGCGTAAAAATTATAAATATCAAAAGCATAGAGATTCGATAAACTGCGTATTTTGTTTTGTTTTGTTTTTTTTTTAAATACGGATGCAATCGTCCCTCGTCGTTATACCGGAAAGTATATTTTTCATACTTATACCGTATAACGTTTATTATTATTAAAATAAATAACGAACATTCTGGCAGGGTCGTACACCGAAACGCAATATTATTATATTAAGGTTATGTTACATTATATTTTATGCGGTGAGAAAACGCAAACAGTGGCGGCAGCGGCGACCGCGTTCAATCGATAGAGCGCTGGCCCCGGCCGTGAACGGTTTCAACCGCGCCAAACGATACGGAACGCGTGCCGATAACCGCCGCCGCACACGTGTTGCGTGCCTTATTTTTTTTTTTTTTTATTATTATCATTATTATTATTATTATTTTTATTATTATTATTATCATTATTATTATTATATTTTTTCGTCTCTATCTCATTTTTTCGTCTCTCTCTCATATTTTTTTCTTAACCTGCCTCAAGATGTTATGACATATATCGACGTTGTCGTACCAGGGTCCCATCATGTCCGTTGCTTCTCCCGCGCCAATCTGTTCTTTCGAATACATTTTTAATAACGTCATATCAATTATATTATTTCATATTTTTATCGTAATTTTTCTACAAAAATATAATAATAATAAATAAAATTATAACGGGTAAAAAGATATCCGTCCACTTACCGTTTCGGCGTTGATAAAAATGATAAATAAATAAAGAAATATATTATGATATCAATAAAATATATTATGATTTACCGTTGCTACCACGCGTGTATATCTTATATTATTAATTTATTATTACTATGGTTAGGACGTGTTTCAACGAAACGGGTCCGTTTCAATTCCCTCGACATCAGGGTTCCATGGTGTACGACACAATACGAGGCTCCCGAAGAAAAATTGTCGGAAAAAAATAAATGAATTGCAAAAGGGTTAGACGTGTTGCGTCACTTTACCACGGACTCGGAATAGGATCCCATGCGGTACCACGTCGATCTTACATTATTGTCACCGAGAGCCGCGTAATATAAAATATAATTATAATATGATGTCTTGTAAAGAAATTTGGCGTTAAAATTTAAATATTAAAACGCCATAATGATAATATTATATAAAAATTATTATTACATCGAAATTCGGCATTTTTAGAGAGTATACTCGCGTCTATCGAAAACTACGGAAAAATTACTACTTATATATATATAAAAAAAAAAAAAAAAGAACAAATACAAACACGATTTTATGACGAATAATTATTGTATAAATAATTAAAATCGGTATGTAGATGTTCGCATAATATATGATTAATAAAAAATAATATTCGCGAAAATGAAAGAAACGTTTACGACCGACCTTGTTCGAATATACGAGTTTGTCGCGCGAATAATACCGAAATCTGTCTTTCGGAGTAAACGTTATTGGAATATTATCCGTTTGGCGCTGTCAAACCGTTTCGGAACTATTTTGTATAGTCGCGACAACACCGACGAGCGCGTTACAAACTTAAATAATAATTATTATATATGCGTGTTTAGTCGTGTAATTTGTAGCAATAGTTGAACCGTTGAAGCCTCGAAGCAAAGTCGCACGAACCGAAGTTTAAAAAATAATATGTGCGAGTATGAATACCGTCGTGTAGATATTGGATCGCGCAGTGAAAAGTACTTTTCGTATATCGTATGTACCTAGGGAAATCCGTTTTCAGATAATACTACAACTTAACGTATTTTCCGACTTGCACAAGAAGTGCGAAGTGATTGTATTTTATACGTTATTATTGTACATATTAAGTAAAGTACAGATAAACGTTAGGTATACGAAATGTTAATATTTCCGTCTCTTATATAATGTATTATAATTTATAACACCACCAGTTGTGATAACGAGCATTTAAAAGTTAAAAGAGATCGGGTTTTTTTTTTATATTACAACACATTCCAAATCTGTTTCAGTTAGTATCATTTTTCATCGATATTGTAAAAATATAGTTAAATATAAATAAATGTTTTGATAATAATGCGCAGTAATAGTTTTAATATTTATTATCTATAATTAATAAAATTATATTGAAAAAAATATAATAATTAGTACCTATACTTATGCAAAAACTTTTATCATTTGGCTTAAAAATAAATACTATTTTGAAATAATAATGTTATTAATAATCCGTGAATATTTAAAAAAAGTAAAATATAAGTTTATTGGACTATAACGTCGAAAGAAAAAACTCATAAAGTTATAAATATAAAATAATGTCTAAGGCTTAGTCAAAAAAATTATTATCGTACCCATTATAAATATTATCAAAATATAATGTGTCCATATAATGATCACATTTTTCTGGTTTTATATATAGGTACCTGCAAAGTATGAATGAGATAAATAATGTAAAGAATAGTGTTTATGTTATATCAAAATATTGGAATTACAATAATGCACCTATATTTCAATTTCGTATGTATATTCAGAGTTCAGACATATTATATAACAGGAGATTTACATTTTCACATCGAAATTGTATTTATAAATAAAAATTTAAACTATACTATATATAGATCTTTTATTTCGTTGTTGATTTTTTTTATCGCAAAATACAATTTTTCTTTTACATTATCGTCGATAATATTCGTTAATGTCGAAGACATAAAAAAAGGGGTTAAAGTTCCTCGATGAACTATACGGACTGTCCAAATTATATGGTTTAATAATAGCGGTTTCCAAACGTACGTACACATATACATATACATATATTGTCGTTTCGATAAAAATCAATACTCGTTAAATTATTATTATGTTGAAAATACTCATTAATAATAAATTCGAAATAATAAATAAAAAACAAACGCGAAGTGACGTATTCATAATTTATATCCGTGTGTCTTAAAATGTAATTTTATACTTGGCCACAAGTTTGCGCGAGTCTATAATATATTTTAAAATGTGTATTATACAAAAACGATGAATATTAATCGACGTTGTTCGAAAAGTGGGTATAATACTATAATAAACTATATAATTATAATATACTGTATAATGTATTGAAACTATATATTGGGAAATAGCATATATAATACATATACCCCTAAATGAATATATAAATAAAATCGGGACCTAAACCAATTGCAGTTAATTTCTTTAATGAGTTACAGTCGATGATAATAATAATAATAATAATAATAATAATAATAATAATAATAATAATTATGTATTTCGCAATACGTGTATCGCCCGCGTACCACGCAACATTACGTTGTAATAAATCTTATAATAGGGTAAAATTAAAACTTAGAACATTGAACATTTACAGAAAACATGTAATGTATACTTTATATGATATTTTGATATTTATTTTGATTTAAAATATTGCCTAAAAACGCATTTTCTCGGATATTATTTTTACGCAAGATATTTCTTTAATATAGGTATTATAAATATAATAAACTATATTATGTGTAGTATACAGGTATAGGGATTATATTATATAGTATAGGAAGAATTATGTAAAATAATTTCTATTTAAAAATGTAGTTCATTACGTATATAACCACTAAAAAAAAAAAAAACACTCGTTATGATTGTAGTGACGGACAGACATTTTCTAGGACGAGTTAAAGCACGTTCTACGTAAATAACCATGCATTTGTTTTTATCGTTCGTTACGTAGAAATACTCGTATAAAATATAAAAATTATACTCTTTTCTAAGACAAAACATAATATTTTTAAGGGCCTCGTAAAAGAGAGAAAAAAACTTAATTATATATTTATAAGCTACTCGTACTCGTACATTCAATTTTGAGTTAATAGTAATACTGACGATGATCTAGTATTCTATATTGTCTAGTCTATAGTTCCGGTTATTCATATTTCAAAAGATTTACAAAATATTTGCACTTTAAAAGAACTGTACCTATAGGTATTTTATCTCAAGCAAAATTGGAAATTTTCAAATTTATTATATTTTTACCTATAACCCGATGTATTATTATACATTTCATTTTTAATAAATATGAAATATCAAATTAAATATTTATTATTATATTTAAATTGTGATATTATATGAATATGACGTACGCTATATTTAAATGTTGTTTTAGAAAAAAAATCAAAAAATCGATACGTTATATATACATTTAATCCTTCACCCTTGCCGTATATACGTTTACTGTGAACATTATATAATTATAATATGCTCAACTCGGCTCTTAAGTCTTAACTAGATTTAATATTATGAATAAAAACTACGAGATTAATTATTTTGTAGGATGTATATAAATGGCTATAAATAAATTAAAAATCATAATATTATACCGATTAATAATAAGAAGGATAAAAATGGGAGAACATTTTATTACATATAGTTATCTTTATGAGACCTGGAACATACCATCTTATAGGACGAGATAGACTATTGAACCTCATATACCTGTCATATCATTCCTAAATTCGACGGGATATAATATAATACTTAGATATCGTTATGTCGGTAGAGAATTGAAATAATTTTTTTTTTTAATAAATATACTTTATTTCTTTAAAAACATTACCATATAACAATTACTATATAACTGATATAAGAATTCATCGACGGTCCATCATAAACGATTTAAACGTGGGTACGTATACTTTTTTAAATATTATTTTATCGTTTCAATACCATATTGCAGTGTTCTATGTATCATAAAACACGTAAATTTGAATAATTAAAAACGCGTCAAGTATGTCGTTCAAATTAGTAAAATAATCGTTATAAGGTAGAATGCGTGTAATGCGGTTCTGTGATAAGAGGAAAGAGGTGATGATAAAAGCGGTCTATAAAAGGTATCATAAACTTTAGTTTTAAAGTAGAGTTTTCGACCATATACTCGTATGTATATACACCGAAATAACGAGGATCGTGAATTCTCTTATTACCGTACGCGTGCAAGAGGGTTGTGTCCGATCGATTATGCTCTAGAGCGCTGTCGGAATTCTATTGCAACAGAAGAATCCCAGAGGCGTTTACCTCTTGCTCTTTTTCGCCTAAGCCGTTATACGTTTTTGCAAACGATAATAATAATAATAATAATAATAATAATAATAATAATAATAATAATAATAATAATAATAATAATAATAATAATAATAATAATAA
>JAIUCT010000001.1:30562724-30620591 GCA_021307375.1 Tetraneura akinire | reverse complement strand
AATAATAATAATAATAATAATAATAATAATAATAATAATAATAATAAAAATATAATCGTTCTGGCCGTCGTCGTTCACATTTTATTTCGTTTCTTCCATTCGTATATTTTATTCTATATATTGTTTGACCACGTTTTCGCGCGAGTGGTTACGACGATGAAAACGAGTGACTGACAGGAAGGTTAATAATGTGCACGGCCAGTAATTCTGTACATAATATAATAATATTATTTATTGGATGATACTGCAGGTTTTAAGGGGAAAATACGACGAAGACGAATTGTTCTGATGGTTTATATATATATATGAGTTTTAAAATTACGGAAAAGTGAAAACAGACTTTATATATTATATGAGGAATAAGGAGTAAAGAAAAATAAATATACGAGTATATATATATATATATATATTTAAAGAATAGCGACGACAACAGTATTATTTTATACGCTTTTATTTGTTGTTTCCCGGTGACGTAACGCGCGTGCAGAGGCAGCAGCGTATTAATCGGGGATGAAAACATTATTTTCCACCCTGCAGTTCGCTCTGCCTCTCGCGACCTACTCACTCGGGAATCTGTGGGGCATAAGTTTACTTACTATAAAACGCGGTAACTGTTATATAATATTATATATCATACCGGTGTAATTGCATTACTATTTACTATATCCTACCAGTGTTACGGTCTAAATGGCATGGTATATATTATAATCAACAAGATATAGCGCGCGATTTGACCTAACTCAACCATTACAATACGATACGAATTGAAAATTAAAAAAAAATTAATAATGTTAGTCGTTCTTTTTAAATTTAATTTATTATTTTTTTTTAAAAAAAAAAAAAAAAAAAAAAAAAAACGTTTGCCATATCTATACATCATAAAAACAAATACAATAATCATATAAAAATAAGACGGAAAAATGAATAAAATTTTAAAATAACATTACATGATTTAATGATGAATTTAATGATTTTATAAAATAAAACATATTTTGAAAAACAAATGAAAAAAAAGAAGAAACATGGATTATTATTTGCATACAAAAAAAAAAAAAAAAATAATAATAATAATAAAATTCAAGAAAACTAATTTCGACGATCTCGATTATATTTATTTACAAATGAATTATTAATTATAGAGACTATTCACAATTTTATTTAATATTCACATAGATCACATTTTACACGCGTTACAATATTTTGGAATGTTATTTTGATTTTTTAAAATTTAAATTAGGATATGCATTTTAATAAATATATAATAATCATTTATTTATAAAATCAGTAATCTGTTTTAATCTGAGTAATTTCACTCAGAAGTGTTTCTTTGAATGCTATGATTTATCATTTTCATCTTAATCAAAATACAACACTACATTATATCCTTTACAAATTTGAGCCTCATTCTTTGTAAAACTTAATTAAAATAAAATGGTACTTATATACAATATGTCTAAACCTACATTATAATATATGTTGTAAATACTGCATCATCAGATTAACGTGTTATATTACAAGGGTATATATTATATGCATAATACGTCTCTCATAAATTTTGAAACTTAATATTCTGTTCACGGCTTGTAAACTTAGAATAATAGCCTACACTATAAAAAATAAAAATAGTATACAGTATTATTATAGTGGATCCAAACTATAGTCGGATCTGTGCGGTGATTTTAAATTCCCCGATCGGAAACGTAAGTTATATCCCAAATGATATATTTCCGCTGTAAATCGTTTTTATCCGTTATCTTGTTGCGATGACTTCCGATCGAGTATTTTGAATTTCACAAATGGCATATAATCTGATAAGTCATCCAATAACAAAATATCGGCAAAGACGACCGCAAAACAAATAGGATTTTAAAACGTACCTATAATACACGTGAAAAGATAAATATGAGCCTGTACGTCTTCAAGTAATAATAACGTAAAATTATTTAATAATACTATATACGATTGAAAATTTGAAATTATGAATTTATAAAACAATCTCGTTATACCTGTATAATTTATATTGTCTGTTTCTCATGAATAACAATTATTATGTTAATTAAACATAATTAAAATATTTAAAATTTAAGTTATTTTCATATTTCATGTACCTATGTATTTTGTATAAAAATTTTTATTTCGTGGGTAAACTAATAGATTTTTCGCCGTGTAGTATACCTATAACTACTATAATATACAATAATATTGAAAATAAATACATTTTTAAATCTCAGGTTACTCGAAGGTATATATAAGACTGCGTATATACTCACGTTTATATTTTTAGTATTTTTATAAAATAAATCTTTAAAAAAATTTAAATCCTGTATAATGCTTTTACAAGAAAAATAATACCATATAATCTGTACTAGACAGATATATTTGCATACGAAAATAATAAAATATGTTTAAATTAAAAAAAAAAAAAAAAATAAATGACTTACTTCTAGATTAGTGGAGTTAATCATTCATAAGCCTGCTATTATACTGTACTTTGAATATAATTTTATTTAGAAGTTTTCAATAGAAATCGTTCAGCTGAACCACTTAATCGATCACGATCACGAATAGCCTAAAATAATAAAATTCAATATATTATAAAATAATATATAGTTATATCTTATATCTATATTAATATAATATATTTTATATAAATTAGATTACATATTAGGATTAATTATAAAATGTTTTTAATTAATATATTTAATATATTATCTACTATTATTATACGATAATTAATAATTGTGTAAGTAAATTGTAATAATTTTAAAGTATATGACATTTTTTTGTTTTTCAAATGCGTTTGTGTAATACATATACAATATATAAAAACATTTTTTTTTCGAATAATATTAATAAAATATACTGATTATATATCTAACACCTTTGAATTATCTAATAATAACAATCGATAAAACAAAATACAACATAATTATGCACTCTAATAAATTGGCATGATTCGATTACGGAGAATACTAAATATGTATATATAGCCTGCCACGTATACGCAAATATCCATTAAATATATTTGATTTATATTTCGCCCTTAATTATTATAATTAATATTTCTAAGATTGTTTTTAATGAAATTTAAAAATATATACTTACATTTTTTTAAATTTTTAAACATTTTAATATTATTTATTATAAATGAATTAACCAGTATATTTCTGTACGATATATTAATCCTATATAGACAACTTAATAGCTAACTTTAGAAAATGGCATACGTTTTACGTGACAACTAAGAACTGATTGCATCATAATAATTAAAATATATAAATCCACGGTGATTATGCTTATTATATTTTGCGAAACGTAATAATGATTAAAGTAAAACAATTCTATTAAGTACAGAGATTTTAATTAAATGCAGATATTTTCTAAGAATGTATGAATATATTAAAATGAATATAATTCTATTCTTTTCTAAAATCTATTTATATTCATTGAATTAAATAAGAAAAATTCCAACAAAAACCATTTCCGAAGAGAAAGAATAAGCGACAAACGTCAAACGATAAATTTATAATTAATATAAATTCCACATTAAAATTACTTCAAAATACTAGAAACGTATATTTAATAAATTATTATTTACGTAAAATGCTAAATTTATGCTTTTCAAAATTGAAAATAATTTGTCATTAGTATTTTGAGTATTTACAGTTTGGATAAATGTCATTTTTTATTCTGAAGTAACAATTATAAATAATAATACTATATAATGGGACGATAGGTCACATCATAAACCGTTTTGAATGACCTAATCTAAATAGTTAAAAAAATTTTTAAAAAAATTAGAAATAATAATGTTAAAAAAATTAAATTCAAAACTCGAGTACTCTAATATATGTTATTATATACGTATACATAATTTATAATTTAAAATAATATATTTTCACAGAGATATTTTATACTATTCGATAATTTAAACGACAAAAACGGGTATCAAAAATCAAATTTATAATTGAGTGACCATATTAAGAAAATAAAAAAACAGGACATTTGTTACTTCCCTCCTCCTCCCCAAAAATACCCTCATCCATATACATTTACTTCACACATATGCATACAAATTTCGAGAGTAAAAGTCCAAATCTCTGTCATATAAACAATTATTATCTTTTTACTTTACCCTTTTTTTAGTAAAATAACATAAATAATAAAATATTTATTTTAATTATTAATAAATAATGTTTTCTCTTAATTTTTTATCAAACAACACAATATGTTGTTGTATCTTAAAACTATTATAATTTTTTAAACAATTAGAAAAAATTAATTTTTAATATTATAATTATTAAAGTAGGTACTAAACAATATATTGTTACATATAATATTACCGTTACTTTTTTTTAACAAGAATTAGGAAAATTATATACGAGGTTAGGTTAGGTTCTATCAGCTATTTCTAGAGATGTGAGTTTGTATTATACAGCAGTATAAAATTGTATAATACAAGGTATTATACATGGTATAGAATATTGTTTTATACCGTAGCCCGTAGGTATAAAAAAAATCTATCAAATTTCAAAATTTTAACACCAATTTACAAGTGATAACTATAGGCACTAGCCACTAGCTGTTGATATTTCATACTAGGTAAAACAGCCGCTGGTGCATGCTTTACGTATTGTAGCACTGTAGCAGAGTGTATAATTTTTGGTAAAATATCCATAAGGCCATGTAGAATACTGAATTGTTATAAACATATTTTATGAATGTTTAAACTATTATTTTAAGATATTATGTATTTTTGAACGATACCTATTTTTTATTTAAAGGAAAAAATAATATACAATTTATTTATATTTTGTTAGTAATTTAAATTTCAAGAAATTATTATCTTATATAGATTAAATTTTAAATTTTAAAAGTTAAATTTACTATTTGAAAACCAATTAATTATTTTTTAATTTGTTTATTTTTGAGATTTTCTCAAAATCAATTGAAAAATTAAAATAAATATATTAAGAAGTTATAATCAGTGATCAATATCGGAAAATTTAAGATACAATATGATTTTATACGGTATAATACTGGTATAATACTAGTATAATACGGTATAATACAAAACAAAAATAAAATACCGTATATTAACAACTCTAGCTATTTCTATTATTTATAAATTGTATAACTTTTTTTCTACACATCGACTTAACATCTCGTACTTTTCGGAAGAACTTGTTAAATTTAACAATTTTGGGTGTTTCAAAAGAAATTCATAAAACTGTTTTATGTATTTTTTTCATTTATAGATATTTTATTTGTACAAACATTAATACATTATATAATAAATAATATGGAAATAACGGGATTAAAACGGGATAAAAAGCGTCCCATTCGACTACGGGACGTGATGATAAAAAAAGGGACAATCTCGTTTTAAACGTGATGTCTGGTCACCCTAAATTATGTAATAACATGAATAAGTATTGAAAATTTAATCACTCCATTGATTATGCGACGCATATATCTACTTATTATACGAAATAAAATCAGCCACTAGGTAGTTTTTGATTAGCTCTAACGAGAATTATTGTGTATAATCCAAAATAAATATAGTATTAAACTATACTATTTATAATATATAGATATTTCTTTTTTATATTATGACGTATCGTTTAATTTTAAACGGTATTTTCGATTTGTTAGTGTTTTTCAGACGATCGACGACTCATGCGTCGTCGGATCTATTTTTATACAGTAGATTGACGAGGGTCGTATATTTACGAAAACAAAACATATTATTATAATCCAACGATAAATAAATTTTTATTTTGCACGAGGGAAAAAATCATTTTTGTTTGACAATACGAATATATATCGAGGGTTGATATACATAATACATTATGTATTATGCCAACTTTCGTATCGTATGGTACAATTTATTACCAAAAGAAAATTTGTATGGCTATTCCGAGAGGCTCACATAAATACAAATATAAAGTGTAAGTATTATATTATATACACTCTGGTTGGCTTGAATAAAAATTTTTATTTGTTTATTTGTTAGCGCATAGACGCCAAGTACACGGGGGCTGAGAGGCCAAAGCCCCACATGAAATTATTAAATCGGGGCCCAGTCCTTATTAGTTTATTGAAAAGAAATATATAATTTTAAAGTATTATCAACATTCAATTATTGTATTTATGATAAAATCATATAGAAGAATTTTGAATTTTGTTATTATATTATTAATTTTATAGTATTTTAAAGTATTTAATTCATTTAGATTCAAAAGTTATCGATTGCTAACGATACTATGATAAATCAGTATAGGTTCAGCCTCCCATTGAATTTTCAAAACTATGGCGCTCATGTGTTAGCGTATGTTGTTTTGATGTTATTCTCGGTGCAATTTTAATATTCTATATGAGTATTTCATCCCGTAATAATAATTACACGTGTATAATCTAAAACCATTCGGATAGAACAACGAGTAAATGCACATTAGAGAACTCAGTTAATGAAAAACGAATATAATTTATAGTTACATGAATTCTTCATCGAATAATACTATAAACAATTTTCAGGACATTATACTATTCAACATTTATTATAAACTTTTATACATTTCAAAATAATTTTGTAAACTCATCATAGTTTTCGAGCCAAATTTGAATTTCTTGTTTCGGATATTTTAATTCTCGGATAACTCGACAAATTCAAATTATTCATTCTTGTAATTTATTTAAACCACTGAATATAATTTTGTTTTTTTTTAAGATTGCTCGGGAGTTTATCACGATAAATTCGGTTCAATAAACAATAATTAATTTTCATTCAACGGCAATTTTTTATTTCCACAACTATATTTATTTATTTTTTTATTATTTTCGAACAGCCGATTTATATAATATTGTAATATAACATTATAATTTATTAGATGTTTATAGTGCACGCATTACGCACACGATACATTTCTAGAGGTTTTCGTTTGGCATTTTTTTTCGATATAACAATATTATATCTATATATGGTCTATACCTAGGTTATTATATTACCAATTTTTTTCATCTCATACATACTTACTTCGAAATCACTATTTAAAGTTTATTCATTATCTTAATATAATATGACATGTTTATTGTACTTTCTGACACGATTTCAACGAACTAAATCAAACGTCAAAATATGACAATATCTGTGTAAAGAAAACGCATTTTGTGCGGTAACTATGTTTATATTTTATGCTCTAACCTCTATAATATATTATGTGTTTCTTCGGTACGATATAATATTAACGTTTAATGTAATGTTTTCGTCGGCTGATAAGTTCATATTTCATAATACAATATCTTTAAATGATAATAATGATGAATGATAAAATATTCTTATATATAAAACGGGTTGATTATTTAATTATTATTGATAATGTTTTGGTTTTCTATCAATATATTATAAAATATGATTAAACGATACACAAAACGCGTCGACCAGAATACATTTTCAAAACATAAATTAATCAAATAAATTGTATTTTCTATTGGGTAGTATAGTTATAGGTAACATATATATGCGGCCATTAAGCAGGTATTGTTTAAAATTTCTCATTTGTCTCTTTATACACGAACGAATAAATGGTTTCTGTCAGATTAGATACAAAAATAAATATAAAAAACAAGTAGGTATTATGATATTGTATTCGTTAAAAATACAAAGTTTTAAATTTGAAATTAAAGTTTAAAGGTTTAACCTAACCTAACATTATCTTATAATATATTATATTATAACTACCTACGAGCATATAACATAATATAGCGTGGACATGTAATCGATGATGTTTTATAAAGATTTTAATAATTTAAATTATATGGAAAGTTCATAGTATTATTAAATATAAATATATACTTGTAAAAAAATTACGATTTTCATCAAATACTTCTTAAATAGAAAATTGTGAAAATGTTTAAAAATAAAATTCTAGCGGGTTACATAATAATACATTAATTTTTATCAATACAATATACATTATAATAATAAATATATTTCAAATTATTAAGTTAAAAAATATTTCATTTTCATATTTTATGCAGTACTTAAATGCACGTCTTTTATTAAATATGTTAACAACGACGTTATACATTTGTTTGAACAATTTATCAGCTGTTATAATATAATAACACTACGGAATCATATTTTATCTTTGTATTAAAAACACATTGTCGTGCAGTGTATAAATAATGCGTTAGGTTTGATAAATTCAAAGTGAATAAAAATGTGCTTTTAAAAATATATAATATAAAAAAAAAAAAAAAATTATATAATTTATCTCAGACTCGATGCGTTATATTTTGTGAATAGTAAATGATCAAATGTTTTTATTTTATACTTTCACATTGAATGAGTGACAAGAGCAAAAATATATTTACATACCGGACTAAGTTCTCATAAATCTCATTCATTCTAGAAATATATATCTGTATCCATCATGTAAAAAAATATACACACTTCGCTTGAATAAATTTTCGTTGTGATGTTTTATATACATAAATTCTATTATAGGAAGCCAAAATTATTTTAACTAGAAAAATAGGTTTCTTGAACGGCAAAATAACTAATAAAACTGTTGAAAACTGCAAAATTCGTGCATTTATATTTGATAATTACATAAATCAGTCTCTACGTTCAATATAACGTATAAAATTTAAAAAATAAATTCTAAAATTTTAAAAATACGTTAATATAATATATATCTGTATGCTTCAATTAAATTTTCAAAAATTTTCCAAATTTTTCAGATTTTCTATTAATTTTTATTGTAAAAGTATTGAGAAATAATAAGAATAATACTTGTACTTGTACGGATTTTAAGATTTTCGGTTAAACTAAAAATATCGAATTAAGACAACTATAAAAAAATTGAGTCTTGGGATTTTTCTAATTTTTGATATTATGTTAAGTAATATGTGGTTATACCTCAGTAAATTTTTTAGATTTTAAATCACAAAACTGCTAATTTTATCAAACATTATATATACGTATATATAAAAACGAGAAATTTACGAAATATTTAAAATCCTATATTTTGTAGAAAAATGAACGTAACGGTTCCAAAATTTTATCACATGTATAAAGTACCTATGTTAATACACAATAAAATTGTCAGGACTTTAGGTTCAAAATTGCCTGAGTTATCGTGAAATATTATAATCAAATTCGTCGAAATTTCAGTTTTCGTGGAAAATGTCGTATTTTGGTCGTTTTTTCTATCGTATAGAGTCAATTTTGAGAAGTTCGAAAAATGGCCTAAATAAAGTACCAACTACATCCACTATTTAACCGGAAACATTTGCTATTATTTCGGGTAGAAATATGTTTTCAAACATAAAAAGAATAAAACTCGAAAAAAAGACGCACATCATTGTAAAAACAATAATACGCATTCTTCGCTTCGCTCAGAAACTAATATCAGTAATTATACTTACTATACTTTTTTGTAACAAAAATATTACATTGTGTCATATTACAATACTAATAACAGTTCAGTATAATACTAACTATAATAATTATTATTTTCTGTAGAAATATGAATTATGGTACGACTTTAAACACTCTATTTAATATATTATTTATATTTATTCCACATTAATATTTAATACTGCGGAATGATGAATTTATAAATTTAAAACTTTATATATTCTATATTATAATAATATAATACCTATACCTATAGTCAATAAGAAGGCGAATAACTTTATCCCAGAGTAAATATATTTTTGTTCGCAATATCGATTAAAATATATTTATTTATTTCAATTTATGTTATTCCGTTGAGTCCATTAATGGGATTTACTAGTTTCCCGTACTAAGTTTTCTTGAAAATTTTAACACAAAATAACCATTAGTTAATGTTTGCATCACGAGAGCGGATTAAAATATGAAGTATTATAATATATATTATTATATTATTTGCATTATGCAGCGTGACTTTCATGAAAGGTCCATAATAATTATTTTTAGGTATTTATTTATAAATAAAACATAAATTATTTATAATTTATATACTATTATAATAGTATTGAAATTAAGTACGTCCATTGCATTTTGATAAAACCCGAGTGTAAAAATTAATAATATTCTGAATAAAAATAATTACAACTTTTTTCTTTTAATGTTTAAAAACTAATTATGATTAATTATGCTTAAGTAATATATAAATCAAGTCATTTTCGCTATAATATAACGTACGAAATTGTTGATCATTTATTTGTCTTATTAAGGGAAATAGGTACGAAGTAAATATTTATACACTGGTAGTAACACTGGACCACACTGACTTCAATTATTATTATTTTTTTTAAAATTTATATAAATATAAGATATATAAAAAAAAATTATTTTTATACGTTTATTATTGTTATAGTTTATATAACAAACATTATTGATATGGTGGTTTGTAAAAGAAAAAAATTGAATATTATCAATCTAAAAAAAATACCCAAGTATTTATAGTATATTGTTATAATTATTTCATTTATATTTTATCTGAAATTTAAAAACTCAAAAATTACGTCATGTGATATTGAACGAAGCTTAAGCAAGTATACAAATATATTAAGATTAACAGAAGGTTTTTTATTTTCGAAAATTGTAAACACCATAACATTATTTTTTCACATTTGTTTGTTGCATATATTGGCATATTTTTAATAAATCAAATGCATACTTTATCATATTTTATTGCGTATAAATCCTGGCCCTAGTAATGACCAATAAGTAGGTATATATACGATATACACAAAATCCTTATCTATAATATTATTGTGTCGGAAAGTTTTAATTCACCTATTATTTTCCTGATATTCGGCGTACAAAATCAACACGTCTAAAATATCACTATTTTCAACAACCTGCAGTGACATCATCTATAAGTGTGCGCGCGTAACAGGAGATATTTATCACGTTACACATATAATAATATTATATTCATGTATAGGTTGCCGCCGCAACGAGCAACAATCATTTGGTTATCGATTTGTGAGTCATTCCTGTAATGCCCATGAAATATATACAAAATACAACTTCCTATAATAGCTATAGCCAGACATTAATTTACGTACCTTCACACACGAAGTCCAGTAGCGTCTGTTTATACCGCGGTATAAGAAATGGATTCCAAAGGGTGAAAATGGAGTTAGGAAAATGTCAATTTATATCCCAACCCAAAACGAGTTTGCATTTTACATATTATTATAATATAACCAACGGAGACTTTAAACAGCAATCAATAGACCGTTGACGACTACCTACTGCCTAAACCTAGGGGTCAAAAAATGTTAAAATAATGAATAGAAACAATGGACACGTGGCAACGTTCGTTTTTAAGTTCCCGTTGAATATTATATAATGTATTCCGTCGTCCTAATCGATCTCGTATTCAACTTAAAATGATATTTAATATTTATTTTGCTCGTTGTAATTAGGTACTATTAATACCTATAGCTCTACATTCTTGACAAACCTATCTAATACTATCGGCTAACAGGGAATAACTAAAAAAATTTAAAATACAGTTTTATTATTATTATTGTTTTTTTTTTCAGAATAATTAATTATTATTATTTTGATTGGTTGTAGCATTCGTGTATTTGCATAAATAAGAATTTAAACGAATTTGACGTCGTGAAAAAATGTGTTAGGACCTTAGGACGTTAGGAGAAAAAGAAAATATTCGTTAAATCAGTAATCTGAGAACTACCAACAACGATAAGTTTAATAGGTTCAATATGATTAATATTACTCGCGAAATTTCGTCACGTCGATTTTAATATTATATTAACAAAATAAAATAAACTTATTATACGTAAATACATAAATTATAATTATATTATATTATAATTTTATGAAAGTCATAGGTAAACTACAACAAAAACAATCGGATTAACTTTTTCACCTTAAGACGATGTTTAAAAATAATATTATATAGATATTATGATTTATTTATCTTTTTTTTCTCAAAAATCCGTAATGAAACGTATAGAAAACATTATTTTTTCTGAAATGGTAATAAATAATAACATAATATAATAACGTTCGATCTTAGTTATCGTATATTATAAAGTTATTCTCCAAGACTTATTTTATTCTAGCATAAATAAATAATAATTATGATGATATTGTTCAAAATTAAATTAAACTTAATTATAATGAACTAAAATGTTGAATTTTGCGAACTGATATAGACACATCGATTCCTGAACGTGAAATTATCCACGATGATTTTATAGTTTGAAATTTAAATCATAAATATACATTTTCGATCGGACGTACAGTCTATACATTTTGCCGGAGATCGAAAACTATACGCAGTTCATCGTGAACATTGAACGTGATTCATTTAAATCAATAGCTTATAATGATTGTTTTTGCGAAGAATACACTCGTACAGTTTAAACTTCAAACCTAGGAACACCTTGAAAATAATATGACCTTTGTCTTTAATTTGTTTACTTTTCGACCTTCCCTTAGGCCGACGTGTAAGGTGTAACAATGGATAAAAACGATAAAGTTTAAAATGAAACAATTATATAACATTATATACCTATATGTATTATAATATATTTGATATTATTAACACGTAAAACGTTGGTCGCCTTTAGGTCAAATCTAGTAAAATATAATTATGTTATGTTCAATTTTTATTAATTTAATTAAATCGTATATTATATTATTATATTGTTATGGCGCATATACATTTAATTAACAATAATATATTATTTATAAACCGACGACTGGTAATTAATATTATGCTAATTTAACAGCGTTTCAACTATTTATTCCTGTCGGTAAAACAGTATATTCTCGTTACAGTAGAAACTTGTGAGGTGAATTATTTAAATATTAAATTTGTTACATTGTTTATTATTATTTATTATACCTATGTAATATTATTATAATATATGAATTACTATCTGATTTATGTTGAACGTGCATATTAAATTAATTCGACAATGACGTATTAAATATATATTTTTTTTATGTCTATACTTTATGTTGATTATCGTATAAAATTATTTAATATGCACATTGCACAGTCATAACAATAGCAAAACGATATCAATATTGTTAAAATCATAAATAATTAAAAAATTAATTATAAAATGATATTACGATAATTTTTGCTCGTTCGTAATTCGTATGATAATAATATAATATGATAAATCATAAATTCTACGTAAAATTATTTATTATAAATTCAAATTAATTTAATATTTAAATAGATATACACAAATATTTATGTAATTACATATTTATAATTATAATTTTAATGATGAGTTGTAATGTTGTATAAGTCTTATTATTATATTGCTATTATAAATACCGTTCAAATGGTTATTGTATCTGTACGTATACTCATTTTGTATTTTACTGATTCTGTATTTACAATATTATTAAACTTTAACAACAATTGCACTTAAGAATGTATCAATTATTTATTATAACATGCGTTGAACCGTGTACAAAATTTACGATTTAGGTTGAGAAATATTGCGGTCAACGCGTGATGCATTTTGACGACGTCTTACGAATATATTATAATCCACAATATCCTTCGCGCCTTTCAATTTATTATTTCTTAGCTGTCTATAAAATATATTTAATAAACGACTTTTTGTAAAAAAAAAAAAAAACTTTTTATTTTGTATTTACATAATATATTCTTATATATTTTTATACTTGTTTGTTTAAATTGATTTCAAATCTTTGAACCGTATAAGTTAAACATGAAATTATAATTGACCGCGAAAACATTATAATTACATAAGTTTAATTGAAAAAGACGAGCTGATACTGCTGTGAGTGGAATACAGGCGTATTTACTCTGTATTTGTGTTAGTGGATATTGCTGTATTTTGATTGAAATTTGAATGCAATGATATAATTGAATTCGAAAAAACGATTCTGAGCAAAGTTAAGTCAAATAATATTAGATAATATTATCATATCATTTAAATTTAGATATCATCGTAAGAGCTCCAAAATTTTATAATATATATAAAGCACAAATGTAAACACTCAGTAAAATAATTTTCAAGTCTCTAAATTCAATAATTCCTAAGTTATGGTAATAAAATATTTAATAATAAATTCGTCAAAGTTATATAGTATCTCGTTTCTCGTCTGCTATTATACTGACTTTCATTAGCTATTCGTCGTTAATGTACATAATCTATGACATAAGTGACTATAATTAACAGAACGTTATTCAAAATATTTTTTTGAATGGTAAATTATTTAATTTAAATTTAAATCAAAATATATTACTAGTATACTATTTACTCTACACGCTACACCTGTATCCTATTCACAGCTCGTATCGTCTTTTTTTTCCAATTTTAAATTGTAATAAAAAATAATAATTGGTAATTGAAATATACACAATATTTTGGTACTATATTAAATCATATGATGTGATTATGCTTCAATAAAATTTTCAAACTATTTAAAATACAAAATAGCCGATTTTATTCAACATTATTAAGAAAATATATTTATAAATAATATAATTACATTTTCTAAAAATTTCAAATTTAAAAAGTTATAAAAAATTGATACTTGAGATTTTTTAAATATTTTGAAATTAAGTTAACAAATATATAGTAGATATGATAAAAGTTCCATAACTTCAAACTCGAAATTGCCAATTTTATCGAGCATTTAGGGATAAAAATAAGAATTACAATTCTTGTAATTTCCTACAGGAAATATTCAAAGTTTTATATTTTATAAAAAAATAACCGTAACGATTTCAAAATTTTATCACCTATATATAGTACTTATGTAAATATCCAATTAAGTTTTCAAATCTTTAAGTTCAATACTCCCTGAGTTATCGTTAAATATTGAAATCGATTTCGTCAAAATTTCAGTTTCCGTGAAAATGTCGTATTTTCGTAATTTTTTGGTAGTTTGTAACACAATATTTTAATTATAACACAAAAATACACTACATGCACTGTACGAGGGTCATCGCAGTGAATATCCGTACGTAAATTAGTCGCTCGACGTAATTGAATATTGAATTTTAATTATATCATAATATTATGTTTTGATAATATATATTATATAATCTATATTTCTATATAATAATGTTACTTGTGTTTTCGTACACCCTGCCTCGGCCGTTCTGTGCAGTTAGTTTTGTAAATAAAATATAATATAAGTGTTTAACTTTGTCGTAAAAAAGAAATATTTATTATGTAATTAATCATTCATGACTATATTATTGTATGAACAATATTTTATTATTTAAAAAATTATTAGTCTTCAATGTGAAAAGTTATATTATAATACGTAAATGATTTTCGTGAAGTTTTATAAGTTTCGTTATTATTTAATTCGTCATTGTGTTTATATAAAAATACGTATATTTACACACAATAAACGTTATAATATTATAGAAGTTAAACATATTCGACGTGCAGATTTCACGGTTGGAAATGTTTTTGGAAAACTAACGTCAAAATTGTGGGTAATAAACTGAAGATGACGCAATCATAACTGTAATAATTAGATCAAATTAAACAAGCACATACTCGTCTCCTCAAATAAACGAATTGCCTTTGCCGTTTGCAGTTTTTGACAATTTTATCAAATCGGAAATTGTTTCAGTCCACCTCGGCAACAACTGCAACCACAACAGTATATAATATATAATATGCCATTCTTAATAATTAATTGTTAATTTATTTTTTAAGATATTTTTTTTTTTTTTTTAAAAAAAATTCTATTTAACTCAATTGGCCCGGCTCTTAGGTCACTGTTGAGTGTCCCCCTCGACAGTGGGTAATTTAGTAAGCCCATTTTTTATAGTCCCAAATCTTACAAGTTTTCCTACGGGATAAGTTTAGTTATGAGAAATTCGTAAAATGACCTAAATATAGTATGAACTACATCCATTTTCTACCGGAAACATATGATTTTTTTGGAAATCTGAGCATTATTTCTGGTCGAAAATGTGTTCACATATATAAAAAAAGACATCACATTGTAATAACAATATACATTCTTCGCTTCACTCAGAACCTAAAAAATATATCGCATTACTATAAAAACACGATACAACGAAAATATTTATACTAATTATTATTATTCGTATTATGTGATTAGATCATGGAATATTATCATTATTATTTATTTGTAAATTGGAGCACAACGTCATCTAAAACGTGATCATTCGTCATGAGTAAATTATTATAATATAGTTTTTAATTATAATGTGTCTATAATGTTTAATAATCATTTGTTAATATTATTCATTATATAATTACATGAATAAACTTTATGTTTATAATCATAATATCTATTGATATTCAATTATATAATACATTGAAACTGAGGAGAAAGATTAGTATCTGCTATTATATCATATAAATTGATAAAATAATAAACGAAATATTAATTTTTGTGTTCAGATCGATTTCTTTTTTCATGTTTATAATCTTGTTAATTTTACAAGACAAAGAAATACCAAATAAGTAAATAATACAATATTTATAATACTAAAATAAAATAAATGTCAATTATATTATGAATATATAAAATACGCCATAATAATAAATATAAAACGAAGATATGAATAATGAATAAATGATGTATTATTTATATTGCGTTTTATAAAAAAAGAAGAGTTGAATATTTTTAAAAAGCATTCGAGTAATATTTGTTTTAATTTTATTGGTTATAGTGTAATGATGGATTTTATTGTCAGCCACGAAAATCCGATGGCGAACGAACAGAACAAAACATTAAACACGATTACTTAGATTGAAAAATGACGATTCGAGTAAATAATTCCCAGAATAAAATATATTTGTTAGTCGGCAAAACCATTTTATGTATTTATTTAATAAAATGCAAGACATTCTTGAATTTAATCTACACTACTTAGACGTATTCGAAGAACAACCGAGTATAAAAAATAGAAAACAAAAACCTTGAAATGTGTACAAATTTCTGGCGTTATAAAAGATTCTGGTATTTATTTATTTATTTATTTTTAACGATTTATTATACCGAAAAAGTTAAACAAATTTAAATGCGATATCATCAAGATTATTTAAAACAGAAAATTACAAACTTTTCATTTAAAATTTTTAAATGTTGTTATACAGCCCACTGGTATTATAATATTTAGTATTTACCATTACCAAACCTAATTTATAATGTTAAAAAATGGTACATAATAAATCATTATATGTTATCTAAACGTGTACAAATGAAAAATACATTTTTTCTATTCAAGAACATGATCCAAATTTTAGTTTATATAAACTTCGAATAAAATTATTATTGCAATACGAGAAAAAATTACATTTACACGTTTATTTTGTAACGGTTCACAAAAACGCGTTACACAGATTTTTAATTGGCAAAACGTCATCAAGCCAAATTATATTATAATATGACCACCTATATTAGGTATACATATATGACGTATAGTGTATCTATACGACTATACCTGATATAGTACTCGTATATACAGAACGAACAGAATTTTATTTATTGTATTTGTTTTTTTGAACGTGATGCGAGATAAATATTATCTAATACGGAAAATCAAATTCCGCATTATGATCTTAAAATATTTTAAGAGATGATGCACATTGTTGTGGAAATATTAGCATGACAATAAAATTGGAAAATTTCAATTCAATTTTTTTTTTACGGCAATTTTAACGTAAAAAATTGAACACTTTTATAAAAAAAAAAATTTTGATCGCCCTGTATATACTATAGTATATATATATCTATAAATAGATTGGCGTTGGAAGTTGATTGATTGCTGCGGAGTTCTTCCATGAAAGACCATAAGTCACGAGTGGAGTAGCAGAAAATGTCTTTGCGGATGATGCCGCGAGGGTATATTGTCCCATTCTTCCATAACTACAGATCGAGGGGACCGAGGGGTTTTTTGGATGAATAGAACTGAAAAAATAAAATAAAGAGAAAAGCGATTTCTTCGACAACGGCCGAATTAATATATATATAAAATAGATTTTCTCTATAAAATATAAAAGTTATAAATGTGTAATATAGTTCATTGTTTGAAACAAGTTTGAATGAATCGGAAATTTTGAATACATCGAATATGTAATATGAAAAGACTTGATCAAAATATGATCAAAATATGAATGTTTGCTTCAACAAAATATGAAACTGTAAACATGTATTGAGCGTATAGCACGTCGTTTAAATCATAATTTGTTATCAAATATACTTTTATATTTTGTTAAACAAAACGTATGATTATTATTATTAGGTATCAAAAAATGTTTTATACCATAATTGAATATTTCGTTTTTATTACCAACTAGTGATTTTTAGTTATTATTTGCCGCGGTATGAATCAGAAAAACGTCAACTCCGAGGTGCACGCACGTCATGTCGATAATAATATTAAGTATATAATATAATTTTATATACGATTTGATGAACCGCGATCGTGTTTTTTTATCATAATCAATTATTATTTTTGTCCACAATTTTGTTTATTGAATTCATCGAAGACGCATATTACGATAATACGCGAGTATGAAATTATTACCAGTGTATTCTTAAAGAAACAAAACGAAATAATAATCGCGAATAGGAGGGAAATATTTTTACGCTGGTACAGATTTGATTAGATCAAATGCATTTCTACGACGAATCTTACACTCGATAATAATTTCATTAATAATAAAATATTATTATTTAAAGTTGTTATTATTTTATGTTGTTTTTTTACCCCTGCGAGTTTTCCCGATTTTTTTCTAACTCGAAGGCGGAACTACATATTTTTTTTATATATTTTTTACACGGTGCACTGCCGCCGCGTAACCTAGACTCATAAATTATATTGACTTAATTGAACGATAACACGCACACATTTTACCGCACACAATATTACATTCGACCGAACCCGTCGCCGTTCTTCACGTCATTTTTTTTTAATAAATATATCCACCCGATACTATCGCTTGTCCTTTATACACACACACACACACACGTTACGTCGTATCATATTATAATATAACACAATGTGGCATATATAATAATATAGACAATGCATATACAGAGCGATCGACGTTCACAATAGCAATAAATACGTAACAAAGACTCAGAAAGGCTCTGGTAAGGAAAACGACCAAAATCGAGTACTGCTTAAAATACGATAAAATAAACAGATTTTGTTTTTTTTTCAACTACCTACCGACTCTTGTTCGTTGCGCGTTTGTCGCGTTTTTGTAGAAAATTATAATGTTTACGTTACAATAATGTAAAGAATCTTAAGATAAGAATATAATCCGATAAGAATCTGAAATCGGACGGCTTAGAGAAAACTAATTTTTTTCAAACTCCGTTTTAATGTGTTCTCGAAAATCGAATTTTTCAAATAGACGATATTTTACTTCGATTTTACTCCAACAGTCTAACGAAAAGTTTTATCAACTCGTACGTTTACAAAAATAATAGATAAATTTAGTTATTGAGGAAATAAAACACGGTCGGTCAGGTCAGTGGGAATCTCATAAATAACAATTTTCGCAGACAACACGCGGTTAACGTAAAATTATGATGGACGATAACTCGTTTCGATTTTTTACGATGAGTATTTTATTTTGTTTTTTTTTTTTTTTTATTTTCCACCAAGACTTATTTGACGAACAATATTACGGCAGAGTAAAAACTAGTTTATGGAGAAAACGCAGGTTCGGCAGAATGAAATTGATTCGAAAATGTTTCGGTGATTGCGCACATAATAATCCGTCCACGTTTCCTATAATTATTTAATAAAAAAGAAAATTATCGCCACTCATTAGAGGTAAATACTCTTTAAATTAATGTTTTCGATCCGAAAGTTTTGCTGATTCAACGAATCCCAACGAGTCTGTAAAAGTCTTTAACGATTCTAAACAATTCGTTTCGTGAAACTGTCTGGTATTTATAATATTATGTTCCATATACCTAGGTATATCTTATTGCGCGTTGTAATTTATTTCTCTTGTTATGTACGACGAAAAATACCGAATGACAATATTATTATTCAAAAGTTAAAACTTTTTTTTTAAATATTATATCGTACCTGTAAACACTGATTATAAATATACTATTTATAATCAATTCTGTTACCTACTTATTATAATTACACGATATGATGCTTGGTCACAATTATATATTTCATTAAATGCAAAACGATATAATAAATTTAACATAACATATTGCGTATAAAAGTCATATTATAGTATAATTATTAAAAGTATATTAAAAGACATATCATAGTATAATGTCAAGTTATTACAATACGACGAACAATAAAATATAATAATTATTTATATTGATAATAAATAAGCATGGGTAAATGCCAAACTTGCATTTCTCACATTTTACGTATAGCGACATGCACCACAAATTTGTCCAAATGTTATATTTTAATTTTATAACACCGTACATATTATAATTTATCGAATTCGTCACCAATTTGGTAATTACTTTAATTAAATATAATAATGTTTTTGAATGAATGTGATTGTAAGATAAAGGTATATAGTACCTATAATTTAATGAATATTATATTATATAATCTATAATGAAAATGTTTAAGGGAATGAAGTTATATACACAATATGATTTGCCATTTCTCATATAATTTAATTTTGGTAAATTTAAAAAATATTTATTATTTAAATATTAAAACCGATAAATTTATTGCCATGATATTGTAAAAATGTATTGTGAAGATAGATTACAATTTGTTATGAACCCTATGTATAGAATTACTCCACGTGATAAATTTCTTTAGACTATGAAAAAGTTTTTAATAAAACTAAATAAGAACTTTAAAATAACTTCAAATTTGATTTTTGATTAATTGTGTCGTCGGTAAACTTACGTCGTTAGTAATGGAACGAAGCGTCTAAATTCGTATAGGTACATATAATGAAATTATTATATTAGAGATTAGACCATAGGTTCCCAACCTATGGTCGGCGAGCCATAATTACAAAATGTAAAAACATTTTTTTAAACTTTAATAAAAAAAAAGATCAATTATAAGCATTATTAAAAGCCTGTTATAAAGAATTTCATTGTTTATTATTCATTTATAATCAAAATTCTAAAATATGTGAAAAAAAATGATTCTTATATTTATAAGAAAAATAAGGTATAAAATTGAGGTGGTCCGTGAGTTCGTGACGTATCGAAAGTTCTCCTAGTGGTCGGTAGTACTAAAAAGGTTGGGAACCACTGTATTAGACGGCTATTGAAAATCCCTGCTTCCAATAAATAAAGCTAAGTTATTTAAACTTTCCTTGGTCATTTACCGGCTCTATAAAGATTCAAAGATATCGTTTAAAGGTAAGTAAATTCTGCTTTAAACAATAGATTATATATAATTTTATTTTATTAATAATGCATGTTAAACGTACAATAGCCACAATTTCTTTTCACCTAAATCTTTGACAAAATAGTATTTAAACACAAGTTAATATTTTTATACTTTTTACATTTTATAAATAAAATTTACTGAAACCAGGGACCCTATATAATCAATAATAATAAAGTAAATCAAAATATACGACGATAAAAAAAAATTATATTTACATTTTAAACCTGTAAAACAAACTGCTTGAATATATCGTCGTTCTACAACTTACGTTTATTTTTCTGTAAATATTTCGTAAGAATAAAAAAAATTCGTTCTATTATTAGTAATATAAGTATAAGATTTATGAAAAATCATCGAAAGATGTAAACTATAATAATACCAATACGTATTGACATAAAACATTCTGACAATAAAATATAAATTCGAAATGTATCAAGTACCTAAACCTGAAAAGTTGATATTAAAAAAATTGCCAGAATATAAATAGGTTCTGTTTGAATGTTATAAGTACGTAAGGTTCAGTATGAATTCACATTTTCCATAAACTCAATTATTAAACTTTTCAACAAGTTCATATACAATTTCTTTATTTTAATATTATAATCGTTTTAGTGTAATATACGAGTAGGCTATGAAAGGTAAAAAGTGATTAATACGTGTTATATTATTTTATTTACTCAATATTTAAAATGTATTGGATAATAAATTAATATTCGTATATAATGTCAATCGTTCAAAGTCAACTGTCTGATTTTCTTGTACGTGTGACATTGTGCAATTAGTATTATAATTATTTAAAATTAATAGAAAATTAGATTGTTTCATGAAAATTAGCTATTTTCAAATTCATATAAACCTTAACAAATATAGTATAACTGATTTATTTTATTTATCAGACATATTATAACCGTGGTTTTTTATTATAAAAATCAAATTTTATGTTCGAATATTTATTATAGATAGATAATATAAACTGTATTAATTTATTGACAAAAATAAATATAAAGTTAATAGGTATAACGGTTCTATAATTATATTCTTAATGGCTATATAAACTTGTGACGCCAAATTAAACGTGCATTAATTTTATGTGAGCAATATAATATATCTACTAATAAGTTTATATAACCTTTCTTATAATTATATTGCCCAAGAGATGTCTAAAAAAGTAATAAAAATGTAATTAATACAAACGATTAGTGTTGAAAAGGTTAAAATATATTAATAATACACTCCGACATTATAACATTTGTGTCGGAATTAAAAGGACAAAATATAAACGTAAAGTATTGAAACTCGAAAAGATATAACTTAGAAATTGTAATATGGTTAAAAGTCATATACGTATTCCTTTTTATCATTGTTTTAATTTCTTGGAATATACTTTCTCCTTATCGACACTGCGTCACCGAGATCTTTTTGTAAGAAGTATTATTCTATATACATTTATATAGATATTACTTTTGAAACTTCCATCGTAATTTCCTATGGTTTGTAACAATAAAATATTATATTTGTTAAATTTAACGAAATGCTGTAAAGTTATTACTTATTATTACACGAATAAATTGTAATATATGTATTATGTATATTGTTTGTAGTATGTCCCTTCTCCATGCGATAGGAATATATTTTTTTAAATTTGAGTAATAATTAATTTTTATGTTACAAAAAAATACCTATATAATTAAAAACTGCACATTACATTTATTATATTATTACAATGTGATTATAAAATAATTTAATAATTACATTAATAAACACGCAAAAAATAAAATATCTAGAGCATGCTGATTTTGCTATTTTTGAAATTTGTAAATACTAATTTACAAAAAGAATAACTGATAATCCTGTGGGAGGAATACAGGTTTAAAGAGAATACTGTTGAATTTTGATTAAAATTTGAATGCATTGATAAATTACATTACATTCGTGAAAACAATTCTGAGTGAAGTGTCTACTGTCAGATTTGGATAATAAAGTGACTCATTTAAGGGTTTTATAGGTATTTATATTTACATTACTACATTTAAACAGTCTCTAAGTTCAATATAAATTCCCATAAAATCCTTAAATGAGTTACTTAAATATCCATATCTGACAGTACTTTGTTCAGAATCGTTTTTCAAATGTAAAATGATTTATTATTGCATTTAAATTTCAATCACAATTCAACAGTATTCTCTTTAGACCTGTATCCCTTCTATAGGGGTATAAGCTCTTCTTTTTATATTTTAAATAACTACAAAAAAAAAAAAAAAAAAAAAAGTTAAATGTAATATTATTCACAATTACGAGTATTTGATGGTGAGTTAAGTATTATGAATTACAGCTTCACTCAAATTTTCTAAAATTTTCAAAATTTGTTGTTAATTTTATTTAACATTATTGTAAAAGTGTTGAGAAACAAGAAGAAGAATATTTAACAACTTATACTTAAAAGTTACTTATAACAATGGATTCTTTCATTTTAGATTACACTAAAAAAATAAAAATGAATTTTAAACAGCTATATAAAAAAAATTAAACTTTGTAAAATTTTCAGACCTTAAAACCCAAATTTGCCAATTTTATCATACATTATAGAGCTAAAACTGAAAATTTGAGGAAATATTCAAAGTTCTATATTTTGTAGAAAAATAAACGTAACGGTTCCAAAATTTTATCACATAAATATAATGCCAGTATTAATATTTAGAAATATTTTTAAGTCTCTAAGTTTAATGTTACCTACCTATGTTATCGTAAAACTTTGAAATTGAATTCGTCGAAATTTCAGTTTTCGTGAAAAAACCTGTATTTTTGTTATTTAATTTCGGGTAGAAAAAGTGTTTACATGCGATACATATACAAACTGAAAAAAAAAGAAAAGAAAAAAGACATACGTCATTGTAAAATCAATACAAAAAAAAATACAAAAAAATATTATATTATGAGTTTTTTATGTTTTTAATTTACGTAACATTTTTTACCTACTAATTTACATTCCCCTCGCGAATTAATAAAAATAATTTATCCCGTAAATTATATAATTTTTATATTATTATTATTATTTAAGAATTGGACATTGATTTTCATCTAGATTTGTCGGTTGAGTAGTCGCTAAACGATGTTCATGACTACCGTCAGATTGATAAATGTGTGACCGGCACGTCCGCCTTCATCATTCGACTCACGCACTTTTTGTGATGATTGAAGAGAAAGATAGAGAGATTGAGTGTGAAAAATGAAAACTCATGGATGAATTGCTTAAATGAGATTTACTTTGGTGATGATCACGATATATAATATATTTCCCCCCCCCATTATTTAAGTTTAGCGAGAATGGATCGTGAAAATAATATTTTTTATTCGGTTATCGATCGCATTTCGCGTTAAGAAAATTACTAGCAAAGTTTATTTTTGAAGTCCAAAAGTATAACTGAAAATCCGTTTGTTGTCGAGATGAAGTATTTGCAAGTAGAAAATTATATTTTATAAAATACACCAGTAGTACGATTATAATGAAATAAAAGTATTGAGTCCGGTATTAAATTAATTAACTCGAAAATACATTTTTATACAATCAATTATTTAATCTGATATTTTACATTGTTTACAGTAATATTATATTACATTTAAGAGAAATTTCCTTGGAAGTAATATTGATAATGTGTTGTTATGAATTTGCTAATTATGTTTAAAAGACCTGAAGCTAACGGGGAACGCCTTATTTAATATAATTAAAACATTAACAACACACTTGTCCATTATATTATGTAAATTTGTTCATTTTACATGTTTATAGCAAAAACTCTCATGTCATAATTCTTTATTATTTTTGAAATTAATATATATTTTTTTTTTTTTGAAAGAGGAAAAATTTGTATAATTTCAACTTTTAAAAATTTAAATATAAATTAACATAATAAACTATCCAATTCCTTAAATTGATTCCTTACTTCTTTTACATAATTATAGTATTGAACTTTTTTTAAATTAAATATTATTGTACATAAAAAATTGTTTAAATATAGATTTAATATTGGCATTTTATAACAAGAAAAAACTAATTTTTACTGAAAGGAGTTTTGTGTATGAAATGGTTTTTGGTCATATTATAAAACGTTAACGTATAAAGACCACATAACCACACCCATAAAGCAAATTTTAATTTTTATAATTCATATATAATTTTGTGTAATATGTTATTAGTTAATTAATTTAAATTTATTTATTTATTGATGAAACTAATATTTTTACTTGTTGTTTGTTTTGTACAATGAATTATAATATTATAATAACTTAAATATATTTGTAATAATTCTTTTCCATTTATACGTCAATAGTTTTGAATAGAAACACAGTAAACCCTACGCATATTTATCGGATTTCACGCCCTAACGATTTTTCCTATCTTCTAAGATGAAAGAGGACGTGAGATTCATCTTATAAACGAAATAAAAGAAAATGAAAAAATCATATAAAAACATATATATTATTTATATATATATATATATATATATATATATATAATTAAAAATTTATTAATGAAAACTTAATTATTAAATTCATATTATATTTTGATACAAAAAAAAAAAAAAAATAATTGTTATTTTTTTTATATAATTTTTGCGTTATAATTAACACTAATATAAAAAACATGGACGAGTACTGTTGTCATGTGTTTATGATCATTTAATAAAAAAAAAAAAAATGTATTTTATTTGTTTTTATTTATGTAATTCATTCGATCACATAAAATTATAAGTATAAGAATTCCTTTGAATTGACGTCGATGTCAAAACAAATATGAGTACATAATATTAAAATATTATGTAATAGGCAATTAACTTTTTATTTGCATACAAAATGAGCCAACAAACGAAATACTTCACAATATATTTTTATATATTTGTATTATATATATAAAAAAAAAAGTAAAAATAAAAATTATAATACGTATTCGCTCAAGGAATGTGTGTGTAATCTAACAATATTATTATTATTGATTAGGAAAATTATTTATTAATAAAGAAAAAATTAATATCAATATTACGTATGAAATAAAAATTTACCAACATAACGAGTATTTCGTTTGTGATGAATCATCATCATTATGCTATTACATAAAAATTATTATTTCTAGTCTGTTATTTTTTTTTTTTGTTTTTTTGTTTTTTTTTTTTTGAGAAATAAATAATTATAATAGGTGCTTTTAAATTTCAAGCGTATAAATTTAAGTTAAATTTGAATTTTCAGTTACTGCATTTCATTGTAAGTAAAAAGTAATACTACAATACTTTAACGTGTATAATATGCGCATTATATATTATTATATTATATACTCCAATAGAAATATTTCATAAAATATTATGTAAGTAATGGGTTTCTCGGAAAAAAACCGAACAAGGATTTTTATTATTAATCCATATATAGTATTACGTATGGTTATCGTTTCTATAGTTTTTTTTGTTAATTTATTGCTACGAAATAATATCAGGCGACGTCGAATGGTTTACAAACGTACACGTCCAAATTTGGATATGTTTATAAATAAAACCGTGTTTTGACTTTATTCGACGTTAACGTAGGTACTATAAAACTCGTAAATTATTCCGTATTTTCGTCACAACGCGTATAGAATTCGAAATAATAGAGTCGTAAATGGATAAATAAAAACACAGTATGTAATATATATGCACATCCCAAAACACGCGTTTTATATTGAAATAACAAGAAACCGTTAAATGTTAAAATAATAATTTCGCGCTTGCTCAATGAAATGGCGAAATATCGATTTTCGATAAGGTTCATCATACCAGGCCATTTCCTATTGGACATTTCGTATACTTACTACTATTTTCATTTTTACGTAGAATATAGTAAACAACATTAAACGTTATAGTTATTCAGTCCAATAACAAAGTTGAAAATCAAAATTTTGATTATTCCTAATAGGAAACTAAGAGATTTTACATCGATTACGTTTCATTTTAGCCAATAATTACCTCGTTTTATTTCATCGAGTCATAAAATAATTATCGTTAAATTCGGATCCAAATAAAGCATTAACAATACCTAATAGTTAAATACTCTTAATATAATTACGTATATTATCCATCCACCAATAATGAACGTATGTTTCTCGTAAAGCTATTTTGTCTTCATTGTAAAAAGTTCGACTGTAAATTTTATTTATTTATTCACTTTTCCTGAACAATATCGTTATTATACATACGTATATTATAATTTTTGTAATTTATTTTATATTTTCCATATGAATATTTAATAAATTGTACATTAATTGTACGTTTATACGATAAAGTATTTATAATAAGATTCAAAAAAATATGATCGTCTCAATAAATTTAGAATTTTAACTACAAATTTATTGTAATACACGTCATTATTTGCGTATGTACTATTAATGTTACTCTGGAAATTTATTTCCATATATCTACTTTTATTTAGGTCTTAATCCAAAGTAGGTATTGAAATTCAACTGGTTTAGAAACTCAGACTCTTGGTCAATAGTGTTAATAATATATGACGATGAACTTTCTTCGATTATCACCGACAAATCATTAAATTAATAATAATATGTTAATTACGTGTGTGGGCAATTACGAGTATAATAATTCCGATTAAACGAGTTGGATGAGTGAAATACATTGTTGTTCAGTTGTTAATATTCCATTGTTTTCGATAGTAATTTGCATAATACGTGCTGGGATGAATTCGGCCAGACGAGTTCATTATCCGATCGAATTTGTAAATTTACGACCGTCACTAATAATTATATTATAATATTATATTGTTCAATTGTTATGACCGTATATAAAATATACAAAGCAAAATTGTTGAATACATTTTTATGTTATAAAAATGTAATGCCAATCAACTTTATTATACGAGCGTAATGATAATAATGGTAAAAGTGTATAGTTTTCGAAGATGAAATCAAATAATTATACATTCAACAAATTATACAAATTATCTATTATTATTATTTCCATTAAATAAAAAAAAATAAAAAAAAATAAAATAATGGTAATTAATTATTATTCTAGTAGTGAAATTTAAAATATTATCTTAATTAATATTGATGATTAAAAATTAATAACACTAAAAGCTTAGCAAGAATATTACAATGAAAAACCCATTAGATTTAGATATAATTATACACCTATTTTGTACACACGTTGACAGTCATAGCGAGGTATAAATTCAACTAGTATATTTTATTCAAATAGGTTACTACAAATAATAAATAAATGATTAATAATTGTTTTATTATTATATTTCAAATCAAACAATGAGTTTTAGTATTATAAATATAATAGGGCGGTCTTTGTTTGTGCGTATAAACCAAAATTATAAATAATTTGCATAGATTATCAAAAATGTTTTTCATACATGTATTTCAACAACTGGATTGCGCACACATAACAATATTATAATAATATCGATATTTCGACCGTCCTTGTAAATTGTTAACATTTTCCTTATCACTTTTAATAGACTTAAGACTGTCTGTTAATATATTTTACAGGTATGATTAATTTTTTTTTTTAGCTGAAGATGAATTTGTATGGTTATTTTAGTAATGAATCTAAATATAAAATTGTATTATTTAATTTTTTTTTTATTTATTTAATTACATTTTACATATACGACAAATTTAAATTACTTTAAATAATAAAGGTTTACTCGTAATTTTAGCATATTAGTAAGTCCGTATTTAAAAAAAAAACAATTAATAATAAACTAATAATTATAACCCGATTTATTTCATTTATCAAAAAACAATAATAATATTAAATGTTTATAACGGCTCATTGTATAGGCAATATTGTTGTAGATAAGCGTAGGAATTTAATATTTTACATAACCTATTTCTTCTTCATATTACAATAAATTATTATATTACATTACGGTTTACGGCATTATTATTTTTAAATTATTACAATAGTTTTTATTATTCTTGAAAATTATTATATTACGTTATAATTTTAAATATTCTACTGTGTATTTTTTATTGTTTATTGGTCCCATCGGAAACGTGTGATAAATATCAGATTGATATGACCAATTTATTATGAACCACGAGTAAATATTATAATACTAATAATCTATATCTGAATTTGCATTTTCTTTTCTGATATGATGATTAATAATGGTGATTTGACATTCTGTTCAAATCGACTATGGCAAAACTAAGACGTTTTAATAATATTTGCGTACGAGTTCAATATTGTTTTAGGCATTGTTAAATACACTAAATCATACAAGCACATGCTCACTTTTCGTAATCCGTTAGAATTTGAGCAATTGGCAATTGCTAAGCTGTACGCAAGATAGTCGTAATACTCTTTTGTGAAATCTACCACATTAGGCAAATTACAATAGTAATAATAAATTATATTCTTTTAGACTATAAATATAGCTATTATATTATAATAAAGTTACTTAGCGATATCTCTTAACTTAGGTCACAATATTGTCAAAAACCACGGTATAATAAAAAAAAATATTAATTGATATAAATTTGTAATTATTAAAAGTTTGTGCCTTTCGTTATCTATAGTCATCGTAGTAAGAATAAAAGTACAGTGATTATACATTATTATATTTTTAGAATAAAATTATAATCAGTGAACGAATTGTCGAGTTTGTATAATCGGAAATGATAACAAAATGTCAACTATTAATTTTTTTTTTTTTTTTTTTTGTTCGATTAAAATATAATTTTATAATCTTTAAACGTACCTACCTGACACAATTATATTATAATCGTAAAAAAAAATATATATATTTATATATTTATTTAAAAAGGTATAAGCACGAACACAATAACATTAATGAATAATTTATTTTAACGACTTCCCACTTAGTTATGGAGATACTTCGACCGTATTATTTCTATAATAACGTCGGAGTGACAGAAGTGTATAAGTATAACATACATAGCCGTAAAATTTTATGTCACAAAATCGGTATGGAAATTTCATAAGTTTTAACCAGTATTATAATATTAACATTGTATTTCCGATCGTTCTCTATACAATGAATAATATATTGTTTTATTGAAATTCGAAAGGATTTTGAGCCATGACGATCGCCGACCGCGAGAGCACTATAATAAATTGATATTGGTCCCTCGTTTCAATGAGCTCGCTTTTAGAAAATACGTGGTCCTCCGATTCGGATTCCAGATCCGACGGCCGGACACGATTTACAATGGGAACACAGCAAGCGGTTAAATATTACTACGGTGTACGTAATAATGTCATTATTATTGAGTGCGTATTTAATTAGTTTCATTATTGTCTTAATAGATAAATCAAATGAGACAATAGATTACCTATTATTATATGTGTAAACATAAATATATATTGTGGTGTTTATATTAAATGAATTATTAAAAAAAAAATATATATTATAAACTAATCTTTGGATAATAATCAATCAAAAATATTTAAAATTAATAATAGAATATTACAATATAGATATAATATTTATATCTGTTAAACGTGTATCGTTGGCAATTTTAAATATTAAATAATAATAATAATATTCTATATTGAGTTATACAGCTATAAATTTGTTAAATGAAAATATTTGGGATTTAAAACAAGATTGAAGATACGAATTAAATCACTTAATCCATATTTTCTTGTTTTTCTTTTTTTTACAAATACACATCAAAATCGTTATTTTTTTTTCGAAATGTAGCTACATATTTTTCTCAAAATGTAATATAAAACTAAATTATTATATAACTAATTAAAGTCGTGAAAATTTATATACGATTAAAAATATATTAATATAATTAATATAGGTAAAATAAATTTGTTTATTAAAACTAAATAAATCGTTTCGGACTAACTACAATAAAAAAAAAAAAAAAAAAAAAAAAATGAGTTTTCTTAATAGGATTAGTGCGACCGGTTATAGTGCAAAAACATATTTTATGGGAAGTACTCTTCCATTCCTTTTAAAATTAACAGTTTCTGAATTATATATTTTTTTTTTTACTTTAAAAAAGAAGATCTCTTACAGGGCGTAATGAATTCCGATTTTCATAATTTAAATTACAGAAACTGTCATTAACGTCTAAATTATTCAAAATTTTAGTATTTTTCATAGTTTCATTTTGGCTTTATTTATTATAATAATTATATAAAATATAATAATTCATTTTATTTTCTCTATTACTATAATTTAACTTTCGTAAAAAATTCAAATCGGAATTTTGACTGGTGAGTGTATTTCCCTTGTTGATTGTTTATTGAATGATGGTTTAATTGTTGTTATTCAATGTATTGAGATATTTGCATTTAATTTTACTGCTTGATAAATAATCGCCATCAATAGCCCTTTATATGGTACATCGTACATTAAATGTTATCATTTAAATTAAACTACTAAATTTAAAATATATATCTTGTATACGTATATGCATATTGTAGGTATTATTTACGAATATATATTTATATTAATTTGTAAACTAATTTTTTAAATAATATTTTAATAAGTAAGTAAATAATGAATAATTTAAATATAAATTATTATTAGTAGTTGATAATATTTTAAAGTTTAATACAGTGATAAAAATAAATGTGTATTTTATAACACCACTATGTTATGCGATATTAAATATAATATAAAATAAATATAACTAATTAATGAAAAATAATTTATACATCATGAAACTGTTGGTGACTTGGTGTTCATTTTCTAGTGAAAATAATATTTTTTAATATTATGTTAATATTTCGCCAAATAACTGTATAATATGATAACATAATGATCTCTTTAAAATCATATTGATATTATGTAATATATTATATTAGATACAAATGTATTTAATAATTTTTATGTCATCGGCGAAATATTATGCGATTTTATGAAATATAAAATTTTAAATGCATAACTATCAATTTATTGAAGTTTTAATAAATTCAAAATATCCAATTACTGGAAAAGAAAAAAGGTTGTCAATTTATTTTTCAATTACTTTCCGAGTACACCAATTTATTGCAGTCGATCACATTTTGATCTATTTATTACAGAAATCAATATTTTGTACGTTAAAAATAAAATATAATAAACCAAGTTATTTCAATAAAAATAAAAAATAAAAAATAAAAATATAATCATTATTAACGTAAAATATTATTTAAAGTGCTGGCATATAGTATATCATGAATCCTTCAATATATTATGTGTATTTCAATTCCATAAAAGAGGAAATGAAATTTTACATTCGATTTGAATATGCACGCAAAGAATATTGAAATTGTCCATAAAAATATTATGACGTTGTCACTCATTTCCTGTGGTGACTTCCTTTATTAATTTTAATATACATTTGCATGTACTCGTGGATAATATTCTTGTTATTCATTTTGCCAAATTCTAATCGATTTTTTTTTAAAAATAAATAACAAAACTACGAAATAGAAAGTATCGATAAATTAACTACGATCATCACAATAATAATATTATATTTTCATAATTAATTATTAATTAATAATTAGTTATTATTATTGGATAATATCATCTTATATCACATTACGAATTAGGTAATAAAAACATTTTGAACCTGTTTGTCTTTTTGAAAAATATAACATATAAAGATAAAAAATATACATAAATTACATATCATGCTGTGTAAAGACAAAATTCCTTACGACAATATTATTATACTTGACTGTTAAAATATAAATTATTTTTGGCAAACTAAAGTCGTTGATACAACGCGGAGTTCATTACATTTGAATAATAATTATACTTCATCATTGTAAACAATTTTATTATGTTTTTATATTTACCGCATTAAAATTATTACAACCACATTTTAGCATTGGCCGTTAAATGAGTTATAAATAATTTAGTATCGGATATAATATTGCTAAATGTTATTGCAAAATATAAATGGAATCATTGTGCAGAAACGATTTATGCACGACCAAGAAGTGTTCGATTTGAACATTATTACATTATAATCATTTGGTATAAACAATATTCATTTTAATATTACAAGTGTATAAAACACGACTAAACAAACGTAGGTAATCATCTTAATATTTAAGATGTATAACTTCACTTGAAAAATAAGTATGATATTATTGACACAAGTTTACATAAAATGAATATTATTATTATTATTACCTATACCATAAGAGTACCTAGGCGAAATAATTTAAATACATCAAGTTAAACCAATATTAATTTATATAAATAAATACAAATATATATAAATAGAATGTGTAAAAAAATGTGATTAGTACATGTTCTATACTACTATAATATTATGAAAATTGATTTTATATAATATTATATTATTGTGTCATAAAATCAATGACTATCATAGTTTTTATTGATATGAAAACGAAATTTAATTTAGTATTATTCAAACAGTTCGTTTACACATATTTAATTTTAATTTTTTGATATTACTGGACGACTATAAAATTTCATGATATATTATTACATCTAATGAAAATGATGGCTTGCAATTTTTTGTAATATTATTCTTTAGGTCAACGAATCGTCCGACCATTCGAATCGTTTTGTCGATATACAATGACGTTTTACTATAGTATTTTATATATTATATATTATAATAAATATCCTATAATCGAATGAAAACTTAAAATGTATTTCCATCGAAATTTTCTTGCTTATATTATATAATATGGACATAAATGATCGATACGAATAATAATTTACAAATGTATTAAATAATTACGTAAAATAATAATAAAATACTTTCGTACGGATCATATCATCACGTTTTTATGGTTTTTTTTACAAAGTGTTTTCGAATGAAAAATTTATTGTTATAGTTATTGTATTGTTAGTCAATCAAAAATTCAATAGAAAAATTAAATATCGTAAATACCGTTTAATTCCTAGTATAATATATGTTTTTTTTTTTAATATACCTGTTCGTATTTCGGACGCTCAAGAAAATCCACAGGTGTTCTCGGCCAAAGATGCGAGTCAAAGTTTTTAAAAAAAAAAAAAAAAAAAAAAACTAGCGAAATCTAAAATATTATTTATATACACATGGACACATTAAACGCTCAGGACGTCCGGCTCGCGGTCTGGTCGGCTACACTACTGTTTCCCAGGGGTAGTAAATGCTGGCGGAAAACACATCGCCGCCGCGTACACCGCCACCGTAATCACCGCGCGCCATTCAACAAAGACACCTACCTACCTATATTCAGCTACGTCTGAGCCCAGAAAGGATTCGTTTTCACCGAAATCGCGACGTCTTCCCGTCCAAGTACTTCGTATACTCTGATATAATATTATAATATAATATACTGCACTCATTGAATACATTTTACCGGTAAAATTGTTTTTCGCACTTGTATTTATATAATACAACTAACTATATATAATCCAAAATGTTCACATGTGAAAAAATCGATTTCGTTAAAATTTATACATAATATTATATATATCTTTTTTTTTTTTTTTACTTCATTAATCGTGTAAAAATAAATAAATTATAATAATAAAAAAAAAAATTCTAAATAAGTATATCATTTTGTGCGATATATTGGGGTTTAAGCTATATTACGTTTAACGTTATATTATTACGATTTTTCCCGAAAAATGACTAAGTATATTATATTTTTCTGCTCTCCTATTCAACTCGTACATTATGAGTGACTATTTGTATGTCGAGAGTTAACGAAATACTTTGCGTACTTTGGATCATATAAAGTTATAATGTTATAAAGAAAATAATGGGGGGGGGTTTCGTAAGTCGTCATTACTAATATTATTATTACCTAATCGATTCGATAGTACATAAACTGACGCAAATATTTTCGTAAATAATTTTTAACGTATAACATGCTAACTTTTTTTTGTAATATAATATTATTTATTATAAATTATTAAAAATCATGTATTGTTTTAAACTTTAAAGAGACTATAAAACTGAAAAATTGTCAATATAATAACAGAGCTCTAATAACTTAATATTTTACATACCATTATGAATATAATGGTTTTATTTATTGGTCATAAATTAGTCTTATAATAATTACAAGATAAGTTAATTCTAAATTATAATATTTATTCAAGTTTTGAGTATTTTATTTTTGATAATTAAATTACTATATTATTTAATGTACTTGTAATACTATATTATAAGATTATTGTATAAAAACTTAGAATATCTAACCTATATTTTATTAATACGTGTTTTAAAAACTGTGATAACTTTAAATGAAATGGAAGGAAAAAAGTGAACTTTTATAATATCAATATTCGTCGTAATTGTGTGTGAAAACTTTGTAAAATCATACTAATAATATTATAATATCAAAATTAAAGTAAAAAGTTTTTTTTAATAAATTCTTGTCACGGATAATTGTTATTAATATAAGTGCATTCGCGTTTTATGTTATACATTTAATATAATATATACCTACTATTATAAAAATGACTAAATTGCTTTAATCAAGGTAATGTTACTAAAACGTAATTAATACCTCATTTGAAAAATAGATTATGCATAACACGAGAAAAAAATCCTCATTGAGAATAACTTATGTGAAAAATGTATTTACTAAATCATAAATTTAGAATCTTAGTGAATTAAAGAACGTAATAGTTTCATAATATGTATTTTACTTTTAGATTTTCATCGAAGCGGGCATATATTGGTTTTACAATGATGTGTTTCTTTTTATTTATTTGTCCTTTTTAGTTTGTATATAAAAACTAAACCTCTTTTCTATCAGAAATAATGATCGGATTACCATGAATATGCTATGTTTCCGGTAGAAATAAGTCACATCTACGAGTAGTCAGTACTTTATTTATACTTTATAGGTTACTGGAATTTCTCAAAATTGAGCTTATACCAAAGGAATATTTATCAAAATATCATACAAATTCAGCAATCTTTATGGAAACTGTAATTTTAAATACGTTAAACTGATTATTTTATGTGTATATGTATTTTATGATACATTCATCCATATTTATGTGACAAATTTTGAAAATCTATAAATTGTTATAATTTTTTTTTATACTACAGGCATTCAGAATTTAAAATTATGTAATAACATGTGATTTATTTGTTTTTAATAAATTGAGGACACTTTTTCCTATAGTGGGTAGGTGTGGTTCGATTTATCAAGAAAAGGATAAGCTTTCAGTTGATAATTAGAATTAATTGGTACTTTTTTTTTGTTATATTTTGAATTTAGATATTTCGGGGCTAAGAAAATGATTAAAACATCACTAAATATATTAAAATTCAATTAAAAATTAATTTATGTAATCCTGATTTTATTTAGTATAAATAGCATAGTTATAATTTTTAATCATAATCGTATTAAGTATAAATCATACAGACTTGAAAATTGTATTGAGTATTACATAGATATTAATATATTATAAGCATGAGTCATACAATTTTGGAACAGTGTTGTATTCCGGAACTTTCCATCAAAATGGTACGACTACCTGTCCATTTATAGGCACAAAAATGCCCTCTTTGGGTCTGGGAAGTTTAAGTAAGTCCGACTAAAGCCAGACCCACCCAGGAACGCATATTTATTGTTGGACATATTCCGCTGGAAACTGATCGGTTCAAAATTTCACTACAAGTCGATAATCTTAATAACCTCACCGAATTCAACTTAAACGAATTGGTGTTTCTATCACGACTCGTGTCATTTGGTGAGTGTTTTTGCGGTGGGCTGTATACCGTCATTACAGTTTACTTTTAGATACCAAGAGCCAGGCATGTCATTTCGGTTAAACCTAATCCGTCAGTATACCGAGTTAAGAGTATTTAGTTACTTTATGCTCGACTAGACATGATTCATTTATAGGTGCAGCCCACCATTATTATGCTTCCAGCGTAACGCGGGCACGAGGCCCTGGGTTCCTTGTGCTGGCATTCGAATTTTCATGGAATCCTCGTACGGACAATTTTAGGATAGGTGTTTTGATAAAATCTAAATAAGAATATATTTCTTATAAAATGCGTTAAAAATTTAAACACTTATTTATAATCAGTACCTAAGTCTAACTGAACTTCGCTTAGAATAATTTTTCAGACCATATGATTTATAATTGCACTCAAATTTCAATCAAAATATAACAGATATCGAATCAATGCCATCATCTAAGGCAGAAGAGGTGGTTGAGAGTAGTATTGGAAACGTATGGGCGTGACCTGACTGTCGCTGAAGTTCCTTCTAATAGTGAATAGAGTATAGGAAAGTTAATAATTTTACTCGTTAAGTTAATTTTGAAATATTTATGTTAAATTAAAAGTTGAAAGTTATTTTTAATAGAAGTTGATTTAAAACATATGCTATTCGTGAAAATCGGAGTATTATTTCGGGTCGTAAAAGTGTTTTCCTCGGTGTTTTCAGACATAAAAAAAAAAGACACGTCATTGTAAAACCAATACATAATCTAATATTTAATTAATTATTTTATTTTTTAATTATTGCGTGTACTTTAATTTTATAATTTTTCTATCTATACATACAATAATCTAGCCAAATGGATTTTATACTGGTAATTAAGATGAAATAGAACATTAAATAAAGATTTAATTGTATGAAATAAAATTTAGAGTATAAATTATATAGTTATATACATTATGGAGTCAATATGAATGTGAATCATCAATCTAGTTAATAATTAAATAGTTGTTATAATATGTAAGTACCTATCAGAAAAAATGATATATATAATTAACTTACGAGTATATGATATATTATGTTATTTTATACTTCAAAATAACAATGAAGCATCATCTATTATAAATCGTTTCAAACTATAATACTAAGAAAATGTCAATATACATTAATTTTCATTTTTAATGTTTAAAAAATAATAATTTTTAATTATTATTAAAATTAAAGTTGATAATTCATTAATGCATTTGGAAAATTAATGTTTTCTTTACAACAATTTATATACGTAAAATACGTATAATATAATATCTTTATATTCCAACAACAAATATATTATTTCATTGTACTCGTAAATAGAATATTATACGTACTTATTATAATATAAAGACACACGTATTCTATAAAATTAAATAATTAATTTAGAATAAATTAGGGTATGTGAATGTTTTATTTTTTCCAATCGACTCAAAGGTTTTTCAAAAAAAATATTTTAATATTTAAAAAAATAAAAAAAATATTAATAATAATATTATATTTAAATAATATATATACCTACCTGTAATATATAATATATATTATTAACTATAGTAACATGTCTCACCCTGATTCATAAGTACTTATATAAAACATAGTGTAACTATGTTAACATTTTAAAACTTTCTGTTCTGCCTGTTCGGTATTAGAAAAGACAAAAGAATAAGTCATATAAAGTTTCAGAAGTAAGTAACATATTAAATTCATAGGAAGATGAAAATAATTTTTTATTGCTCGATAAAAACTGAAATTATAATTTAGTCCCATGTTTTTTATGCTATCATTATAATAAAAATTGAATATTTTAATGTTATTGAATATTGAATTTTTTAATCCCATTAATAAATTTATTATTTATTAAATACCCAAAATTTCACCTTTTTGACTATTATATTTTAATATAATATAAGATTATATAATTATTCAAATATGCACCGAAGAGATTTAAATTATTATAACATATTAGATTATATCAGTATTTTAAAACATTAATGTTTATTTTAAATCAACATTATGACATGTAATTCTAAAATTAAATATATAAAATAGTATCGTCTATATTTCTATATTGATATAGCATTAATGATTAATGATGTGAGTACAAACATCAGTTTCTAAATTTTATACAAGAAACGTGAATTATCGATAGATTTAAAAATTAAAATTAACAATATTGAATATATAATTCAAAAATAGTGATAAAAACCATATTTTTGTATTTTTAATACTTGGTTTATTTTAGAATTAACTTGACTTATCATATTTAGATATATATATATCATGTATATATACATTATATTTATATATGTATGTTTAATAAAATTTAATTACATTTGAAGTACTTAACAACATTATGAAACATATTTGTATATTATTTATAGTTTAATTATGTAAATAACAATATAAAATTGAATAATATATTGTATAAAAATAAACATATTTTAATGCAAATTCCACCAGCGCATATTAATATAATAATGCATTAATTATATTATTAATTTAATGAGGATTTATTAACACACATATATATATATATTATATATGTATATTTAATAAAATTTAATTAAATATGAAGTACCAAACCACATTATTAAACATTTGTATATTATTTATAGTTTAAGTATGTAAATAACAATAAAAAATTGAATAATATATTGTATAAAAACAAAATATATTAATGTAAATTCCACCAGCACATATGTTTATAAATAATGCATTACCTAATTATTATTTATTTAATGAGCATTTATTAACATAACGTTCAAGTGTTTCCGTTTATAGAAATAACTGTTATTCAAAATTATGTAATTGTTACAAAAGATATAAATATCTAATGATACCATAACATAAGTATATACGATATAATTATTCGTAAATAAAGTATTTATAACAATTCTCTCAAATATAATTTTTATTATACTATACAATTTACAGGATATATTTTATTATTTTCCTCGAAAATGAGTTCTATTAAAACGACAATTTTAGCTTTCATTTATATTATTATTTTATATAATGGAGTTAATAAAGGTAATTCTAATAATTTATATTCATATTTATTAAATGTATTTTTATATTTTATATTATCATGTGTATAATCTACCTAATGTCTTAAAATGATGGATATACCAGTATATCACATAATATTATGTAGGTATTTGAGTTTGAGTTTGAGATGTTTAATGACAATATATGAATCGTATAAACACATACACACACATTTATATGTAAATATAAATTATGGTTGGTTTATAAGTTTAATATAATATATAATATATTAGTACATACTGGAAACAATTCACATTTAATCATTTATTTTTCTTTCTTTGAGTACTGAAGAAAAAAAATTACAAAATGTTTGTTTATTTTATTTTTTAAGTTTTAAGATAACTAATAATTTAATATCATATTAACCGTCAGTGTTAGGACTTATCTAGATAAATTATCTAGATAAATTATCTAGATAATTATTTTTTTTATCTTTTATCTATATCTAGATAAATAAATATAAGTTATCTAAGTATTTATTTTAGATAAAAATTTAACTTATCTAGATAAATAATTATACAAGATAAATTTTTTGATGATAATTAGATGGATCTGTTTCAAATTGTTTAATTTTTATTCTCATTATCTCAGACACAATGTGTACGTAAAATAACATCCAGGGCTAAAAATATATGACGTTTTTCTGAAAAGACTATTAATTATTCCTATTTAGTAGGTACTTATTACTTATTAGTTATAAATAATTAATATTCTATATTTGGTTTATAATAAACTAATTAATTTATATAAGTAGCCTATATTAGTACATTACTGTCGCGAGAAATATGTCATGACTCATGACGAGTGTTATTTCCCAGAATTTTATAAATATTTTTGGTGATACACAACATGATATAATTAATAAAGCCAAAAGTAAACATATTATAATATAGGCATAAACTTGCATGATGGTATATTATATATTTTTTTTAATTACCTAGTTGTTTTAATTGTAATTTCTATAATTATCTGTTATTTATCTAGATAAAATATTTTTATCTTTTATCTGTATCTTAGATAAAATTTAGTGTTGTTATCTTTATCTTTATTCAGATGATTTTTTTGTTATCTGTTCCTAACACTGTTGACCGTTTTCTAAAAATATAATGAAAAAAGATGGGATAGAATGAAAGGAAAATGGTAATGGTACAAGACAGTGTTGTATTTTGATTAAGATTTAAATGCGATGATAAACTTTTGTATTCGTGTTGTAAGCCGGAGTTTCTAATTCCGTTTACAAATTATTTAGTTAGATGTTGAGTTGAGTCAAACACGATTAAAGAATAAATACAAAATAATATTATATTTGATTTAAAACAATATCGCAATTTGTTTGAAATCGGGCATAGTAACTGCGTCTAGCACCAAATCTCAACTGCTTTACAATAGTTAGAATTTAGTATTATATAATAGTATATAATATTCATTTAAGTCTTAATTAGTAAATATGATTAAGTATAAAATACAGATTATTGTTATAATTAAATAGTTCTAAAAACAAGTAATGACTAATAAGTTACAATGTTCATAATAATAATACAATTATTAATCTTAGTATTCTTAATATCTAATGTGATAGATATCAGATATGACAATAATAATAATATTAACAATAATAATAATAATATAGATATAATACTAATGTGGAACAAAGGTTCACAACATTCGCAAGAATTATCTTAAGCGAAATTCAATGTTATATAAAATTTTTGATTATAAATAAGTGATAAGACATATTTTTATATTATGATAAATACCGATATTAATTAAAAAAAAAAAAAAATTAAATAATTAGTTTAAATTTTATTATTATTATTATTTTAGCTTTGGCTGATAATGTTACAGAATGTATTGGTAAGATATTTTATTTATATATTATGTAATTAAAAGTTCACATTATGAATATATATAGATATATATATATAAATAATAAAGAATCACATATGTTTTAATTATTTGGATTTAATTATAATTCTATAATAAGTAATATAAATTTAATAAGCATTTGGTTAAATTTGAAATTAAAATTTTCTATTAAACATGGATAAATCTACAAAATAATGTACCTCACTAAATAATATTAATAAATATACTGCCGAGAATATTATGTTTTGTTTCTTGGTTAATACCTACAATTTTTATCAGATATTTAAAATAAATTTTTGTTACTTTCTTTATTTATTTTAAAAATCTTTATATGTATATTGTATACATTATAATTTTAATGTTATTCAAATCCTTTTGCAATATTGTTATATTATGTGTTAATTATATCGTCTTTGGCACCTATCATTTATTTTACATTGATAAGTACAAATACCATGGAAATTACTATAGTAGTCATGAAATATAATGTATGTTAAGTATAACTATGATTTGAATGTAATGATGAAGAAAAAAAATATATGAAATAATTAGGATTAATGTTCAGTTAGATGATTTGATAATTAATTAGTTATTATTTTTGTTAAAAAAATTCAATATAATATAATCTATGTGGGTTTAAACTTCAAAATTTTATCATTTTTTTTTCTTTTTTTTTTTATTAGATAAATATAATATTGTATTATTCAATAAAAGTTTAAAATCTAACTTAAATTACTTTCATTATTATAAAATAAGTGAAATGAAATGATTCAAAGTTATAGTTATATGGAATTTTACTGTAATTTAGTACAGTGGAGTATTTAAGGGGAGTTGTTCTCCGGTTCTCGGGTTCAAACCAACCAGAACTAAAAAAAGCACCCATTTTTTATTTGTTTAAAATTATTACCTATGCTATTCTAACCCACTATCGAATTTTTAATTAGTCATAAATTCACAACTCATAAATCATTATGGTCTTTATCAATCATAATTATCTTATTCTATTGTCCTATTCAATTTTCCAATTTAAATAGCTATAAAAAAAAGTAAAAAAGATAAGCTGATACTCCTGCCGCACAGGATACAGGTGTGCGAATCATAGCGTTTAATTTTAATTCGAATATGAAAGCAATGATAAACCATTGCATTCAAAAAAACGATTCTGAGCGAAGTTCAGTCAGATTAAAATTTTCGTTTAAATTAAAAATATCAACTTAAAACAGCTATAAAAAACATTGAGATTAGGGACTTTTCTAATATTTTAGTATGATATTAAGTAATATGTAAGTATACTTTAGTAAAATTTTCAGACCCTAATACCAAAAATTGCCAATTTTATCAAACATTATTTATACGTGAAAACGTGAATTTTACGAAATATTCAATGTCCAATATTTTGTAGAAAAATGAACGTAACGGTTCCAAAATTTTACCACATATATATAATAGCTATCTGAACACCCAAAAAATTTTCAAATATCTCTTTTCAAAATTGCCTAAGTCATCGTGAAATATTGAAATTTGAATTCGTCAAAATTTCATTTTTCGTGAAAAATTTTTTCGAAGTTTTTTCTACCGCTTAGGGTCAATTTTGAGAAATTCGAAAAATGACCTAAATAAAGTACCAACTAGATTCACTCTGCTACCGGAAACATACCCTATTCGTGATAATAGGAGCATTATTTCGGGTAGTAAAAATGTTTACAGAATAAAAAAAAAAAAAAAAAATTCACACATCATTGTAAAACGAATACATTCTTCACTTCGCTCAGAATCTAAAATTGCAATATACACAATTTATTGGAAATAAGTTTAGCAATATATTAATTTCATTAAATAATTTATAATAAATTTATTAATAGAAAATTTAAAACAAGGATTTGGAGGTAGGCATTTCAAATTAATATACTATACGAAGATCTAATAACATTACATTGTTTAATAAGATATATTTTAGTTCATAATGGATAGAGTAGGTATAATAATAAAATATATATATATATATATATATGTATATAAGAAATCCATGATCTATAATTTTAATATAAAAATATAGGTTAACCTTATTATCGCACTAAAAATACTAAATTGTTACAATTGGAATATTATTATATACCATAATCATTATAAAAGTAATTAAATTATTAGGTAATATTTAACATTTATTAGTTTCATTCTTCAGTTTTATAAATGGCTACAATTTTTTGGAAACTCAGATGAAACAAATATAATAAATTTCATGTTATTTTAATATATATATATATATTTTTCTTTAATCTGATTACACAGTTATAAATTTATTGAATAAAAATTATTATACGTGGATTTGTATAATAAAAATTTTTTTACTTATTTTTTTATATTTATTTTTTATAAATGCAGTCAAAAATTATTAAAAACTTAATTTGTTTAAGTAATTAGGCATATTGATTAATAAATGAATAAACGGCACTACTTTTAGACATATAATATCATAAACGTCTTCTTTCTCTAAATTCAATTGAAAAAGAAATTTCTTAATTATATTTATAAGATCTCTATCTTCATGTCATTAGTATGTTATACATGAATTATTATGAAAACGATATAAATGTAACAAAAATAATTGAATAATTATGATTACAAAAATAAATTATATAAATTATATTAAAATATATTATGTAAAAATGTACATTTGACATAACAGAGAACAAACAAAACACTATATATTTCTATATAGGTTAAAATTGTACTTGTACTGTTAAATGAAGAGTATATTATATTATAATATTATATATATAGATATTATTTTATGGATATCTAAATAATAAAATAATGTTCTTAACATCGCGTAGTGAAGTACGCAGGGGTAGTGGCTAATACTTTTAGCGCTCCTTCCTCAATATGTTACTAACTTTAAATTTTTCTACGACTTTTATCTATGATTTATTTTAATTATAGTTTTCATAAACTATTTCGATTGATTTTAGTATAACAGAACATATTTTGATAATTATTAATCTCGAACTAAGATATTATACACAATAAATAGTGCAGTAGGTAATATAATTTGCACAATATATGTATTGAAATTAACATATGTACAATATTATTTGGATAGGAATTTTCCGGGAATCAAATAATTTACAATTTACAACCTAGAGGGTAACAATTCCCTAAAAAACGTTACACTCCTATGTTGGTTGCCCAGCCTTAACCCTGGTGTAGGAATGTTACTGTCGGTCACGGACAATAGGAAATTTGAAACCAATTTAACTAGGCGGTGGAGATTGTAGGAGCAAGACCAATTCGCTGGCTTCGGGAGTCTGCCAAACTGATTCCGAGTTCTTGGTGGGTGAATCAATATGGCTTAGGTCCGAAACTGTCGCCATGAAAATGGCGTTTTTCATGCTCACTCGTCGAACACTCGATGTCAGTGTTCCCTAGTGGTTCAATGTTGTTTATTTTGCTAACCTGATGGTCCGAAGTCAAAGGTTCAACGATATTCATATTATGGTCAGGATGACGAGTGAAACACTAAGGCAGAATTTGCAGGTACTGTCGCCGTGAAAACGGCGTTTTTCATGTTCACTCGTCGATTGTGTCACAGTAATGATGAATATCTGATCGGCATTAGTTTATGTGGCTCGCTGGCTTCTGTATCGTTCCATGAGTTGTTATTCGAATTGATGCGGGTAGACAAGTTTAACTGGGAGTGCCGGTCGTATCGCCGTGAAAACGGCATTTTTTGTATCTACTTGCCAACCGTATTTCGATGACTCGTTTGATACGTTGATATTCGGCTGGAAATTACTCGTTGCTGTTCGCTGGATTCACTGGTCAAGTAGACTGCTAACGGTCGTTGATGTCTTGATGGAGGATAATAGAATTTGTTGTCTCCTTGCGATTTCTACCCGTATTTATATTATTTTGATGATATCAGTGCGTTCTCTAATTAGCTGACGTCATCGCGAAGAGATATAGTATGGGGGTGAAGTCTCCTATAAATCTACAATCAATCTATAGAGACAATCTTAAATGAACTATCCGTCCTACGTTTATGAGTATTCATGTAACATACTTTTAGACCGTTTGTGTTAAGATTGTCACAACATTATATTCTAGTATGTTACAAATACAAATTTGTAGAATCACTACCTAATAATAAATATCATACTTGAATTGGTTATGTTTTTATTATTAGGGAAAACTGATGTTTTGGAAGTTTTAAGATATTTATTTGATAATGCATGTAAGTATATATTATGTAATTTTTATATATATATGCAATATACTTATGCTTTAAAGTATTTATAACGGACATTATTTTATTTAAATAGTTTGAATATTAATCAAGTATCTTATTTCATAACTATTTGTTTCATTTATCCACATATTTATCATAATAACTTCATATAAATAGTGTAAATATATTTATATTTTTTCTTTCATATAGCGTAGCTTTTGGTGAAAACAAAATATAACTTAACTAAAAATAATAAACCAAATAAATAACAAAATCCGATTACACTAGCTAAATAAGCTAAAAAAATATAAATAAAATATATGGAGTCACAAATTATATATAAAATAAATGTCGATCCAAGTATTGCAAATTTCATAACTTTTTTGACGAAATTTGGTAATACAGCGTCTGTTTGTCAGCCTGGAAGTGGGCGCGAAAAGCTCTTAAACAAACCTTAACCAAAAATGGATGAATTCGACGTAATCAAATCAAAATTTCCCTACATCATCACGCAAAGACTACTCAGAAAATAAACGTCAATTTACCTGTCTAATTTGTAAGGTGAAACCTAGTCACTTACTGATTGCTGTACGGTATTTAAGGACACATCGCCAAAAGAAACATATCAGATAATTGGAGATTTGAACCGTTGTTTTTTTAGTATAACTTTAGTTATGCTGCGAATGTGGTGGTCGTTATAACACGGTGTTACACTTTAACACCTCTAATTCTGAAGTAGAGCCACCTTCAGTAAATGCTTTACTTTCTTCGGCAGATAATTATCCTTACTAATCCAATGTGTTGTTGTCCACATTATCCGTTCTCGTATAAAATTTAAGTGGCTATTTTCAAGATGCACAAGCCCTGTTGGATAGTGGAAGCCAATGCAGTTTCATGACGGAGAACTGTCGAATGCGACTAGGATTACCACAACAAAAATGTTGCGTAGGTATTCAAGCTATGACTGGTATGCTGGTACCTTCAATTAAGGCCCATAATGAAATCCTTCTCAAACCGATGTTGTATGTGAAACACACACAAAATAAAACACTATAATAATTAATATAAATAAATTTATTAAAACTTAAAATATATATAAAAAAAAAAAAAAAAACACAAAAACAAATCACTAACATACAACGTAAATACAAATCAAACGGGAGGAGACTAAACACAAGCCAACGTCTTCATGTGTCTTCTCCGTCTCCCCTGTTATCTTTCAAAACGTATCACCACAAAACTGATGTCATCACAAATTCTTAATTTCTAAATAACATGATATTTTTTTTCTTTAATAATAATTAATCTAGGTCAAATACACATAAAACCCTTACATAGCATTAATAATAAAATAATTAAAAATTGATATCTAATCTAAAAATTGTTTATACTACGCTATACTAATACCACACCGATTAGACAGGACATGCCGCAACTCACCGTTGAAGTTTTTGTATTTCCTAGAATAACTGGACTCATACCTTCCGAACGCGTGACTAAAACGGAGTGGGTCCACGTTTAAGGACTCGAATAGATCCACGATATAATGAATCACTATCGATTGATATCCTTCTCGGTGCCGATGTTTACCCATAAGTCATTGGTACACAGAAACGAGAAGGCACACTTCAGGAATTCGTGGCTTTTGAGACAGTATTTGGTTGGGCAATAATTGGTCGATCTATTAACCACCCACCATTACTACACATTTAGACCCCTTTATTATGACGGATTCGATTGTTGCCGTAAATTTCTTTGCAGTGACACTGATAGAAATATTTCATTGGAAGTGTAAGTACTTAAAGTTATTACCAAGAAATACTCCTCCCAAAATAGCTATCATATAGAAATTAAAATCATCGTTTATTATGATTCATACATTAATTATAATCCATTACATATTAAAGGTACTATCGAAACGATGTATCCATTACAAATGAAGAGAAAATATCAAAAAATAAATTGATAAATTTATCAATAACAAATTAACAAATGAATATAATATTAATACACAAAACATTTTTAAAAAAGTCTTATCAAATTGAAGAGTATTTAAAACTAAAACATCTTTAAGAAAGAACCTATTTACTTGTAAATATAAGTAAAATAAATTCATGAAAGAAATTTGCATCATTAATAGTACCTAAAAGCGATTACAGTTCGGTCTGGTACCAAGTCAGATTTTTTCAAAACTATACCCGAGGAAAACATATCCACATTATAAATAACGATTCGTGGAAATTTCCCCTTCACCATTTCCCTGTCTAGCAATAATCAATAAGAAACTAATAATCAGGGATATTGTCGATATTGATACGATATTGACTGTTGCAAACTTGTCGCAAAATGCATTGTCCGCGATACAACTTACGAGTACATTTTGCTGTCAATATTTATTGTCACTTCTGAGCAATAATATTGTAGGAATGTTTATTCTATTTTATAAAATAGCAGTAAAAATTTATTTACTCGTAAAAATATATATATATTTATATAAATTTTTTTTTTTAAATAATATATTTAAAATAAGAAAGAAGAAATGTGAATTAAATATCATAAACTATAAACTTTTTTTTGTGGAATTCGATTTGATAAAATAAAAAAGATTGTGAAAAGTATCTGAACAAATTTTATAACAGCTTTTAAACTGGGCAAGATAAAATTAACGACTTAACGTACATTAGTCAACAGGACATATATTTTTCTCATATTTTAAGTTGTTTAAGTTGTTAAAATGCTTGTTTTATACATTATAATCATTTTTTATTCTTTTGCAAACGCCATCAGCGTCTTTTCGTCTTTATCAAACGATGATTACAATTATTGTGTGGCTATAGTTTGAAAGAAAGAAATAATACGTACGTATTCCTGATACCCATTTGAAATTGATAATTATTTATTGCTTATTGCTCCGGTATAAAAGCCGCCTAAGATATACGAGTATATTTATTAGTTTTATAATAAGCACGTGTTATTAATTTACTTTATATTAAAAATCATATGTTATTTATAATAATCGGCGAATGCGAATTATTTCTAATCGCAAAGATGTCACATATAAAAAAAAAAGATATCGACAAATATAATATTAATATAAATACATTCTTTGCATCACGATTCATTATTATATTATCATTATCATAATAGTGGAAGCAACTAATCAATCGGAGATGTCTAATAAAACTGGTAAATTAATGTATATTTGAAATATTATTCTTAAATATTAATCCTTTCATTTAACTTTATATTAAACAAAATTACATAATCATCATATTAAATTTTTTTTTATTCAATAATTAGGTAAAATAGGAATATAATAAAATTAATAATAAATATATATATATATATATATTTTTTTTTTTTTTTTTTTTTGTTTATTCTAGAGTTTAGACCATGCAGGTCCATCGCCGCTTCTACCACGCCTCTCCATGTCTCCCTGTCCTTAGCCAGTTATTCTCCATTTCTTATTCCCAGGAGCATGAGGTCTTCCCTGACTCGATCAATCCACCCACCGCTGTCGTGGCTATCCCCTATGTCATTTTTGTCGAGTTTCTACATTGATATTTCACGTAATATTTGACCCTTCTTTCTTCAAACATGTCCGGCCCAGCTTATCCTTCTGATTTTGAAAATTTCTAATATATTTAGCTCATTGAACATTACCCTTAGCTCTGCTTAGCTCTTGTACGTCGTTCATATGAGTTCTCTTTCTTCATTTTAGGACCATTAGCTATTCGTATAATTTTTCTTTTAAATAATATTAATATTTTTTCGTCCAACTTGGTTGATAACTACGTTGCACGTGCATACAGAACTATAAGTCTATAGAGTACTTTATATAGTCTTAATTTCGTGTTTTTAGATAAAGATCTTGATTTAAATATTGGCATTAGAGTAAAATAGCATATCTTAAATCTTAAACAAGGAGAGAATTTTGTACGTGCTCTTTTCTAGACATTACCAAATATTTTAACTTCTGGTCGTTTACTTGTAGGCCAATATCATTCCCCTTATTTATAGATTTTTCGGTTGTCTGTCTTATGCTTTCTTCGGTTTCTCCTATAATTACTATATTATCTGCATATGCTGCTTACGTTCTTTACTGTCGTTCGGCTATGTTTAGACCCGTTACGTTACATAATTAAGTTTATCTCTCGCTACTGACTCTAGGGTTATGATAATAACGTAGGGGATAAAGCGTCTCTCTGAATTAAATCTGTTTCTACTGAAAATTTTTCTGTTAATTCTACGTTAAAAGAACTTTACACTTTGAGTGTTATACTCATGCCTTAATTAGTCTCTTCTCCTTTATCTTCAATAGGAGCATACCCGTTAATTTATACAACATTAAACCATTGGCCTTTGGTTTTAATATAATAAATTATACATTCACTGTTTTAAAATTCGTAATTCTAGGTAAGTTATATCTTATTATTCACAATGAAACCAACTCCTAACTAGTGTCCAGTAGCCAGTACCACCACTATCAAATACAATCCAGTTCCCCGTTTTTAAATTTTTTTCTCCCGGCAATGTTACTCCTTCCATAGCAATAATGTTCAGTCGATATCGTCTAAGTTTCAATATCGCTGTCGTCAAATTTTCAGCCTATATAACGATCGCACATTCCAAATTCCATTTGTAAAAACCTTTAGTTTCAGATTTTTCATCGAAGGCATATTATTTGGTTGATTCGTAACCAGAATTTATAACACTATAAAGTTAGCCTTACGAAAAACGCCCATTAATGGAAACCCCAACGGTATCTTGGATCCGCAAGTTCGTTAAGCCCGTTTCTTTATTCAAAATACTCCGTGGGGGATAGAATTATTGTAAACAAAATAATACTTACAGCAATATTTGCGATAAGTTTATTTTGTTTTAACAACATCACATTAAATTAAATGCCATACATATATACATACAAATATAAACGAAATAACAAAATTAATTTATTAGAATATTTTAGGTAGATATGTAAATATGGTATATAATATTCTTCTTATTAGTTTAAATCCAATAATTTTTTATTTCAAATTTTCATAATAAGTAGTTGGTATAATATTTTTATTAGCAATATTTTATATTATATACTCTTTTTAATAAAGTATAATACGTGCACATGTGTATAGAAATCACAAGATTCTAGTATTATTGTGAAAAATTAAAATATCTCAAAATAAATTATTGTTTAACAAAAATAAACTAAAATACTGATAATTTCACACATCTAAATAATGTTATTATTATTTTTTTTTTAGACTTAGGTATATATTTAAATGATATAAAATCAAATTTGATTTCAAGTAAGTGATATAAGTGGTTTTTATTAAAATCTACTATTTTAGATTCTGAGCGAAGCGAAGAATGTATTGGTTTTACAATGATGTGTGTCTTTTTTTTTTTTTTTTTTGTTTTTTTTTTTTTTAAGTATGAAGACACTTTTACTACCCGAAATAATGCTCCGATATTCACGAATAGGGTATGTTTCCGATAGCAAAGTGGACGTACTTGGTACTTTACTTAGGTCATTTTTCAATTTTCTCAAAATTGACCCTAAGCGGTAGAAAAAACGACCATAAAATGACGAAAAAATGGCATTTTTCAAATTGAGACGAATTCGATTTCAATATTTCACGATAACTCAAACAATTTTAAAGTTAGAGACTTGAAATTTTTTTTGGAAGTTTATATAGGTACTATGTATATGTGATAAAATTTTGGACCTAACCGTTACGTTCATTTTTCTACAAAATATAGGACTTTGAATATTTCGTAAAATTCTCGTTTTTTTGTATATGTTTATAAAATTAGCAATATTTGGTATTAAGGTCTGAAAATTTTACTGAAGTATATTTATATATTAATTAACATTAATTCAAAATATTAGAAAAATCCATTGTCTCAATTTTTTTTTATAGCTGTTTAAAGTTGATATTTTTAGTTTAAACGAAAATATTATGAAAAAAATGACGAAAAATTGGCATTCACAAAAACGTGGCTCTATGGGAGACGCGTGTGGTGTAGTCGGCGAAATATTATTCTCGAACGCTATCTCGGTGTTGAGCTTCGTCGCCAGGCATCGACAGCGGATGGGTGACCGCCGTTTTTTTTTTTCGTTTTAGATTCTGAGCAAAGCGAAGAATGTATTGGTTTTACAATGATGTGTCTTTTTTTTTTTTTTTGTTTTTTTTTTGTTTTAGATTCTGAGCGAAGCGAAGAATGTATTTTTTTTTGTTTTTTTTTTTTTAAGTATGAAGATACTTTTACTACCCGAAATTATGCTCCGACTTTTACGAGTGTTCTATGTTTTCGATTGCAAATTGGATGTAGTTTGTACTTTATTAAGGTCATTTTTCGAATTTCCCAAAATTGACCTCATGTCACACAGAAAAAGGACGAAAAAATAACGAAAAAAGGACATTTTTCCTTCGACGAATTTGATTCATCGGATAAATTTGTTTATAATAGTAACCATAGTGATAATATAAATATTATTGTTACTAATAGCAACCAAAGTAATAATATTATTATTGTTACTAATAGCAACCAAAATAATATTATTGTAAAAAAATGACGAAAAAACGGCATTATATGACGGAACTTCGCTCAGAATCGTTTTTTCGAATGAAATGGTGTGCCATTGCATTCAAATTATAATTAAAATTAAACACTATGATTGCACACCTGTATCCCTTCCCTTGCATTTTTTTTCTTACTATGTCTGAATCATCATATTAAAATATTAAAAAAATCCATGGTAACATTTTTTTTTATAGCTGTTTAAAATTAATATTTATATTTTTTTGTTTTTATGACTGAAGACAATAGTACTACCCGAAATAATGGTCTGATTTTCACAAATAGCATACGTTTCCGGTAGGAAAGTGGATGTTCTTGGTACTTTATTTAGGTCATTTTTCCAATTTTTCAAAATTGATCCTGTACGTTAGAAAAAACGATGAAAAAATGACGAAAAAACGGCAATATATTAATCAATACCTACATTATCTGACTGAACTTCGCTCAGAATCGTTTTAGATTCTGAGCGAAGCGAAGAATGTATTGGTTTTACAATGATGTGTGATTATTTTTTGTTTTTTGTTTTTTTTTTTTTTATGTCTGTGTACAAAAATACTACACGAAATAATGCTCCGATTTTCACGAATAGGGTATGTTTCCGATAGCAAAGTGGACGTACTTGGTACTTTACTTATAGGTCATTTTTTGAATTTCTCAAAATTGACGCCATGCGGTAGAAAAAACGGCGGAAAAATGACGAAAAAACTGCATTTTTCGCGAAAAATGAAATTTCGACGAATTCGATTTCTATATTTCACGATAACTCAGGCAATTTTTAAGATAGAGACCTGAAATTTTTTGGATGTTTACATAGCTACTATATATATATGTGGTATAAATGTGTGATAAAATTGTCAATTTTGGGTATTTTGGTCTGAAAATTTTACTGGAGTATACTTACATATTACTTAACTTCATACTAAAATATTAGAAAAATCCATTGTCAAAATTTTTTTTTATAGCCGTTTTAAGGTGATATTTTTAGGAAAACGAAAATCTTAGAATCCATACGTATAAATATTCTGAAAACACTTTCACTACCCGAAATAACCCTTCGATTTTCACCAATAGCGAGTTTCAGTTGTAAAAGTGGATGTAGATGGTACTTTATTTGCAAGCCCGTATCCAGGGGGGGGGGTTAGGGGTTCAAACCCCCCTCCCCGAAATTTTTAAAGTAGTTTTATATTTTTAATATAACAGACTAACTACATATATAACTACGTATAATATAATCATTTATTTTTACTTCATATATTAAAAATTTTTAACCCCCCCCCCCCGAAAATTGATCCTAAATACGTTCTTGTTTATTTGGGTCATTTTTCGAATTTCTCAAAATTGACTATAAGCGGTAGAAAATACGAAATTTTGACGAATTCAATTTCTATATTTCACGATAACTCGGGCAATTTTTAAGTTAGAGACTTGAAAATTTTTTTGGGTGTTCACATAGCTATTATATATATGTGCTAAAATTTTGTAACCGTTTTTAAATTTTTTTACTAAATATAGGACTTATAGCTGTTTTAAGTTGATATTTTTAGTTCAAACGAAAATTATAATCTGACTGAACTTCGCTCAGAATCGTTTTTTCGAATGCAATGGTTTATCATTGCATTCAAATTCTAAGTAAAATTAAACGCTATGATCCGCACACCTGTATCCTGTGCGGCAGGAGTATCAGCTCTTTTTTTCGAATGCAATGGTTTAACATTGCATTTAAATTATAATTATAATCAAATACTATGATATGCACAGCTATATCCCTGCGGCAGGAGTATCAGATCTTTTTTTTTTTTTAATTTAAATATATTAATCAAATACTGTAGGGCCTTTATTATGTAATAAACTTTTATATACAATAATATGTATACTCAAATACGAATACATTATTTAAAATATTCATATCAATAATATGATTCGTGTGTTGTTTATTATAATCACTGGAGGACTGGGACATGAAGGGCCCGGGAGCGAAATTTTAATTCGTATCACGGTTACACCTAATTATTCCAACTCCCACCACTACGCTCATGTAATCAAATATGACCGTATGATAATAGCTTTGTGATAACGTTTGTTAATCTCTATTCTATGTTGTGAGTTGACTATAGTTGTACCACAGAATATATATTATATAAATAATATATAGATAGAAAACTTTCCACTTTTTTTAATAATAATTAATATTGAAATTAAATATTGTAGTCATTTATTATATAATATTTTATAATATAATATATTTTGTTCCGTATAGTACTATAGTTATAGCATTGATTATAGAATAGACTATTCTATAATCAATGGTTATAGTTAACTCACAACATGGAAAAAGATTAAAAAACAAACGTTATAACATAGCTATTATTATACGGTCATATATTTATAACATGAGCGTAGTGGTGAGAGTTGGAATATTTAAATTAAATTTTTTTAAATAATTACTCTATATCGGAAATACCAAATAATTACGGTACATAATATTATTCATAATATTATAATTATTGTCGCTTAATATTGTCCATGACACTTTAATAGCAGTGAGTTGTCTATAGTATTTATAATCAATGGTAAAAATAAATAATGATAAATTATTAACAACGTAATTTTCTGACCCACTAGTAACTACGTTGACAAAATATAATATTCTTATAAGCAGTTTATATAAATTATTTTTTCAAGTGTACATGGGGATTAGATCCTGGGTGCGATTGCATCTCGGCATCTCTTTCCAGTCCGCCACTGATTATAATTATAAATATTTTGTTCTAGATAACATTCCCAATGTTCCAAGTTTTTGTGGAGACGTTTTTGGTATTTATTATTTTTATGCTTATACTGTAAAAATATAAAGTTATAAAGAAGGTGTTATTAATATAAGAATGTAAAATTACAATTTTTAGATGTAGTAAATTCATTATTCGTAGATAATGGAATAATTAAAAAAATATTATTTTATCTTTTCTATCAGTATATTTGTAATTTCTGGATTTTCGTGGGCATATTCTATTTTAGCTAGAGGATAATATACTCAGGAGCTACGGAGGTTAGAAAGCGTCTCAGGAAAGCCATCAAACTCTCTCCAGTCATTATATGAACCACCAAAACCAAGGGCCAAGATCCACGTAAAAAAACTTTTAGCCATGGACTACCTAGGCCCATTGATCGCATCACTACCAGGGTTTGGTAACCGAGCTATCTTCGGTGTGATATTGGCCTATTGATAGACCAGGGTAGGGAGGAGAAACTCCCGACCACGGCCATAGCTCACACCATGACCACTTTGGAAACCATTCAATCATCACTTTCTCCTGGTCCTAGACTAAGTGCAACCACGAAGCCAAACCGCTCCGCCGCCTAACGGTTATTCCAGATGACGTGGAGGATAACTATCCAAATTTCTCGGGATTGTGGGGCATCTCACCGTCTGTGGTAACATTCCGGATCATTTCTATAAGCTTACCTTGATCCTGGTTTTGGGCGGGACGTAGCACAACTTGGTCCAGACCTTCTATTAGCACTTGGAGCTAGTCAAAATTCAAACCCTGCGGCACGTGCGGTTAGGTTACTGCATCATACCTGTTATCTGAACTCATATTTTTGATACGCAACGAGCCGTGGGCGGATCCGTGACCAAGATTGACCACGGCAGAGCACTACCAACGCTTTGGACTATTATCAGGAAAATTTACCCGTCCTAAGGCGTTGCCCGCCAGCCTGATATGGACGCATTCTCCGAACCCAGGAAGCACAGCGATTATTCCTAAGAGTACCTAGGATGGGGCTCAGTGCAATTCAGACCCCGCCAGCAACAGTACATGTAGGTACCAAATGTTATGTTATAATATTGATATAAAATTCACAAAAGCTGGAACAGGTTTTAAATATCATGCTAACTTAGACAATTATTTGTTTGGCCACGGTTTTTAACAATAATTAACATTTTTGTTTCTATTATTATAAACTTAATATAATAATAAATATAATTATTAAAAAATACATGATTATATACAAGTTATTAATACGAGTATAAAAGACAAATCATTATTTGTATAATCAATTAGATAAAAGCAACAGAAAGGATTTTGGTGTGAAAGGGATACAGGTGTAAAAAGGAAAGTGTTGAATTTTGATTAACATTTAAATACAATAATAAATCATTACATCCGTGAAAACGTTTTTGAGCGAAGTTCATCAGATAATACAAGTATTGATTAAGCTGCTTACATTTATTAGTCTCTACGTTTAATATAAATGCCCATATTACCTTTGAGACACTTAAATACCCACATCTGACAGTACTTCGCTTAGAATTGATTTCAATGATTTATCATAGCACTCAAATATTAATCATAATTCAGTACTGACTACTGAGACTTGAGAATTTTTTAATATTTTAAAAATACGTTCATATATATACGTAAATATATATATATATATATATATCAGTATTCTTCTATAATTTTTTTAAAAGTCTATTTTAGATTCTGAGCGAAGCGAAGAATGTATTGGTTTTACAATGATGTGTGATTTATTTTTATTTTTATTCTGTAGACACTTTTACTACAAGAAATAATGCACCGATTTTCACGAATAGGGTATGTTTCCGGTAGAAAAGTGGATCTTGTTGGTACTTTATTTAGGTTATTTTTCGAATTTCTCAAAGTTGACCCTATGCGGTAGAAAAAACTGCATTTTTAACGAAAAATGAAATTTTGACGAATTCAATCTCTATATTTCACGATAACTCGGGCAATTTTTAAGATAGAGACTTGACATTTTTCTGGGGTGTTTACATAGCTACTATATATATGTGGTAAAATTTTGGAATCGTTTGGTTTATTTTTCTACAAAATGTTGGACATTGAATATTTCGTAAAATCCACGTTTTTACGTATATAATGTTTGATAAAATTGGCAATTTTTGGGTCTGTGACGCAGTCGATTAGAGCACCACAGTTGTTATCATTTTGTTGTTATCAAAAAAAATCTGTACTTGGAGTTTTCTTCTATCAACACATTTTAATATTATTGATTTATATTTTGAAATTAAATT
>JAIUCT010000001.1:30534430-30562324 GCA_021307375.1 Tetraneura akinire | reverse complement strand
AAAAAAAAAAAATCAGTGTATTATTTGAAATTTATCATCATTTACCACCAGTTTTGGTAAATGACATCAATGACCGGTGAAAGATGTATATTTGAATTTAAAATCTGGTTTTTTACATCATTTACCTACATAATCGAATCATTTTGGTAAAAGACGTCATTCACTGGAGAATGACGACATTCACCAATATTTATCATTCACCGTAACATATACATTATTTTATTTAATCACATGATGTATATACTTTTTTTAAATCCATTTGCCAGGACACAGTAACAAAAAAGAAATAATATAATATTTAAAAATATATTAATATTTATGTAAAGACTGTGATGTGTAATTATAAATATTTATGTTTCAATTTTCAATAATAATATAATAATAAATAAAAATAAATGACTTATTAACTTGTAAAGTTGTAAGTACTAAGTTGTAACTTCATTAATTGATAAGAAACCAACAGAAAGTCACAGAATCATGAACTAAGATATACAGGACTGGAAACGAATGTCGAATCGGCGGACCCCAAATGGGTCTGTCTATACGCAGTCGATTAAAGCACCACAGTTGTTATCAAAAAAAAATCTGTACTTGGAGTTTTCTCCTATCAACACATTTTAATATTAATGATTTATATTTTGAAATTAAATTAATATTAATATTTTATAGTCTATTCATACTAATTAATCATTTACCTTCTTATTTTATTGACTTTGCCACAACATAACCAAAACCTAATTCTAATAAATGTTTAGTAAAACAATTAAAATCACTTGTTTCTCCTTCTATATAATTATTCATGATTTTTGTATTCTGTAGTAAATTTTTAAGTGAGTTAAAGTATATTTTATCTTCCATTTAAAAAAAAATAATGTTTAAAAAAACAAAACTGAAAATAATTATTAAATCATACAACTAAAAGTGTTTCATATAACTTAACTCATATAGGTACAAATAATAATAAAGTGGAATAACCAATACTCATAAGTGGATTAAGCAATGTTTATTAAATGAACTTATCTTAAATCAACTAATACAATAATAGCTTTACTTCAACTATGATGTATAACGAATTATATTCCTAGTAATATTATATTAAGATCATGCAATGCTTTTAGGATGAGTTTGCCACTGTACTGATTACTTATATGAAATTGTAAATACTTTACAATAAATATTATTAAATAATAAAAAGGTCTGTTTTTATTCAATAAATTAATATTTTATAATCCATAAATTAGTAATTAGCATAAAATAAAGAACTATCATATGGGTATTATTTTTTTTTTTTTTTTTTTTGTATTGCTTATGTGAGTTTTTTTTTAATCATTTGTTTCATTGTAACATGAATTCCAGTAAAAGACATAATACTTGTATAATTGTATATACATTATAAATATACAAGAATAATATTTGACATGAGTGATAATATAATATTTATGATATCATTTTTTTTTTTTTTTATAACAACAAAATATATATATAACAGCTGTGGTGCTCTAATCGACTGCGTATAGACAGACCCGCAATTTTTGGTATATAGGTCTGAAAATTTTACTGAAGTAAACTTACATATTACTTAACATCATAATAAAATATTATAAAAATCCCAAGGCACATTTTTTTTTATACCTGTTTTAAGTTTATATTTTTAGTTCAAACGAAAATTATAATCTCACTGAACTTCGCTCAGAATCGTTTTTTCGAATGCAATGGTTTATCATTGCATTCAAATTCTATTTAAAATTAAACGCTATGATTTGCACACCTGTATCCTATGCCGCAGGAGTATCAGCTCTTTTTTTTTTTTTTGATTTTAAATTAACTTTTATTGTAAAAGTATTGAGAAATAATAAGAAGAACACTTGTACATATTCAATGATTTTCGATTAAACTAAAAATATCAACGAAAATCAGATATAAAAAAAAATTGAGACTTGAGATTTTTATAATATTTTATAATATAATCACTATTTATAATTAATATGTTTTTCAGATGTAGTAGGTAAATCTGCATTTAAAAATTTGAATATGATAATTTTATAAATATAATATAAAAATATTTAAAAAAATAAAAAATAAAATAATAATTTTATGAGATATTGAAGGACCGTGTTGTAATAACTCACAATACAAGGAAATAAATACCTTAATTAGAAAAGACAATAAAAAATTAAGGAACAATGCTGAGATAACTGTATAGACGATATCGAATGTTTAGTAGTAGCATTGATTAAATATACATAGATAGCCCACGTAATGCTAATTAATAGAAGCATAAAATTGAAGAAATAGGAGCCCAAAAATAATATTGTGGGAGCCCGATATCAGAGTGCGCTCATGGTTGTAGATCATATGTTGTTGATTAGTACACTATTGATACGGTCACGAAATCAATGCGATTATGCTATCAATATTTTATATTTTTATCGTTATTTGTTATTCGATTTTTGTTATTGACTTTGACAATAATTGTGAAATTTGTCTACTATTATAAAATAATAACTTAACTAAAGTACTAACTTTAACTATTACAAACAAATAATATGTCTCGCAGTTGTGGAAGTAAATGTGTGTACATGGATTGTGGTAAATAAGCGCGTAATAATCCAAATTTAAAATTCCGCAAATTTCCAAAAAATGATTATGAGCGAAGTTCAGTCAGATTATAATTTTCGTTTGAACTAAAAATATCAACTTAAAACAGCTATAAAAAAAAAATTGAGATTAGGGATTTTTGTAATATTTTAGTATGATAATAAGCAATATGTAAGTATACTTCAGTAAAATTTTCAGACCTTAATACCAAAAATTGCCATTTTTATCAAACATTATATACGTAAAAACGTGAATTTTACGAAATATTCAAAGTCCTATATTTTGGAGAAAAATTGAAGTAACGGTTCCAAAATTTTACCACATATATATAATAGCTATGTAAACGCCTAAAAAAATTTTCTAGTCTTTATCTTTAAAATTGCTTGAGTTATCGTGAAATATAGAAATCGAATTCGCTGAAATTTCATTTTTCGCGAAAAATGCCGTTTTTTCGTCATTTTTTCGCAGTTTTTTCTACCGAAAAGGCTCAATTTTTAGAAATTCGAAAAATGACCTAAATAAAGTACTAACTACATCCACTTTGCTACCGGAAATGTACCCTATTCATGCAATTCGGAGCATTATTTCGGGTCGTAATTTTGTTTTCATACATAAAAAAAAAAAAAAAATCGCACATCATTGTAAAACCAATACATTTTTCGCTTCACTCAGAATTTAAAATTGAAATTATTATAATTATTGGAATACTCTTATTGCAAATTATTTTCAATTAAACCGGTTTTTATAATGCTTGTTAATAGTCAACAACATTATAGCATTATTAATTCGTTGATCGTTGTACTTAACGCCATCTATTGTCACAAAACATTAATTATTAACTGATTTCCGTAATATACATATCGGTGGGCTATCTATGTATATTTAATCAATGGTAGTAGATTTTATGGGGCAAGTGTGTAAATGGGCAATGAACGAATACTACACTACTAAGTTAAATAAATACTAAAATACTTAATAAGTTATAAAAAAACAAATAGAATGGAACTTTATAACATATAATTTTTTTAGCAAAAAAAAAAAAAGGCATACAGTGTATGGTTAAATAGATACTAAAATTCACAAGATGCGAAACTCCCAGACCTTTTCACAGTGCAATGATCTAAAATTGTACATTACCTACCAAATATTTTACTACAAAAACTAAAAATTAAACATTAAATTCACAGACTAATATTACGGCAGCTGAAGATGGTAACGATACGACGATGACTGGTAACTATGGTGATGGGTTAGTAACTCGACGACCTGAAGCGACTTCTCACACACCTCCAGGTGTTGGAGGAATTACACGGAAAGACTGCATCAGCATAGGTAAACGAGAGCCCATACACCTATCATGACGTAAAATGACTGTTCGCTGTTGGAAGATCAAGTAACTTGTTGTTGGACAAGTAATAAAGTGACGGTAACTAGAAGATAAGATAAAAACGAACAAAGAAGAAAAACACACGATTTACGATTGATAAAAAAATTATAATAAATAGAACAATAATACACTAATAATTTGATATGAACACAAAAACACCAATATTATACGTGGACAAACGAGACAGATATATATATAAAAAAAAAATATGTATTTGGTGCTACAATAGCGACAAAACGTGTGTTCACAGTGAGCGACGACAAGAACGAAAAAAAAAAAGGCCAACGTGTTGCTTTATTAGCGAACGATGAACGACAGAACACGGGCGTTGCCCGTACGATAACGATACGATATAAGATTTAATATTTATAATATAACTAACAAATAAGACAGATAATATAACATAAATGCACAAATAACAACAATAATAGGAAAATAGATCAATTGGGGAAAAAGATGAAGAACAGGAAATTGCAACTATAAAAAATATTAATCAAATATTTATTATTACACATTTTATAAATATGACAATATTCATGAAAACAAATCATAAGGAAATGTTATGAGTATATGATACATGTAAAATTAAATATTAACACTTAAAATTCTAAGATAAAGCAATTGTACATAAATAATTAAAAAGAAATATAATTTATATTTATTATTTTACTTTCTCCTTAAGCATGCATTTTCTATTATTTTCTTATAATTTTACTTACCCTATAGAAAATAAAATTATTATATTGTATTGAATTGCATACGTATTTTAAATGATAAATTTTAATAATTTATAATTTATATTAATTACGTACATCAGGTCAAACTGAAGAATCCAAAACAAGTATGAACTATTAATTATTAACTATATACACTATATGTACACTATGTACTATGTACATTTTTCCATAGGCGCAATTAGGGGGGGCTGGAGGGACTTAGCCCCCCAAAATTAGCAATAGCCCCCCCAAAAATGTTTGCAAAATATGACAATTTAATTCTAATATTTTATAATGTGTATGAATAAGAAAAAAATATTGTTTTTATATTGTGATACCCTGACACCTTATTTTTACTTGATTTACTAGTGGTGTTTAAAAAAAATTTGATTCTTAATAGTTATAAAATAAAAAAAAATGTTGGAGACTTCAGCCCCCCCAAAATTTTGACCCTAATTGCGCCTATGCATTTTTCTTTTCATTAATAAAATAAAATGTATTATATTCATAAGCAATATTTTTTCTTTGGCTTAATATAAGCCATATTCCTCCACATAACCACTGCTCCACACCTTGCAACGCTGTTATAAGGTAGTTTTCCGCCATTGATTATACTTAACATTTGCAGATCACTCATCACTCTATATATCCATCTTTATCTTGATCGTCCTAGTGCTCTTTATCCATCTAAAATCCATTTTGTTATTCTCGAGTTACTAGACCTTGTGTTCTCTATATATATCCTGCTAAATAAGCATGTTTGGCTACTTAATGATGCAATCATGTCCATTTTGCCAAATAATTTTATAAGCTGCAAATTGGTCCGTCATTACCACAGACTCGTTAAAAAATTTCTTTTTAGGCTATATTTACTGCGTAAGATCTTCCTTCGAATATCGCTACTTTTGTTCATCTACTTTATGGTTGTCCATATTTTGCTGACGTATAAAGCAATTAAGAATATCATTTTTTGTATGTACTACATTTCCTGTGTTTTTAGAGAGAAAAATTTATATCACAACACATGTATTATGGCAAAGAAACATTAGGGTTTTAGATTCTGAGCGAAGCAAAGAAAGTATTGTCTTTACAATGATGTGTGTATTAATATATATTTTTTTTTTTATACTGAAAACACTTATACTATCCGAAATACTACTCCAATTTTCAAACTATAATGACAAAAAATGTCAATGTTATCAAATATTATATACGTAAAAATGACAATTTTACAAAATATTCAAAGTCCTATATTTTGTAGAAAAATGAACCAAACGGTTCCAAAACGTTACCACATATATATAATAGCTATGTGAACACCCTAAAAATTTTAAAATTTCTAACTTAAAAATTGCTTGAGTTATTGTAAAATATTGATATTAAGTTAATCGATATTTCAGTTTTCGTAATAAATGCAGTTTTTTTTCACTGTTTGGTCATTTTTCCTATCGCATAGGGTCAATTTTGAGAAATAATATAGTTCCAATTACATTTAATTTTTGGCCGAAAACATATAATACTTGTGAAAATTGGAACATTATTTCTGGTAGAATAGCGTAGGGAAATGGTCGTCCCCATCGCTCGTGCACCTTAATGGGTGCACTGCAGTTGCCCTACCCTGACCTTAATTGGTTGGGATAGTCTGGACCTCCAGGTTGGGTGTTAAACGTAGGGCTAACAACCCCTCCTTATAAAAACTCTGTTGTTATGATACCATCAGGAAATCAGCTTCGGACACAGAGAAATGGTTATAAACTAGGACACGGAAATCGGAACTGGGAGCCATTGGAGGGGAGTGGATTTTAATGTGCCAGTTATGATTCGCATACAACGATTGACGCAGACTACAAACTGTCGGTTGCTAAGCATATTGTTGAGGAGTTTGTAAAGGGTTTTACAAGGAATTACTCTCATGAATTTAAGGAGTAAGCCAGTTTACCATACCGTGTCGTATGCCGCAGTGAGGTCGATGAATGTAGCGGCAATTTTATCCCCTTTTTCGAAGCCTCCTTCTATATATGTTGTTAGGGATAAAACTTGATCGCAGCAGTTACGCGTAGGTCTGAACCCTGCTTGTTCAATAGGGATGCGTGCATTAATGGTAGGCAAAACGCGATTATACACAAGTCTTTCGAGTAGTTTGTAGCATGTGCTAAGGAGGGCAACGGGTCTGTAGCTAGATGCCTCGTTTTCAGGTTTACCTGGTTTAAGAATGGCGATGGTTCAAGTTTCTTTGAAGTGTCGGGGCATCTCCCCTGTAGCCATGATTTTATTGTAGAAACTTAATAACTAAGTTATGACCTTTGGGCCACAGTTTTTGAGGAACTCGGGGAAAAGTTCATCAGTGCCTGCTGCCTTGCCATTTTTTAAGCTCTTGATGGCGGTTATTAACTCTTCGATTGTGAAATCACGAGCGTATTCGGAGATAGGTACTGCATTATTTTTAGCTCTGAACAATTCGGATCTTACTACTTTGCTGTGGGCTTTATCTAGAGGTACTCTTGAAAGGTTGATTATCCAATTCGCGATACTGTGTGGTTTTATATTTGGTGGTTTTTTGTAATGGCCACGAGAGTTGGGATCTAGTTTTCTCAATAGGAGCCAAGCTTTTCTGCTGGAGTGCTTGAAGTCTAGTTCTTCTACTGTACTTATCTATCGTTTATGGCGAGAGCTGTTTAGGGTATCCAAGAGTTTTTTTTAGCAGTATCATCATCCGGTGCTCTCTGGTAGGTGTTAAACAGTGTAGTAGATTCTTTGTCCCAGCATGGTATGTATTCTTTACTATAGCCTCTAAGGATCCATTTTTTTGCTGTAGATATTATAATGCCTAAGAAGCGATCGTAGTTTTTTATTTCTGGGGGAATCCAGCGGATGTTGTCGTCTAACTGAGCAGTGAATTTGGCCCACTTCGCTTTCCTAAAATTCCATCTCGGTTTTGGCACAGAATTTATGATTGGTATTTGGAGGCCGATTTGTGCGAGCACCGGGTGGTGTTGAGAGTTGGGAAATGCATTAAGGGTCTGTCTATTACAATCTAAGGGTCTTCTGTTGGAGTTCTCAGTTACGAAGCAGAGATCAGGGTTGTATCCTCTATTCCATCTACCCGAATGAAAAGAAGGAGCATCCTTTGCATCGTATAATAAGTGTAATTGGTTTGTGGAGGCCCATTCATGTATCAAATATCCATTAGGATTGTTATCAATGTATCCCCATGATTGGTGGTGGCTATTATAATCTCCCATATAGATAGCAGGGTGGTTTAATATGACAGGGAGGTTTCCAGTCCAGTCTACGGTAGGTGGTTTGTATGTGTTATGTACGAGATGTCCCAGATACGTTGACTATTATTGTGGAGATATCATTGACTGCAGATTTGTGTATTAAATTCCAGTTTGAGATACTATCTTTTATGTATGTCACAAATCCGTATCTACGGTCGTAGGTAGTGGCAGCGAGTGTATATCATGGGATATTTCCGCGTGTCCGGAGTTGAGTTTTGTCCGCTGTGTGTAATTCTTCTAAGAGTAAGACGTCAATGTTATAGATATGTAGCAGTCTTGTTAGATAGTCCGATTTTGCTTTGCTGATGTCTTCTATATTGAGTTGAAGAATATGGAGTTGAGGGCCCATATTCCGAGTACGAGAGTCCTGAAAAGGACTATTTTCTGAGAGCTCCTCGTTGGACTGAAAGGAGTCCATACCGGGAGATGATTTAAGAATCACAGTTCGGCAGCCAGGTGGGTGTTAGAGCTTTAGCCGTCTAAGCAGAGCTTAGCCGTTGCCCGGGGTGTACTACGTGGAAGCGCTCTAACGGGGACACCCCATGAATATTTCACCGTGACGATTCTTAATAGTTTTAAGACTTGGTTTGAATGTTTTGTATTGTTTAAGGACCATGAAACAATACAAAACATTAAAACCAAGTCTAAAAACTATTAAGAATCTTCACGGTGAAATACTCATGGACCCTAAAGAAAAAGCCGAAAGATGGAAGGAATACTTTACTGAACTGCTGAACGCAGATATCCAGAAGTTGCAAAAAAAAAACATACCAATGCATATAAATCCTAGCCTTATCAGCTTTATAATAGGGCAAAGGATCCAATGGTTAGGTCACGTGATGCGCAGAAACGAGGATGATATAAATAGAACAAGCCTAAATTGGAAACTAATGGGAAAGAGACCTCGAGGTAGACCCAGGAAAAGGTGGATGGACGTTGTGGAAGAAGACCTTGGAAGATTGGAAGTACGGGAATGGAGGGAAGTAGTTCAGGACCGTGAAAAATGGAGAGATATTGTGATTTATAATTTGCCATATACATTTCTCATTATTTCAGTCTCCTTGTCCATTGCAATGGACACACTTTTTAACTATCATTTAATAATTAACCGTTATTGATAGATTTATGAAACTTGATCTATCTTACGTAGAATATTCTTATTATATAAATAATCTCTTCTTATCAATTTAAAACGTAATTAAATACCATATTTAAAGGGATTTATAAAAAAAAATATTTGGTTTTGTAAGAACATTGATAGCACTCCATTGTGATTAGTTCAGGACGTTTTTTCTTCTTATCTATGTGTTTTGGTAACACTGGAAAAAATATTAATCGATTTATATGTCTATCGACAACGATTTAAAATATTTCGGTAAGATTAAATATGTATGATAACTGAAATAATCAGCTGTATACTCGTTGTCCTGTGCAGTGGACATTATGACTGAAGTATAATTGTGTTGATATTATCACAGAATAGAACATATTTTACTTATTCTTTATTATTACTTATAACCATAGCCTTAAAATATATTATAAGTCTATGATTATAACACATGGCATGTGGTTATTTTATTATCATACGGTTTTATTATTACTACGGTTTTTTGGTGTTGGTGGACATTTGAACATCAAACAATATATGAAAGGAAAACCAAATCCATGGGGAATCAAAAATTATATTATGTGCGGTGCTAGTGGTCTTTGAATGATTTTATTTTATATCAAGGTAAAGGTACAGAATTGGAACAAGTTTTATTAAAATAATTCGGATTAGGAGGTGCAGTTGTTATAACTCTTTCTCAAAGATTGCAAATAAATAAACATTTCCTCTTTTTTGATAATTTTTTTTCTGGATATAACCTAATGGAAGCATTAAATCAAAAACAAATGTATGCAATATGTACAATTAGGGAAAATCGATTTGCTAAGCCTCCATTTTTGAATGACAAGATAATGGCTAGTAAAGGACAAGGCACAACTGATGTTGAAAATGTAGAAAATAATATTACACTTATAAAGTGGTATGACAACAAAAGTGTGAATATGTGCTCAAATTACATTGCATCTGGTATTCCAGATACTGTTCAGCGTTGGAATAAAAAAGAAAAAAAATATGTCAGTGTGGAAAGGCCTGAAGTAGTTAAATTATACAATCAAAGTATGGGAGGTGTTGACAAATATGATCAACTGATAAGTTACTATAGGATATTTTTAAAATCCAAAAAATGGACTTTAAGAATGGCATTTCATGCTGTGGACATGGCTGTAACCAATTCATGGGTGGAATATTATCTAGACTGTAAAAAACTAGATATTCCTAATAAAGACAGAATGGATTTGTTAGAATTTAGATTTAGATTGGCTGATAATTTAATAAATGTAGGAAAATGTGATACACCCAAAAGACCAAGAGGTCGCCCTCGTGAAGGATCGTCTTTAGACAATTCAACTTCAGTTTCACCTTCACCAACTAGAAAGAAATATAATTCTAAAGAATCTAGGCCTTCCTTTGATACAAAAACTGACCAGATAGGTCATTTTCCGGCATCTGATGATAACAAAGAAGCAACTAGGAGCAAAAATAAAAATTGTAAGGGCAAATCCCATGTATATTGTTTGAAATGTAAAGTATATTTATGTTTTGTGGTTAAAAAAAAACAGTGTTTCACAGAATTTCATCAATAAATTAAAGTTTATTTAAAAAGTTATGTTTTTGTTATGTAATTAAAAAATTAAAGGATTATATATATTTTTTTAAGTATAAAAATATTATAATAATATATTATATATTATTATCATTATTATAAAATGTAAATTACATTATATTGTGTTATTTATATATTTATTTGTTTAATTATATTGCAAAAAAAAAAACAGATTTGTTATATATTATTTTTCCTCAGAGTCATAATGTCCATTGCAAAGGACACCCTCCCCTTTTCGTCAATAATTGGTAGAATTGACCAAAATTTTTTTTAATCGTTTACTAACATCCTAAACATGATATTTATTCATTAAAATATTTTTTTATATTGCCAATTCATAATTCGGGACTGAAAGGGTTAATTTTTTTAAATTATTTTTCTAGACTGTATTAGTAAGTATTTTTTGTTTTTACAGTTTTTAAATATATACCTGTAATAATTTTCATCGTTTACATAAAATATATAAAAATTTCCATATTTTTTGGGGTTTATTATTATATTTATTGTACAAGCATTGAGAAATAATAAGAAGAAGTTTTTCGTTTAGTTAATTAACTAGTTAACTATAATATTAGACATATTATCATTTTGAATTAAATATTAATTTTTTTTATTACAAGACATTACAATTTATGTCTTACGGTCCCCACTTACATTTTTAGATTCTGAGCGAAGCGAAGAATGTATTGGTTTTACAATGATGTGGGTCTTTTTTTTTTTTTTTTTTAAGTATGAAGACACTTTTACTACCCGAAATAATGCTCCGATTTTCACGAATGTTATATCTTATATGTTTTCGATTGCAAATTGGATGTAGTTTGTACTTTATTAAGGTCATTTTTCGAATTTCCCAAAATTGACCTCATGTCACACAGAAAAAGGACGAAAAAATAACGAAAAAAGGACATTTTTCCTTCGACGAATTTGATTCATTGGATAAATTTGTTTATAATAATAACCATAGTGATAATATAAATATTATTGTTACTAATAGCAACCAAAGTAATAATATTTTTATTGTTACTAATAGCAACCAAAATAATATTATTGTAACTAATAGCAACCAAACCATCTATATAAACAGAAATTTCCATCGTAAATCTTATATTCCTTTGAGCACCTCCCTGGGGTTGATCATATATTCATATCGCAGATCATAGATTATTGATCAAAGGCTAAGGTCTATAATGAGAATTAACGAACCATTCAGTCATATATACATAATATTGTTAGGTGATTTTTTCCAATTCTCTAGAATTAGCTAGAGGGCAAATTGAAGAAAAAGTTTATTTGTATTTTTCATGAAAACTGAAATTTCGACGAATTCGGTTTCAATATTTTACGATAACTTAGGCAATTTTGAAGTTAAAGACTTAAAATTTTTATTAGGTATTTACATAAGTTACCATATAATTATATGTGGTAAAATTTTGGTACCGTGTTACGTTCATTTTTCTACAAAATATTGGACTTTAAATATTTCGTAAAATTCTCCTTTTTACGTATATAATGTTTGATAAAATTGGCAATTTTTGGAATCAAGGTCTGATAATTTTACTGAAGTATTTTTTTTATTTACATAAAAATCCCTAGTCTCAATTTTTTTTATAGCTGTTTAAATTTGATACTTTTAGTACATCGAAAATGTTATGAAAAAAGATAACGAAAAAACGGCATTATATGACGGAACTTCGCTCAGAATCGTTTATTCGAATGAAATGGTTTGCCATTGCATTCAAATTATAATTAAAATTAAACACTATGATTGCACACCTGTATCCCTTCCCTTGTTTTTTTTCCTTAAATTTGCCCAACCTAAAAAAATATCCTTGTGCCGCCACTATCAATGAATATAAAATTAATAACTGTTAAAAAGGTAATGAAAAAAATATGATCTAAATAAAAATTATATTAAACAATTTAAATATATGTACCTAATTAATAAATATTAATACCCATTTAGAATTTGTCCATATTAAAATCGAAATAATAAATAAAATTTTATTAAATCTGTAGGTTAAACATTACTGAATTTTATGGAATAATGATACAGATCAATGAACAAAATCTAACCGATTCTTTAAAAAAATATGGACAAAAACAATTTAACTCACATTTCCGTAAACTGGACTTGAAGTAGACCCAAATAGCTTTCCATTTATTATGATGGCCTTACTACATGTTAAATAACGTATTGGGATGATCATTTTATTTTAATGAAAATCAAAGTGATTTTTGTGAAATTAAAAATTACTTTATAACGAAAGTGTCGAAAACGAATAACTGAATAACTTAGATTACAGCTGCTAACTGCTAACTACAGCTGCCAGTTCTCAAATCAACAATATTCAACAAACATTTTTTTATACATCATTAACAGTGAAATAAGAGTAGGAGTACCAAAACAAAAATAAGACAAAAAAACCAAATGAATACTTGATAATGCGTACGACACTCATAACAAGTTTACTTATCCCTGATATATAGGTGTGTAATTCAAAGTGTTTAATTTTAATTAAGTATAATCATTGAATAGAAATCATTGTATTCGAAAAAAAGATTCTGAGAGGGGCCAGTCAGATAATGTAGGTATTAATTAAAATTTTGATATTTTTTTTTTTTTAATAAATAGTACATATATGATCAAGCTATACAATTTTCAACTCTCTAAGTTCAATATAAATGCTCATAAAATGCCTTGTTACCTAAATGACCAGTCATTTTTGTCAATTTTATTTAAAATTATTCTTAAATATTGAAATATAATACGAAGAAACCATATAAATACTTTAAAAATTAATTTTAATGAAATTCAATTTTAACATCTATAAAAAAATTGAGTCTTGTGATTTTCCTAAAATTTTCGAAATTCGTTAAGATATACGTCAGTTATTTCTAAATTTGTTTGCTTTTATGTTAATTTTTATTGTAAAAGTATTGAGAAATAATAAGAAGAATATTCGCATGGCTTCTAAGATTTTCGTTTAAAATAAAAATATCAACTTGAAAGAGCTTATAAAAAAAAAAATTGAGATAAGAAAATTTTCTAATATTTTGACATGATATATAGTAATGCGTAAGTATACTTCAGTTAATGCAAAAATTACTAATTATATTAAACATTATGTAGGTACATAAAAAAGAGAATTTTACGAAATATTTAAAGTCCTATATTTTAAAGAAAAATGAACACAACGGTTCCAAAATTTTACCACATGTATAATATAATATTCACATCAGTATAATATTAACATAAATATGTGACACCGAATAAATTTTTTTGAGTATCTAACTTCAAAATTGCTCGAGTTATTGTGAAATATTGGAATCGTATTCGTCGAAATTTCAGTGTTCGTGAAAAATGTCACTTTTTCATTGTTTTTTGTGTTGCATAGGATCAATTTTGAGAAATTTGAAAAATAACCTAAATAAATTACCAACTACATCCACTTTCTGACCGGAGAGATTTCTTGAACGTCAGAGTATTATTTCGGAAAGTAAAAGTGTCTACATACATAAAAGAACGTCACAAACACATAATTGTGAAACTAATAGATTTGAGCGAAGCGAAATTAGCTGATACTACTGTGGAAGGGAACATGTTTTAAGAGGAAAGATTGAATTTTGAATAAAATGGTAAATCATTATGATTTTGAATATGGTTCAACAAATATTATATTTACGTATTGATTACAATTTTTACATTTCTCCATCTCTACGTTCAATCTAAATGCCCATAAAACCCTTAAGCACTTAAATAACCAAATCTGACAATACTTTGCTCAGAATCGTTTTTCTAATGTAATGATTTATCATTCAATAGCAGTATCAGCTCTTCTTTTTTTTATTAAAAAGCTAAAAAAAAAGAAAAAAAGAGATGATAAGAGCTGATTCGAAAAAACGATTCTGAGCGAAGTTCAGTCAGATTATAATTTTCGTTTGAACTAAAAATATCAACTTAAAACAGCTATAAAAAAAAATTGAGATTAGGGATTTTTCTAATATTTTAGTATGATGTTAAGTAATATGTAAGTATACTTCAGTAAAATTTTCAGACTCTAATACCAAAAATTGCCAATTTTATCAAACATTATATACGTAAAAACGAGAAATTTACGAAATATTCGAAGTCCTATATTTAGTATAAAAATTTAAAAATCGGTTCAAAATTTTACCACATATATATAATAGCTATGTGAACACCAAAAAAATTTTCAAGTCTCGAACTTAAAAATTGCCCGAGTTATCGTGAAATATAGAAATTGAATTCGTCAAAATTTCATTTTTCGTAAAAAATGCCGTTTTTTCGTCATTTTTTCGAAGTTCCTTCTACCGATTATAGTCAATTTTGAGAAATTCGAAAAATGACTCAAATAAAGTACCAAGAACATCCACTTTGCTACTGGAAACATACCCTATTTGTGAAAATCGAAGAGTTATTTCGGGTAGTAAAAGTGTTTTCAGAATATTTATTTATACGTATGGATTCTAAGATTTTCGTCTTCCTAAAAATATCAACTTAAAACGGCTATGAAAAAAAATTGTGACTTGGGATTATTCTAATATTTTAGTATGATGTTAAGTAATATGTATGTATACATGAGTAAAATTTTCAGACCAAAATACCCAAAATTGGAAATTTTATCACACATTACATATTTAAAAACGTGAATTATACGAAATATTCGAAGTCCTATATTTAGTAAAAAAAATTTGAAAACAGTTCCAAAATTATACCACATATATATAGTAGCTATGAGAAAAATTTCAGGTCTCTATCTTAAAAATTGCTTGAGTTATCATAAAATATAGAAATTGAATTCGTCAAAATTTCATTTTTCGTAAAAAATGCCGTTTTTTCATCATTTTTTCGAAGTTTTTTCTACCGCTTATAGTCAATTTTGAGAAATTCGAAAAATGACCCAAATAAACAAGAACGTATTAAGGATCAATTTTCGGTTTTAAAAATTTTTAATATATGAAGTAAAAATAAATGATTATATTATACATAGTTATATATGTAGTTAGTCTGTTATATTATAAATATAAAACTACTTTAAAAATTTCGGGGGGGGGGGGTTGAACCCCTAAAACCCCCCTGGATACGGGCTTGCAAATAAAGTACCATCTACATCCACTTTTACATCTGAAACTCGCTATTGGTGAAAATCGAAGCGTTATTTCGGGTAGTGATAGTGTTTTCAGAATATTTATACGTATGAATTCTAAGATTTTCGTTTTCCTAAAAATATCAACTTTAAACGGCTATAAAAAAAAATTTTGACAATGGATTTTTCGAATATTTTAGTATGATGTTAACTAATATGTAAGTATACTTCAGTAAAATTTTCAGACTAAAATACCTAAAATTGACAATTTTATCTCACATTATATACGTAAAAACGTGAATTTTACGAAATATTCAAAGTCCTATATTTTGGAGAAAAATTAATGTAACAGTTCCAAAATTATACCACATATATATAGTAGCTATATGAACATCCAAAAAAAATTTCAGGTCTCTATCTTAAAAATTGCCTGAGTTATCATGAAATATAGAAATCGAATTCGTCGAAATTTCATTTTTCGCGAAAAATGCAGTTTTTTCGTCATTTTTTCGCCGTTTTTTCTACCGCAAAGCGTCAATTTTGAGAAATTCAAAAAATGACCTAAGTAAAGTACCAAGTACGTCCACTTTACTACCCGAAACATACCCTATTCGTGAAAATCGGAGCATTATTTCGGGTAGTATTTTTGTACACAGACATAAAAAAAAAAAAAAAAAAACAAAAAATAATCACACATCATTGTAAAACCAATACATTCTTCGCTTCGCTCAGAATCTAAAATTACAACATCTGTCACTTTAAAGTTACGGTCTCCAAGGCGCGACAAGTCGTCGCTCACTGCTTTTGTGGAAAATGTATTATCTGGTCTGCAAGATGCGACAGGTCGTGGCGTCTCAACTTTGGGTCGTCGCAACCGACGACACTACTGCTCTCGAAGCAGTAGGCAGGCGACACATCACGACGACACAATGATAAAAATGTTATTTTTGCCGTCGGAAGACGAAATATTAGTACAGGTAGTAGAAAAATATAACATTCTATATGATTTATCGAATCCAAATTATCTATTAATCTCATCCAAATCTTCATCTATCAATAGAAGGGTTAAAATATTATTGTTATTAAAAATTAATTTATCCATGTTATTAAAAATGATGTATTAAATAGAGCTAATACTCCTACTGCACAGGATACAGGTGTCAGGTGTGCAAATCATAGCGTTTAATTATAATTATAATTTGAATGCAATGATAAACCATTGCATTCGTAAAAACAATTCTGAGCGAAGTTCAGTCAAATTATAATTTTCGTTTGAACTAAAAATATCAACTTAAAACAGCTATAAAAAAAAAAAATTGAGATTAGGGATTTTTCTAATATTTTAGTATGATGTTTAGTATTATGTAAGTATATTTCATTAAAATTTCCAATTGATCAAACATTATATACGTAAAAACGTGAATTTTACGAAATATTCAAAGTCCTATATTTTGGAGAAAAATTAATGTAACGGTTCCAAAATTATACCACATATATACAGTAGCTATGTGAACATCCAAAAAAATTTTCATGTCTCTATCTTAAAAATTGCCTGAGTTATCGTGAAATATAAAAATCGAATTCGTCGAAATTTCATTTTTCGCGAAAAAAAAAACAGTTTTTTCGTCATTTTTTCGCCGTTTTTTCTACCGCATAGCGTCAATTTTGAGAAATTCAAAAAATGACCTAAGTAAAGTACCAAGTACGTCCACTTTGCTATCGGAAACATACCCTATTCGTGAAAATCAGAGCATTATTTCGGGTAGTATTTTTGTACACAGACATAAAAAAAAAAACAAAAAAAAAAAAAAAAATCACACATCATTGTAAAGCCAATACATTCTTCGCTTCGCTCAGAATCTAAAATTGTAATTGTAATATTTAGAATTATTGAATTTGAGTTGAGTAAAATACATATATTTGATCTTCTATTATCATTTTCGTTCAATTTTACTTTATTTATTGTAATATTTTTATATAAGAAGTACCATCAATATAAATAATTTAGACATCTATTTTGCTCAAATTTAAATTATATATACAACCTACCTAAAAAAAAAAAATTTTGAAAATTAAGATTTTTCTAATATTTTAGAACCACGTTAAGCTATATATCAGTATGGTTCAATAAAATTTTCAATATTCAGTATTTTCTATACATCATTATTGTAAAAGTATCGAGAAATAAAAAGAAGAATACTTATATGGTTTCTAAGATTTTCAAATACACTAAAAATAACAATTTAAAAAGCTATAAAAAAAAAAAAAAAAATGATCATCGGCATTTTTCTAATATTTTTGTACCATGTTAAGTATTATGTGAGTTTACTTCAGCAATATCATAAAAACCTAAAATTAACATTTTTAACAAACACTTTGTAAATAATAACTAGAATATTAGGAGATATTCAAAAATACTATATTTTCTAGAAAAATAAACCTTAGGGTTTCATAATTTTATCACATAAATAAAAAATTATGTCTCAGAATTAAAAATTACCTAAGTTGTCTTAAAATATTAAAATCATTTCGTCAAAATTTCAGTTTTCGTGAAAAATTTAGTTTTTCATCATTTTTTAGTTGTTTCTTATATTGCATAGTGTCAATTTCGAAAAATACGAAAAATGACTTAAATAATGTACCAATAACATCCACTTTCTAACCGGAAATAAGTGAAATAAATGCATTATTTTTGGTCAAAAATGTGTATTCAGAATTCAGGCATAAAAACAGAACTTGAAGAAGAAAACACTTAGATACAATTTGAGCTTCGCTCAAATTCTATTATCTTTCTGTCAAATAGTAAGAGGTTATCAAGTAATAAAATAATTTTTCATTGTATATAAATTTGATATAATAAATTAATAAAGTTAATTTAACAACATTTTCTAGATTCCATATACAGAAGATTAAGTATAACTAGTAGGTCGTCATTTTGCAATAGAAAATAATTTAAAATAATTTGCTAATAGCTGATAAGTCAGTAGTCAAAATAATAATGAGTTTGATATATTAATAAATATATTAACTTATTATCATTAGAAATAATAATATAATATCCTAATATATATTTGAGCAATAGTTCATAAGTTTATTACATTTACGATCAATTTTTTTTATTTAACTGAAATCGTTGTAATTTTAATACGTATTACTTTTATGTATATATCACTGATTTAATATAGTGTAACTAGAATATTTAAGGTATGAAGCTTATGAACGAGTCTATAGACACTCGCTCAACGCGGATGCCGCAATACGATCGAAATCTAAAATAATAATAATATTAATAATAATAATAATAATAATAATAATAATAATAATAATAATAATAATAATAATAATCCCTGGTGTAGATGGAATCACAAACTTTTGGCTCAAAAGACTACACGTAATTCATAAAAACCTAACCTTAGCATACAATAATACCATAAGTGACAAACACATATCACCCAGATGTTTGACAAAAGGAAAAACGTATTTGATCCCGAAGAATGAAAATACTAATAAGGCTGAAAATTATAGACCCATAACATGTCTCAATAACACATATAAAATTCTAACTAAAATAATATCTGAAAGACTACATGTTCATCTTCAGAGAAACAATCTTTTTCCAGCTGAGCAAAAAGGATGCGTCAAGGATACATACGGCTGTAAAGATCATTTACTAATTAGTAATTAGTAAAACAGTACATAGAGACTGTAAGGTAGGCCGAAAAAAACCTATCTTTATCTTGGATAGACTATCGTAAAGCGTTTGATAGCATTCCACATAGCTGGCTGATTGAAACGCTGAATATTTACCGAGACCCTTCAATACTTCTATCTTTTATCAGTAAAACGATAACAACTTGGAATACAGACCTTAATCTTATTTGCGGAGCATCTGGAGCCCATAATATTACCATCAGAAACATAAACATCAATAATGGCATATATCAAGGAGACTCGCTATCGCCGTTACTGTTTTGTATGGCTTTATTCCCCCTAACGTCAATACTCAACAAAACAAAAACAGGATATCAATGTACAAATGAAAACCAAAAAGTAAACCACCTTTTGTACGTTGATGACTTGAAACTAATGGCAAAAAGTGACGAAGAACTCAAAGAGCAACTTAAACAATTGAAGCAATTCAGTGATGACATACGAATGGAGTTCGGCCTCGAAAAATGCGCTACTTTCATCAAAGGACATCTTCAGTCAAGTGAAAATATTGAAGTAAGCGAAACTGCAACAATTAAAGCACTAGAACAGCATGATGTTTACAAATACCTGGGAATAAATGAGCATGATGGCGTACAACACAAAAATATGAAAATCCAGCTAACAAAAAGAATATTACCGTAGATCGAGAGGAATCCTGAAGACCGAACTCAGTGCTAAAAACAAAACCACAGCCACAACGTCACTCGCGGTACCTGTCATCCAATATAGCTTTGGTATAATCAAGTGGACCCAAGCTGAATTAGGAAAGTTAGACAGACAAACAAGAAAGCTAATGAATATGCATGAAGCCCTCCATCCTAGAGCAGACATAGTCAGGCTATATATCTATTATCTATAGACTATATGATGAAGGAAGAGGAATGCAAAACATTGAAACAAGTCATAATATTGCCAGCATAGGCTTTAACAGTTATTTAAAACTGAAACAATCATACAAGTTTTTAGGCATGGTGTATCGTCAGCTACAAACACACATAATCACAGAAAACGAAAGATCTACCCAAAAAGAACAAATAGAAAACCTTAAAACAAACCAGTCTGCAATAGAGTACATAAAAGTATTAAAAAGATAAAAGAACAACACAAAAATGAAGCAATTACAAAGTGGAAAAAGAAACGCATGCATGGGCAGATAGAAATAGAAATGGAAAAGATACAATTAATAGAGAAATGTCATGGAAGTGGCTCACTCACTCACATTTAAAAAGCGAAACTGAAGCCCTAATTACTGCCTGCCAAGAGCAAGCTATCGCAACCAACTACATGATGGCAAAAATCATGAAATCCGGCAAAGACTTTAAGTGTAGACTGTGTCGGACACATAATGAAGCAATCCACCATGTAGTTTCAGGCTGTCCAATCCTTTTCTAAAAAAGCCTATTTAAATCGGCATAATGTGGAAGCTGCTATGTTGCACTGGAACATCTGCAGATAAGCGGTAGATGAAAAATGGTACCGGCATACCCCAGACCCAGTGATTGACAATCCAGAAATTACAATAATATGGGATACTCAAATCCAAACAGACAGAGCAATAAAAGCCAATAAGCCAGACATTATCCTTAAAAATAAGGAGCAAAGCTATGCCTACTTATAGATATAGCAATACCATCAGATTACAATATTACACAGAAAGAAGCAGAAAAATACCTTAAATATAAAGATCTACAAATTGGGATTAAGAGAATGTGGGAAATGAAAGCGAAGATCGTACCAATCATAATTGGAGCCACAGGACTGATATCTAACGCCACCTGTGATATCATAAAAGAAGTACCTGGTGACCACAACCTTCTCCAATTACAGAAAGCAGTAGTGTTAAGTACGGCTCATATAGTACGAAGAGTACTATAGTCATTACGTACAATTTATTACAACAGAAACACCTCAGGCGCATGGTTTGCAACCGGTGTATTATTCAAAATGTAGCCATAACAACATATAATATAATATATCTTATATAAACATAAGAATTCTGGACAGTATCATTATGTAAATAATGATATGACTGGAATTTAAAAAAATAGTAATATTTCTTAGTTATAAGTTTTTAATTATTATATAAAATGTATAATACAAATGAGAATATTATTTTAGTAAAATAATTACACTTCTTAAGTTATCTCGTTTACATTAAAAAAAAAAAAAAAAAACTAATTTGTGAGCAACACATCTGAAAACACACCAAAAACTGCTATAATATCACAAATATATAAATTTATATATAAATTTATATATAAATTATATATAATTTATTTTAAATATAGTTATAGATATATTACTCAAATTTGCAAAAAAATTATTTCGACATTAATTTTATCAAAAATACTTTTTTTCTAGTTAACTAGTTAAGAGGAAAAAGAAAAAAATGATTTTAATTTGTGTTCGTTTCATATTTATATAAATTACGAAAATCGTAATATTAATCTAACATCTTAGTATATATATATTTATCAAATATATATTGTAAATACTATAGTATAATAATATTACCTTATACTTCCTCACATTATCAACATTAAGTGTAGAACATTTATATAACCATATTTCTATATTTCATACTTTTAAGTTAGTAATATCTAAGTTAGTATTATTGATAAAATAATAACTTTTTTCTAGAAAAAATGCATGTTAATCATATTTTTATGATATTTATTCATAGATACAGTAAGTTTATTCAGTTATATAATTATTTAATAGGTTATGTTATTTAAATAAAAAATGAATAATATAATATCACATAAAATTTTTTAAATTATTTATATACCAACAATTCAACCTTAATTCGCGACCAGACTAAGAAACATTTGTTTATGTTTAAGAAATTTGTCACCAAATTTGTATCGAAAAATTTTTGTTCTCCATTCGATGCGGGAAAATTATGACCAAGTTTTTAGAATATAATGATTTATTATTGCATTAAAATTGTAATTAAAATTCAACACTTTCCTCATTACACCTGTATCTCAACACAACAATATCCCTTCCCTTGCTATATTATAATTAAAACAGCTATAAAAAAAAAAATCGTAAATGTAACAATTTACAAATCTCAATTAATTGGAACTGAGTTAGATAAAATGTATTTATGCTTGAATGAAATTTTCAAAATTTATGAAAAACTTTTTTCAATTTTATTCAACTTTATTGTAAAATATTGTAATATAATAAGAAAAAGATGAACTGATACTCCTGTAACACAGGATACAGGTGTGGGAATCATAGCGTTTAATTTTAATTAGAATTTGAAAGCAACGGTAAACCATTGCATTCGAAATAAACGATACTGAGCGAAGTTCAGTCAGATTATAATTTTCGTTTGAACTAAAAATATCAATTTAAAACAGCTATAAAAAAAAAAAAAAAAAAATGAGATTAGGGATTTTTCTAATATTTTAGTATGATATTAAGTAATATGTAAGTATACTTCAGTAAAATTTTCAGACCCTAATACCAAAAATTGCCAATTTTATCAAATATTATATAGTGACTATATACGTAAGAATTGTAATAACACGAAAAACAAAGAAAAAAAAAAAGAAAAAGAGTGTTATAGTTAATTAATTATTAATTATGAATTGATATTATAATATAATGATGTTAAGATTATGTGTTACTACCTTCCTTCCGACATAAGAAGGGCCTCGGGGTAGTAAGTCCGAAAGTTACTAAGATATATATGATATATTATTGCAAATATGATAACAAACGTATTTAGACTAATTCAATTATTTTATTGAATAAGTGTATTTTTATTTGAAGTTAATTTTTATTATTTCTACTTAATCGATTATAGTTATAATTTTTTCTTATAAGATAAAGGTTTAAATCTGTCTCGATTTATATTTGAGAGAGGAGTTTATTTCGACACGTAACAATTATTTATTCCCTTTTCTTTTTATGCGAGCTATATTATTTTGTTTTATTGTATATATATTAATTTTTCTAGATAAAATTAAATTATAGTTTTCTTTTTTTTTATAAATATATATTTCCTTTTTTTATGTTTAATTAAATAATAAAATCTTACAAGCGTGTTAATTGTAACTTTGTGACTTCACGAATCAAATGATTCACTCAGCACAAAAGCGACATAAAAAAAATAATATTAACCACTACCTTAAATCCAGCGATGGTTACCAGAAGGTGTAGGTGAACTCGCAGGTCGTGTAAAGAATAAATAATGCTGTTGAAATTATTGATGTATGAATCTGCAAATATCGAAACACCGTCAACAATCTCCAAAAATAAGTTTTCTCTCGTGATGTATATGGCGTGATGATTGTCGAGAATACAGAAGAGCACTGTCTTTTCGAGTCCAATCTTCAAAAGGATTTTGCCGACGAGTAGATGAATTAGATGGTTATAGAATAGTTTTATTCGAATTGTAAAAAAGTGATATAAAATGGACTCGGGCTTCGGAGACACGAATCGGTGAGATCACAGGTTACACAGAATGTTCACCGAATTTTTGTTGAAACAGATGTCTAACGGTTTTTTCTTTTATTAATTATTGACTCGCCGACCGTGTTCTCTTCTTTTAACAAATTTAAGAAAAGGCTTTACTATATTGTATATTGAATGTCGCCGATTCCGGCGCCGCCGCCTACGTTTGAAATAATATATGAACACATTTATTGTAATATTTGAACTATACATGGTCGCCGTATTGTAAAAGTCGGCACATTTTATGTTAAAGGGATAATTTTACTTCCTATTCAAACCGTGACGGTGTTTCGATGCATGTAGATCCGTTTATTACATAAAATAAAATTCGCCGAAAAGTCGGCCGTTATATTAACAATGGTATCATCTTATATTATATTTTATTTGTACAATTAAGAAAATAAATGATGATTTTTCATAATATCATTACAGAATGATAATTTTACGAAATATTCAAAGTCCAATATTTTGTAAAAAAATTAAAAAAAACGGTTCCAAAATTTTACTATATATATATATATTATATATATATATATATATATATATAGTAGCTATGTGAACACACAAAAAAAATTTCAAGCCTCTATCTTTAAAATTGCCCGAGTTATCGTGAAATATTGAAATAGATTTCGTCGAAATTTCATTTTTCGCGAAAAATGCCGTTTTTTCGTCATTTTATCGTCGTTTTTCTACCGCTTAGGGTCAATTTTGAGAAATTCGAAAAATGACCTAAATAAAGTACCAACTAGATCCACTTTCCTACCGAAAATATATCCTATTCGTGAAAATCGGAGCATTATTTCTTGTAGTAAAAGTGTCTACAGAATAAAAAAAAAAAAAAAATCACATATCATTGAATGACCAATACATTCTTTGCTTCGCTCAGAATCTAAAATCCATATAAATACTTTAAATATTGATATTACTAAAATTCGAACTTTAAAAATATAAAAAAAAAATTGAGATTTGAGATATTCCTAATATTTTGGAATTACATTAGAATATCACTTCAATAAAAATTTTAAAAAATTTTCAAATTTTTTTATTTTCTCTTAATTGTTATTGTAAAATTATTGAAAAATAATAAGATAATACTTGTATGGATTCTAAGATTTTCGTTTAAACTAAAAATATCAATTTTAAGCATTTAAAAAAAAATATTAGACCGTGGGATTTTCTTATATTTTTTAATGATGTTAAGTTATATGTAAGTATAATTTAGTAAAATTTCTGGCCTTAATGCTTCAAATTGCCAATTTTATCAATCATTATATACATAAAAACGAAAATTATAACAAATATTGAAATTTCAATATTTCAAATTGTGTAGAAAAATTAACCTATCAGTTCCAAAACCTTACTACGTATATTATATTATACCTATTTTAACACCTAATAAAGTTTTCAAGTCTCTAACTTCAAATCGCCTGTGTTATCGTGAAATATTGAAATCGAATTTGTAAAAATTATAGTATTCGTGAAAAATGTCGTTTATTCGTCATTTTTTGTTTGTTCTTTTTATTGGCTTATATCAATTTTGAGAAATTTGAAAAATGAACTTTATAAAGTACTAACTACATAATCCACTTTCTGACCGGAAACATATGCTTTTCGTGAAAACCGTAGCATAATTTCGGGCAAAAAAAAAAAAAAGACACACGTCATTGTAAAACCAATATATTCTTCGCTTCGCTCAGATCTAAAATTTTAATCAGTTATTATTATTATATTATATTATCTGATGAACTTTGCTTAAAATCATTTTTACAAATGCAATGATTTGTCAATGAATTCAAATGTAAATAAAAATTCAACACTATTTCCTTTAGATCTGTATCCCTTCTACACCACTACACCAGGATCCCTTCCCTTGTTTTTAATTTTTAACATAAAATAATAACAATTAATGTTTTTAATATAATCTATGACATAAATATGTAATAACATAAAAAACAAAGGAAATCAAGGTTGGGAGTAAAGGAAGGTGAAATTGAGAGAGGAGTAATATCTCGTAAATATGTAAAGGTGTATTGATTAATTAATTAATAGTTAAATGGTGTTATGTGTACCTTCCTTCCAATGTTAGAAGGGACTCGGGGTAGTAAGTTCGAAAATCACTAAGATATAAAGTTAAGATATATGAATATGATAATGAACACATCAATTCTAAATTAATTTAATTGATTACAATATATTTTCATTATAAGATAAAGATCTAAATGTGTCTCAACTATAACTTAAAAAAAGAATTTAATTCGATAACATAAAAATTAGATATTTATATTCTTATTCGAGTTATATTATTTTAGTTATATCTTAATTTTTATAGGTAAGGTTAAATTATAGTTTCTGTGTAAATTTATATTTCCTTTTATTTTTAATGTTGAAATATATCGTAAAATACATAATCGTGTTAGTCTTCAATGAAAGTGTAGGTAAACTCGCAGCTCGCAGGTTCCATAAAGTAAATAAATAATACTGGTGAATTTGTTGATGAATGAAACTTGCATACGTCGAAACACAGTCAACAATATTATCAATATAATATTGACAATATCAATTAACAATATAATATTATCATTTTGTTTTATATTTAAAATTACAATTAAAAAAAAAAAAAAAAAAAAAAATTAAGATAATTCATATTATAATTACAAATATATTAATTTAATTTAAAGAAAAATAATATAATTTAATTTTAGGTGCTACTTTTTTTTCTGCGAGTAAGTTATTAAAAATATTGATTTACTTAAGGAATTTATACTTATATTATAATATAACATAATAAGATAAAACTGTAAAACCATAAGTAGTTCATAACTCTACACATATTACGATACTGTGTTGTTGGAGCCGAAATTTTACTCAATATTCATGCACTATCTATCTAGTAATCTATAGTATCTAGTAACACTATGAAATATTATGCACTTTTAATACATTAATTAACAACATAAACCTATTTATAAATGTATTAAACAATGCCTTAAATTTTATATTAAATTATAATTAGTTATTTATACTCCGTGAGCGATAACATACCTATATAAACGATAAAAACTACCTTAAGTTATTAATATTTATTATTCAAATAATATTAATTTACTACCTTAATTAGTTAATTACTTGGTAGTTTGGTAACTTCCTACAAAATTGTATTTAATATTATTATATCTACCTAATATTTTCTTTTCATTGTATAATATTATCAATATGGTTTTGATTATTATTGTTTTATTATCATCATAGGCGAAACTACGGGTCAGGCCAGTCAGGCCATGGCCTGACCTAATACTGACTGAAAATTTTTATAATATATATTATATATTTTAATAATTATTTGGGCATATATTTAAGTGATTTTTTTAAAATTCCTAATATTATATTTTTTTTAAATTAAAAACTTTATTTTTCAGTATTTTCACATCTAAAATTCGTGAAATTTTGCGTTTAAAAATAAATATTTACGTACTACACGAATGCAAGATTATTATGCCACTCATGCGCATACTTATTAGAAGTGTACGAATATGTGGGCTTGAATCGCTTGATATAATTCTTAAATTAAATTGTACACACTCTACAGTCTACACAAAGAAAAAAAATTGGTTATGGAGTATAATATTCTATATTTCTATGTACTATAGTATAATCGGTTTTAGATATTTTTATAGATTTAAACGATTTAGACCTAAAATATAATATTATATATAATGTTAATATATTATAGCAACAAGCAATAGTTAATTTTTCGTAATAATAAATAAGTCGACAGTCGGTATTTCGGTAATGTTTGTTTCGTGGTGATTTACCCGTATTATCGATTATGCGTCCCTTATAAACTTATTAATTTTTTAATATTTTTTAATTTTTTTTTTTATATTTTTGTTTGGCCTGACCTAATAAAAATGTTTA
>JAIUCT010000001.1:30473298-30526604 GCA_021307375.1 Tetraneura akinire | reverse complement strand
CCATAGAATGTACATAATTTCCATAGAATGTACATAATTTCCATAGATTGTACATAATTTCCATAGAATGTACATAATTTCCATAGTTGTACATAATTTTCATAGATTGTACATAATTTCCATAGATTGTACATAATTTCAATAGATTGTACATAAGTTCATAGATTGTACATAATTTCCATAGATTGTACATAATTTCCATAGATTGTACATAATTTCCATAGATTGTACATAATTTCCATAGATTGTACATAATTCCATAGATTGTACATAATTTCCATAGATTGTACATAATTTCCATAGATTGTACATAATTTCCATAGATTGTACATAATTTCCATAGATTCTACATAATTTCCATAGAATGTACATAATTTCCATAGATTGTACATAAGTTCATAGATTGTATATAATTTCCATAGATTGTACATAATTTCCATAAGATAATATAGTCTGTAATTACCATATTTATAGTAAATCGTGATAAGTGATAATTTTATGTGGCAAGATCAAACGAAGCCCACGGAGCCTAATCTAAATCACGGATATACCTATATTATACGAAGCTAACGGAGCCTAATCTAAACCACGGATATTTATCATACATATATGTATATCTATTATCTAAACAGCTGATGCTCTGAGGTGCATTTTGTTCATTATTGTTTTTCTCTTGATTATCTATGATTCTTCTTTTTCTTGATGCAAAATGCAATAACGTGAACCTTTTTTTAGACATAAATATTATAATAGTGTTATTACCTTATTAAGTATTAATTACAATATGTATAAGAAACGAAAAGTTCTTAATACACCCAAATAATATTATTTTATTATTATACTATAAATTTTATAATTTCAATAATAACCATTCAGTGCAAAAACAATACTTTCTTTTTACAAATATACGGCGAGGCCCCTTCTACGACGAGGCCCGCGGAAAAACCCGCCTTTGTATATATGTAGTTCCGCCTCTGTTTCTAGTATATAATTATTGCAAAGTACCATGTTTGTTACCTAAGTTATAGTATTGACCATCTTCAATAGATAAAATTGAAAATATAACATTTAAAATATACCAATAATAAAAAATAAAATATATTAGTTGTTATAAAAATATGTAATTCGCTTCTAATTATTGTCTAAAATATAAAAATAAATGAGAAGATGTGGCCGGTTTACGTATAAATGTATAATAATAACTAATAAGTTTACATTTTTAATACTTTGTGAAAACCGATAATAAAAACATATTATAGATGCCATATAAAAAATTAACATTGTCCAATGTTCACTGGCTAATGTTGACATTAGACGGATAATATTAAAATTGTGTAATTTTTATGACATTAACCAAAATGTATGGCTAATGTTAACATTACCCGGCTAATGTCAACATTATCTAAATGTTAATATTACCCGTAACATATACATGCTTCAGTAAAATTTTTAGATCTTAATATTAAAAATTGCCTATTCTATAAAACATTATATAAATAAAAACGAAAAATATACGAAATATTCAAAGTCCTATATTTCGTAAAAAATATTAACGAACAGTTCCAAAATTTCACCACATATATAAAGTTTTTATGTGAACACCCAAAAAATTTTTCAAGACTCTATGTTCAAAATTGCACAACTTATTGTGAAATATTGTAATTGAAATCGTGGAAATTTCAGTTTTCGTGAAATACCGTTTTTTCGTCGTTTTTTACTGCTTAGAAAATTGAGTGTTGAGAATTTCTTAATATTTCGGAAATGCGTTAAGATATATATATCAGTATGCTTCATTAAAATTTTCAAACCAAATTTATTGGATATTCCATTAATTTTTATTGTGAAAGTATTGAGAAATTATAAGACGAATATTTGTTATGGATTTTAAGATTTTCGTTAGAACTAAAAATATTAAATTAAAACAGCTACAAAAAAAAAAAACATTGAGAATATGGATTTTTCTAATATTTTAGTATGATGTTAAGCAATATGTAAGTATACTTCTGTAAAATTTTCAGACCTTAATACCAAAAATTGCCAATTTTATCAAACATTATATACGTAAATACGAGAATTTTACGAAATATTCAAAGTCCTATATTTTGTAGAAAAACGAAAAACGTAACGAATCCAAAATTTTACCACATAAATGTAGTTGCTATGTGAACACCTACAAAAATATTCAATTCTCTATCTTTGAAATTGCCTGATTTATCATGAAATATTGAAATCGAATTCGTCGAAATTTCAGTTTTCGTGAAAAATGCTGTTTTTTCGTCATTTTTTCATCATTTTTTTCGTAGTTTTTTCCACCGCGTAGGGTCAATTTTGAGAAATAAACTAAATAAAGTACCAACTACATCCACTTTCCAACCAGAGACATATGCTATTCGTAAAAATCGGAGCATTATTTCGGGTAGTAAAAGTGACTACAGAATTAAAATAAAAAAAAAAAAAACAAAAAATAATCACACATCATTGTAAAACCAATATATTTCTCGCTTCGCTCAGAATCTAATACATTAGTATAGAAGTCTGTGATAGGGCTGTTCGATTAATTTTTTTCGTAATCGATGATAATTATGCAGAATTAATTGAAAACATCGATTAATTGAAAAATGATTAATCATTTGATTAATTGATTAATCGAAATTCGATTAATTGATTAATCAAAATAAATTTGTATTATTTAATGGATTTGTAATTGATTTATTAAGAACTAAATATTGCATAACGTATATTGCATAATATATGGGTATGATGTATGACGTATGACTCGTTGTTCATTTATCTGAACTAACAATAATTTCGTCTAAATCTAGCCCTAAACTATTTTTATACGTACAATATTAATATAAATTGATAGTTATATTCGTTAATTGGCACGTGCACCTGGCACCTCCTTAAAGCCTCTAAGAATAACAATATTCGTAGTATTTATAATTAACATTACAGTATTACGTTGATGATAATTGTTAGTATCAGTGTATCACTGGTATTATCAGTGGTAATTGTCTTCTTTTTTTTTTCATTCTGTAGACAGTTTTACCACCCGAAATAATGTTCCGATTTTCATGAATAGCATATGTTTCTGGTTGGAAAGTGGATGTAGTTGGTACTTTATTTAGTCATTTTTCGAATTTCTCAAAATTGACCCTAAGCGGTAGAAAAAACTACGAAAAAATGACGAAAAACGGCATTTTTCACGAAAACTAAAATTTCGACGAATTCGATTTCAATATTTCACGATAAATCAGGCAATTTTTAAGATAGAGACTTGAAATTTTTTTGGGTGTTCACATAATAGCTATTATATATATGTGGTAAAATTTTTGAACCGTTACGTTCATTTTTCTACAAAATATTGGACATTGAATATTTCGTATAATTCTCGTTTTTACGTATATAATGTTTGATAAAATTGGCAATTTTGGGTATTAAGATCTGAAAATTTTACAGAAGTATACTTACATATTGCTTAACATCATACTAAAATATTAGAAAAATCTCTAATTTCAATTTTTTTTTTATAGCTGTTTTAAGTTGATATTTTTAGTTCAAACGAAAATATTATGAAAAAAATGACCAAAAAACGGCATTTACAAAAACATGGCTCTATGGGAGACGCGTGTGGTGTAGTCGGCGAAACATTACCGAACGCTATCTTGGTGTTAAGTACCGTAGCCAGGCATCGACAGCGGATGGATGACCGCCGTTTTGTTTTTTTTTCTTCTTTTTTTTCTTTTTATGTCTGAATCATCATATCAAAATATTAGAAAAATTCTTGGTCTCAATTTTTTCTTATAGCTGTTTAAAATTGATATTTTTATTTTTTTGTTTTTATAACTGAAAAGACACTTTTACTACCAGAAATAATGGTCCGATTTTCACGAAAAGCATATGTTTCTGGTAGGAAAGTGGATGTTCTTGGTACTTTATTTGGGTAATTTTGAAAATTTTGAAAATTTTTCAAAATTGATCCTAAGCGGTAGAGAAAACGACGAAAAACGGTATTTCTCACGAAAACTGAAATTTCGATAAATTCGATTGCAATATTTCACGATAACTCGGGTAATTTTTAAGTTAGAGACTTGAAAATTGTTTTGGGTGTTCTCATAGCTAGGTTCTATATATATGTGGTAAACTTTTTAGTCTCAATTTTTTTTTTTTTTTGCTGTTAAAAGCTGTTTAAAATTGATATTTGATTTTTTATTTATATTTTGTTTGTTTTTATACTTCAATAAAATTTCAGACCTTAATGCCCAAAATTTCCAATTTTATCAATCATTATAATTTCATTATTTTTATTATTTATCACATTAAATTTATATTTTTTTGGTGATAAACTGATAATCATAGACATATAAAACATATTTGCATCAAAAATCACGTTTGTCCATGCGTTTTAAATAATTAATAAGAAATGACACAATTTTAATCAATACCTACATTATCTGATTGAACTTCGCTCAGAATCGTTTTTTTTTTTTAATGCAAAGGTTTATCATTGCATTCAAATTCTAATTAAAATTAAACACTCTGATTTGCACACCTATATCCCATGCGGCAGGAGTATCAGATCGTCTTTTTTTTTACATTCAAATCCATAGTACCTAGTGTTTTTTCGATATTTTAATTTTGAATTGCGTACTTGGGTGTTTTGATAGACACTGGCTGACACATGACTCAGTGTTGTGACAATAGTAAAATATTGTATTTTATGCGGTCGTCTTCCCGACTACATTGCATCACACAGGTGAGTGTAATATTTTGCACCGGATCAGAATTAACGAAAATATATCCTTGGTCTGACGATGGTTATTTAGTGCGCCGAAGGCCTACGCGTACTCCTCATAGGGTCTACCGTGATCGGTCAAGGACTGTTCACCCAAAAATAATGTAAGTAGGACCACTAGATTGCGAACGCCCTTCAATCCGTCGAAGTCGGATAAACATTTTAACCGTTATCCCATAAAAACCTACTTCCGTCCGACTCATGTACTAGAAGTGATTCTCCTATGGTAGAGGAGAAACTTTTAGCCTCTCCACTTACCAGTACTTTACCACCAGCCATGGGAGTGGAATAACTTCTTACATCCTAGATCCAACTACAGTATTACGAAACAGCTATGGTAGCAAAAAGCTTTTCACCCCCACTAGTGTACCTATAAACTATAATATATTATTTAATATAGGTACCTACTATCATGTCTCACCCTAAGTCATAAGTACTTATATAAAACATAGTGTAAATATGGTAACATTTTAAAACTTTCTGTTCTGCCTGTTCTGTATTAGAAAAGAATAAGTCATATAAAATTTCAGAAGTAAGTAACACATTAAATTCATAGGAAGATGAAAATAATTTTTTATTGCTCGATAAAAACTGAAATTATAATTCTGTCCCATGTTGTTTATGTTATCATTATAATACAAATTGAATATTTTAATGTTACTGAATTATTTAATACCATTAATAAATTTATTATTTATTAAACATCCAAAATTTCACATTTTTGACTATTATATTTTAATATAATATAGATTATATAATTATTCAAATATGTACCGAAGAGATTTAAATTATTGTAACATATTAGTTTATATCAGTATTTTAAAGCTTTAGTGTTTATTTTAAATCAACATTATGACATGTAGTTCTAAAATTAAATATTTAAAATAGTACCGTCTATATTTCTATAATGATATAGCATTAATAATTAATGATGTGAGTACAAACATCAGTTTCTAAATTTATACAAGAAAGGTGAATTATCGATAGATTTAAAATTAACAAATTTGAATATAATACAAAAATAGTGATAAAAATCATATTTTTGTATTTTTATAAGTAGGTACTTGGTTTATTTTCGAATAAACTTGACTTATCATTAGGGCTCGATGCTCGGATTTTAATGCACTGAAAAAACCGAATAATGCCCAATCAAAAAATGCATTTATGACCTAAAAACTTCAAAAAATGACTTAAAAAATGCTCTAAAAATTTGTTTTTCGAAATAAAAACATAATATAATTGTATAAAAGTACGGATTATTTATTAAAATTAAAAAAAATAGTATTATGAAAAAAATATTATTATAATTTTATAGGTATTATAATAAATTGAATTGACAATCGTACAATAAGGAGGTACCCAAATAAAATTGTATATAATTGACTAATCAGTTTATGTGTTATTGAGGCAGGGCGCGCATGTATAGTATTATAATCAGCTGATTAAATTAATGCTTAATAATGAATAAATAGTAGGTACAAAATTATACAAATATTTTATATTTTAATATTAAAATAATAATTTTTTTCAAGAAATAGGTAAAAATGATCTAAAACTATAAAAAATGCACAAAAAATTTTAAAATATGCCATAAAAAATCAAAAACATCAAATAATGCAAAAAATGCTCCAAAAAAGTTTCATTATTCGAATAACGAGTTCTTAAAACACATTTATAGCTTGGAAAGCATCGTGTCAAGCATTCCAAAAAAAAGATGCAATTGCATTAAAATCCGAGCCCTACTTATCATATTTAGATATATATGTATATTTAATAAAATTTAATTAATTATGAAGTACCAAACCACATTATTAAACATTTGTATATTATTTATAGTTTAAGTATGTAAATAACAATAAAAAATTGAATAATATATTGTATAAAAACAAAATATATTAATGTAAATTCCACCAGCACATATGTTTATAAATAATGCATTACCTAATTATTATTTATTTAATGAGCATTTATTAACATAACGTTCAAGTGTTTCCGTTTATAGAAATAACTGTAATTCAAAATTATGTAGTTGTTACAAAAGATAAAAATATCTAATGATACCATAACATAAGTATATACGATATAATTATTCGTAAATAAAGTATTTATAACAATTCTCTCAAATATAATTTTTATTATACTATACAATTTACAGGATATATTTTATTATTTTCCTCGAAAATGAACTCTGTTGAAACAACAATTTTAGCTTTCATTTATATTATTATTTTATATAATGGAGTTAATAAAGGTAATTCTTATAATTTATATTTATATTTATTAAATGGATTTTTATATTTTTTATCATATGTATAAACTACCTAATGTATTAAAATGGATATACCAATATATCACATAATATTATGTGTTTAAGTTTGAGATTTTTAATGACAATATATGAATCATATAAACACATACACAGTACACAGTACACACACATTTATATAAAAATATATATTATGGTTAGTTTATTAGTTTTATATAATATATAGGTAATATATATTAGTATATACTGAAAACAATTCACATTTCATCATTTCTTTTCATATGCGCAATTAGGGTGAAAAATTTTTTGGGGGGGGGGGCGGCGGGCTGAAGACCCCAACATTTTTATTTATTAAATTTTAAGAATCAAATTCTTTTTAAACACCACTACGTAAAACTTCTACACAATATCTTAACATCACAATATAAAAAAAATATATTTTTTTTTTTATATCAATACACATGCATGTATTTTCACATATACGAGTATATATATATATATATATATATATATATAAATATACATATAAATTAAATATATAATGAATAGTAAATACATATTACATTTTTATATTAAAATATATTATCAGCGAGTAAAAAAGTGCATAAATTATTTATCAGACAAAATGTAATTAATTTATATATTTTATTAGTTCATTTTATTTATTAAATATTAATAAAACAAAAACGTATATAAATTATTAAGGAGATCCGAAGTGTCGATTTTCTTTCTTTATCTAACTTGTTTTAGACACGATGAAATTTTCTTATCATTGTTGTTGAAACAAATTTTATTTAAAATTTTATAAATAATCAATTTTTGAAGAATTTAGGACAAAAAAAAAAAAAGTGGGAAAGTCAATCTAAAGTATTCAAATCCGTTTTCAGATTCCTTACCGCATAACTAGATCGATCGTTACGTTGGAAGAAAAAAACGTCTAAATCCTGCCGCACAGGATACAGGTGTGCGAATCATAGCGTTTAATTTTAATTAGAATTTGAATGCAATGATAAACCATTGCATTCGAAAAAACGATTCTGAGCGAAGTTCAGTGAATTATAATTTTCGTTTGAACTAAAAATATCAACTTAAAACAGCTATAAAAAAAAATTGAGATTAGGGATTTTTCTAATATTTTAGTATGATGTTAAGTAATATGTAAGTATACTTCAGTAAAATTTTCAGACCCTAATACCAAAAATTAATTTTATCAAACATTATATACGGAAAAACGAGAATTTTACAAAATATTCAACGTCCAATATTTTGTAGAAAAATGAACGTAACGGTTCCAAAATTTTACCACATATATATAATAGCAGTGTGAATACCCAAAAAATTGTCAAGTCTCTATCTTAAAAACTGCCCGAGTTATAGAGAAATATAGAAATTGAATTCGTCAAAATTTCATTTTTCGTGAAAAATGCCATTTTTTCGAAGTTTTTTCTACCGCTTATAGTCAATTTTGAGAAATTTGAAAAATGACCTAAATAAAGTACCATCTACATCCACTTTTACATTTGAAACTCACTATTCGTGAAAATCTAAGCATTATTTCGGGTAGTAACAGTGTTTTAAGAATATTTATTTATACGTATGGATTCTAAGATTTTCGTTTTACTAAAAATATCAACTTAAAACAGCTATAAAAAAAAATTGTGACGTGGGATTTTTATAATATTTTAGTATGATGTTAAGTATTATGTGAGTATACTTCAGTAAAATTTTCAGACCATAATACCTAAAATTGACAATTTTATGACACATTATATAAGTACGTGAAAACGTGAATTTTACGAAATATTCAAAGTCATATATTTTGGAGAAAAATTAATGTAACGGTTCCACATATATATATAATAGCTATGTGAACACCCAAAAAAATTTTCAAGTCTCTATCTTTAAAATTGCTCGGGTTATCGTGAAATATTGAAATCGAATTCGTCGAAATTTCATTTTTCGCAAAAAATGCCGTTTTTCGTCGTTTTTTCGTCGTTTTTTCGTCGTTTTTTCTACCGGTTAGGGTCAATTTTGAGAAATTCGAAAAATTACTTAAATAAAGTACCAACTACATCCACTTTGCTATCGGAAACATACCCTATTCGTGGAAATCAGAGCATTATTTCGGGTCGTAATTTTGTTTACAGACATAAAAAAAAAAAAAAAACAAAAAAAAAAAAAATCACACATCATTATAAAACCAATACATTCTTCGCTTCGCTCAGAATCTAAAAAATTAAATTACATAGATACATTCTTATATAATATACAATATACTAACAAGGACACATTTTATTAAATAATTATTATTTTTACAATTTAATTTTTCTCTCCAGTTTAGAAAATGTTTTTAAAATTATAGGTACCTTTATCAAGTACAATATATCTTTCAATATTTTTAATAATGCCAACTTTTAAAAACGTTCTTGACTCGATGCTAATGCTGTAAAAGTGTGAACGTGAAGTGTAAACACATAAGTACATAATACACAATATACGACTTTTATTTTGTCAACCATAACCAATTATGTGTTTTATGTATAATTATTATTCATTAATCACTTTCTGTATTTCTGTAACAATTATTCCTATAGGCTGTAATAATAATGGTTTTTGAACTTTGCAACGCTTAAATTAATAGACAAAGGAGCTGCTATACCACTGGACTTTGAGCACTGAGCAGTATAGTCAGTAAATAAAAATTATGGAAAGAATTTTGTAGAGTCTACAATGTAGACTGACAAGTGACAGTGTTTAGTACAATATTATAGTACCTAGTAGTCTAGTACCTACATCTGCGCAGGTTGTTTTTCACGGTAGTGCCAGTTCGGGTCGTGCGGTACAAACTAGATCTTTAATTTTTATTATGAACATAATATATTTATTATATTAATATTTAATATTTATTAATTATTTATTATTGAAAAAATGCAGATATATTAATCTTAATTCATATTATTAAATAGAAAAAAAATGTTGGTATATGTTATAGAATTACATATTTACAACACGAAAATATGTCATTATAAAATATAACCCCCCCTCAAGTCTCTTCCTAATTTTTGAGTATTGAAGAAAAAAAATACAAAATGTTTGTTTATTTTATTTATCAAGTTTACTAATAATATAATATCATATAGACCTTTTTCTAAAAATATAATTAAAAAATATGGGATAGAATAAAAGGAAAATGGTGACAAATCGTCGAATCTTGGTACAAGACAGTGTTGTATTTTGATTAAGATTTAAATGCAATAATACATTTTTATGTTCGCAAGAATTATCTTAAGCGAAGTTCAGTGTGATATAAAACTTCTGGTTATAAATAAGTGATAAGACATATTTTGATATTATGACAAATACCGATATTAATTTAAAAAAAAAAAATTATTTAGTTTAAATATTATTTTTTTTAATATTTTAGTTTTGGCTGATAATATTACAAATTGTATTAGTAAGATATTTTATTTATATAATATTATGTAATTAAAAGTTCACATTATGAATATATTTATATAAGTAATAATGAATCACATATGTTTTAATTTGAATTTAATTATAATTCTATAATAAGTAATATATATTTAATAAGTATTTGGTTAAATTTAAAATTCATTTCCTTATTACAATTTTCTATTAAACATGGATAAATCTACAAAATAATGTACCTCACTAAATAATATTAATAAATATACTGCCGAGAATATTATGTTTTGTTTCTGGGTTAATACCTACAATTTTTATCAGATATTTAAAATAAATTTTTGTTCCTTTCTTTATTTATTTTAAATTTCTTTAAATACGAGTATATATATTGTATACATTATAATTTTAAATATAATTTTAATGTTATTCAAATATCAAATCCTTTTGCAATATTGTTATATTATGTGTTAATTATATCGTCTTTGGTACCTATCATTTATTTTACATTGATAAGTACAAATACTATGGAAATTACTATAATAGTCATGAAATATAATGTATGTTAAATACAACTATGATTTGAATGTAATGATGAAGAAAAAAAATATATGAAATAATTAGGATTAATGTTCAGTTAGATGAATAGATAATAAATTAGTTATTATTTTTCTTAAAAAAATTCAATATAATCTATGTGGGTTTAAACATCAAAATTTATTATTATTATTTTTTTTTTTTAATAGATAAATATATTGTATTATTCAATAAAAGTTTAAAATCTAACTTAAATTACTTTAATTATTATAAAATAAGTGAAATGAAATGATTCAAAGTTATAGTTATAAGGAATTTTACTGTAATTTAGTACAGTGGAGTATTTAAGGAGAGTTGTTCTCCGGTTCTCGGGTTCAAACCAACCAGAACTAAAAAAGCACCCATTTTTCATTTATTTAAAATTATTACCTATGCTATTCTAACCTACTACCGAATTGTTCATTAGTCATAAACTCACAACTCATAAATCGTTATGGTATTTATCAATCATTATTATCTTATTCTATTGTCCTATCCAATTTTCCAATTTAAATAGCTATAAAAAAAAGTAAAAATTGCAATATACACAATATATTAAAAATAAGTTTAGCAATATATTAATTTCATTAAATAATTTATAATAAATTTATTAATAGAAAATTTAAAAGAAGGACTTGGAGGTAAGTATTTCAAATTAATATACTATACGAAGATCTAATAACATTACATTGTTTAATAAGATATATTTTAGTTCATAATTGATAGAGTATAATAATAATAATATATATATATATATATATATGCAGTGCAGGATCTAGGGGGGCGAACCGGGGCACTTACCCGGAAGTTTTGGTCGGGGGATGCCAAATTACAAAATAATTTGTGTGTATTTATTAATAGTTTTTTTTAATCATTTTATAACAAATGTAGGTACTATACAAATTACAATTTCTACTTCTATTTGACTTTATGGTAATAAACTAATAACAATGAGAAAAACCTACTAACTAAAAAAAAAAAAAAGACCATCTGATACTCCTGCCGCAGGGATATAGGTGTGCATATCTTAGTATTTAATTATAACTATAATTTAAATGCAATGTTAAACCATTGCATTCGAAGAAACGATTCTGAGCGAAGTTCAGTCAGATAATGTAGGTATTGATTAATATATTGCCGTTTTTTCGTCATTTTGTCATCGTTTTTTCTATCGCATGGGTTCAATTTTGAGAAATTCGAAAAATGATCTAAATAAAGTACCAAGAACACCAACTTTTCTAACGGAAACTTATGCTATTCGTGAAAATCGGACCATTATTTCGGGTAGTGCAAGTGTCTTCAGTCATAAAAACAAAAAAATAAAAATATCAATTTTAAACAGCTATAAAAAAAAATTAAGACCATGGATTTTTCTCATATTTTGATATGATGATTCAGATATAAGAAGAAAAAAAACGAAAAAAAAACGCAAAAAAAAAAAAAAAAAAAAAAACGGCGATCACCAATCCGCTGTTGATGGCTGGCTAAGGTGCTCAACACCAAGATAACGTTCGGGAATGTTTCGCCGACTACACCACACGCGTTTCCCATAGAGCCATGTTTTAGTGAATGCCATTTTTTCGTCATTTTTTTTCATAATATTTTCGTTTAAACTTAAAATATCAACTTTAAACGGCTATAAAAAAAAAATTGAGATTAGGGATTTTTCAAATATTTTGAATTAATATTAAGTAATATATAAATATACTTCAGTAAAATTTTCAGACCTTAATACCAAATATTGCTAATTTTATCAAACATTATACAAAAAAAGAAGTTTGAGAAAATCGAAAAATGACCTAAATAAAGTAACAACTACATCCACTTTTCTACCCGAAACATATGCTGTTCGTGATAATCAGAGCATTATTTCGGGTAGTAAAAGTGTCTTCATACATAATAAAAAAAAAAAAGACACACATCATTGTAAAACCAATACATTCTTCGCTACGCTCAGAATCTAAAAGGGAGCTAATTTTATACTTTGCCCCGGGTAAAAAATATACTAGATCCGGCACTAGTGCCGGCGCTATGATTTCCGAGGCCCTGTGCAAATTATAAACGCTAGGCCCCGAACCTAAATAAATAATAAAAATAATACAATTTTATTCGCAGATATACACATTTCAAATTTTAGGTTCTGAGCGAAGCGAACAATGTATTGGTTTTACAATGATGTGTAATTTTAGATTCTGAGCGAAGCGAAGAATGTATTGGTTTTACAATGATGTGTGATTTTTTTTTTTTTATTCTGAAGACATTTTTACTACCCGAAATAATGTTCCGATTTTCACGAATAGCCTATGTTTTCGGTAGGAAAGTAGATCTAGTTGGTACTTTATTTAGGTCATTTTTCGAATTTCTCAAAATTGACCCTAAGCGGTAGAAAAAACGGCGATAAAATGACGAAAAAACCGCATTTTTCGCGAAAAATGAAATTTCGACGAATTCGATTTCAATATTTCACGATAACTCGGACAATTTTAAAGATAGAGACTTGACATTTTTTTTTTGGGTGTTCACATAGCTACTATATATATGTGGTAAAATTTTTGAACCGTTACATTAATTTTTCTCCAAAATATAGGACTTTGAATATTTCGTAAAATCCACGTTTTTACGTATATAATGTGTGATAAAATTGTCAATTTTAGGTATTATGGTCTGAATAGTAAAGGTGTCTTCATACTTAAAAAAAAAAAAAAAATGACACATCATTGTAAAACCAATACATTCTTCGCTACGCTCAGAATCTAAAAGGGAGCTAATTTTATACTTTGCCCCGGGTAAAAAATATACTAGATCCGGCACTGTATATATGTATATACGAAATCCATGATCTATAATTTTAATATAAAAATAAAGGTTAACCTTATTGTCACACTAAAAAAACTAAATTGTTACAATTGGAATATTATTATACGCCATAGTCATTATAAAAGTAATTAAATTATTAGGTTATATTCAATATTTTTATTAGTTTCATTCGTCAGTTTTATAAATCATAAATGGCAACAATTTTTTGGGAACTAAGATGAAACAAATATAATAAATTTCATGTTATTTTAATATATATATATATTTTTTTTAAATTTGATTACACAGTTATACATTTATTCAATAAAAATTATTTTATGTAGATTTGTATAAAAAAAATAACCTTTATATTTATAAATACAGTCAAAAATTATTAAAAACTTAATATGTTTAACATCGCGTAGTGAGGTACGCAGGTGTAGTGTCTATTACTTTTAGCCGCCCCTTCTTTTACTAACTTTCAATTTTTCTACAACATTTGTCTATGATTTATCATAGTTATTGTTTTCATAAATTATTTCGATTGATTTTAGTATAACAGAACATAATTTTGATAATTATTAATTATTAATCTCGACCTAAAATATTATACACAATGTATAGTGCAGTAGGTATTGTAGTTTTAGACATATAAAAATATGGGCCAAAATTTTACTATAAGTATAAATAATTATAAAATTATTTTTGTTTAATATAGTATTAATAAATTATTATTGAAATTATTTAATATAATAGTAAATAACTATTATTTATTCGTTGCTCATTATAGGTACTATTTAAACTTTATTATTATTACTTAATAATTGTTATTGAAAATTTGAAAATTAATTAATTCTCAAATCAGATAAAAAATATAATGAATTAAGACAAATACGAAAATTAATTTTTTTATTTAAACTTTGAAACGGTTTGTTTAATGGACAATAGGCTATTCGAGAAGTAACTTGAACACCTAAGTTTCGTTATCAGCTTTCGTATATTCTTCCCTTTCTTCCCTTAATAACCTAACCTAACCTAACCTAACCTATATAAAACATTATGAAATAAAGATGAGGTTAGTGTGAGATCTTCAGTTTCATTTACGGTATTTGGATACAAATTATTTGAGTTCATTAGTTTTATCATTTGTTTCGATGGGTTAAAAGTAATACATGCACCTTTCTTAGATGGATCAAAATTTGAATTGGATAATAATAATAGAAAATGTCATTAATGTTGCTGATACGTTTACTTATCATTCTATTTCGACTTGTGGTTTTAGTCCGATTTATTTTACTAAATATTCTTTCACAATCTGCGTTGGAATGTGGTAAAGAGAGAACAGACAGCGAAAATTGAGCTAGTTCTTTATATTTAGGTGTTTCACTACTATCTGGATCATACTTATAGCTTAATAATTTAGCCCAAATTCTATCTGTATCTTTTTCTTCAATTATAGAACTTGAAAATGATTCTAGAGGCGAAGAACGTCACTGATCATCTAAAATTCTAAAACATGAATTTCAATTTCATTTTTAGGATGAATAATACGAGGAAGTTTTAATATTAAATTATGAATTGAAGGCATCGAATCTCGAGCAGTGCTCGATAATGCTTCTTTGGGGATAAGACATTTTAAATTAGGTAAGACAGGATCACTAAAATTATACCTTTTTTTAAGTTAAATGCAACTTGTTTGTAAAAAATCTTTACATTAAGAATAAAAATTTCATACTAAATCGGGACGTTGAGTGATTTCTTTCCTTGCCATATAATTGGTAATCGTTATTCCTATAAATTAATAATTTAATTTCAATAAAATTTAATTGTGGTCAACATATGAATATGTTTGTAATAACTTTATAATATGATAATACTTTATCTAGATACAAATTTTTGGCATCGAGTAAATTGGATTCATCTTTTGGATTTATTTCAGCAAAAGGTGTTCGCATAACATAATCTCTCTTTAAAAAAGAGATAATAATATATGTTTGTAAACTAGAACAAGACTCTTGACGGAGGATAATGGAATGGTTGTTTCTCTTGGTTTCTACCAGTATTTATATCATTTTGACGACGTTATTAAGCTCTCTGATTGGCTGACTCCATCGCGAAGAGTTATGGGGTGAAGTCTCCCATAAGCCTTTAATCAATCTATAGTAACAATCATAAATGAACTTTTCGGCCTACGCAAATGAGTAATCATGTAACATATCGTTTAAATCGTTTGTGTTAAGATTGTCACAACAATATATCCTAGTATCTTACAAATAAAAATTTGTAGAATTACTAATAATAAATATCATACTTAGTTGGTTATATTTTTATTATTAGAGAAAACTGATGTTTTGGAAGTTTTAAGATATTTATTTGATAATCTGTGTAAGTATATTATATTATGTAATTTTTATTTATATATGAAATTAAATATTTAAATAGTTTGAATATTAATCAACTATCATATTTGATAATTATTTGATTCAAATATTTATCATACCTAATAACTTCATATAAATAGTGTCAATATTTTTCTTTTTTTCTTTCATATTGCGCAGCTTTTGGTGAAAACATATATATATAACTTAACTAAAAATAATAAACCAAATAAAAAACATAATCCGATTACACTAGCTAAATGAGCTAAAACAATAAAAATTAAATATATGGAGTCACAAACTATAAAAAAAAAATAAAAAAATAAAAAAAATAAATAAATAAAACACAATAAAATAATAAATACGAGATAAGTATCTCGTATATAGATGATTGCGGTAACATATAACTTATGGATGTGACTGATAGTAATACTCATACATTGATATAAATAGGAATTTGCCCACTTTCTAAAGATGTACTTCTAGGTTACGTAGCCAATCTTGTGCGTTACTGCCGCCTTTATGGAGCTCTGCTATTCCTCATTCTGAATGAGTCATTCATATTTTGTAAGCGGACATGACTCGAAAATGTGTTTGATGGTTTAAAACTTCCCACACTCACAGAGTGGGGTATCTGTCATTTTCCATTTATGTAAAAAAAACTTACATTTTCCCTGTTCTGTCCTGATACGGTTTAAAAGCAGACCACATTGCACGGGGAAGTTCAAATCCTGGAACTCTCTGAGTCCGATCGTTGATAAGAAAGCTATTTACGACAATCTCATCTTTCCAGCATTTTTTCCACATATCTTCTTGGTTATCTGTAGTGTTCTCGATTGCCAATATCAGGTGTCTAGATTTTAGTCTTTTATATGGTGCTTTACTTATATCATTAAAAATCGGAATTTTTGGACTTGTTGAAGTATTTTTATGGTTTCTGCGTATCTGCGGAAATTTAATGGTGCTATATTTGAGAGGACTGGGAGCCATTGCACTTTTGTTGACCGGACACAGCCTGATAAAATTCTCATCGTATTATTCAATTCGACATCTTCTCTCCTCGTATGGGCACTCCCTTCCCATACTGAGGCACAATACTCCGCAGTGCTATACACTAGTGCTGAGGCAGATGTACGGAGTACATTTGCCCTGCACCCCCAGCTAGTTCCAGCTAACTTACTGATAATGTTATTTCTGGTTTTTAACTTGTTTTTAATTCCCTTTAGGTATTGTTTGAAGGTCAATGTTCTATCTAGTTTGATTCCTAGATATCTCGGGGAGTCCCCGCCTTGTATCCTGATTACTTGGGACATTAAGTTGAATTTTCTGTTTTCGTCTCTGTTATTTAAGTGGAAAGCGATGGAAGTCGTTTTGGTAGTGTTAAGAGTTAGGTGCCAAGAATGGAAGTAATTGTGGACAGTGAATAAATCTTCATTCAGTATCTCCTCCAATTTTTTAAAAGAATAAGCTTGAGCTATTAATCCTACATTGTCTGCATACATAAATTTACATGATGTTGTGTTTACAAAATTGGATGTATAGACGTTAAAAAAGACTGGGGAGAAGAAAGACCCTTGAGGAGTCCATTTTGGGGTCACTTGTATTTACTCTCTTTCTCATTTATGTGTATCTTGCATTTCCGGTCTGACAATTTGTTATCAATAAGCCGTGAAGATGTTTTACACTTTAAGATTTTCTCTAATTTCAATAGAAGGCCTCGTTTCCAGACAGTGTCGTACGCACAGGTTAGGTCTACAAAAAATGTATTGTAAAACCAATACATTTTTCTCTTCGCTCAAAATGTAAAATATAATCTATTATTATTATAGTTAGTAAAAAAATTATTTTTGTGCTAATAATAATATAAATAGTATTTTGTGAAACTAAAATAGCCAAAACTGGATTTTAATTACGATGTCGATGTCGTCGCCTGCATTGAACCACCCAAACATAGTATGGTGAGGTGGGTACCCTACTGGGCTGACAGAAATCGACAATAACGCTGTACAATGGTTGAAAGCTCTAAACTCGACGCCATAATTTTCAATGTCTAGGTTCTTCAGTATATTATGAAATTAATGATTAAAATTAGAAAAATATCTGTAGTGTCGACTTAGCAAGACTCGTGGAAGTGGCAAAGTCAATGTTAATAAATGACAACTTAATGGGATTGAGTATATTACATATTATACTTATTACGTATATTATTACGTAACAAGTACGTATTAGTATTTTCCTACTGCGAATATTTATAGTGGAAATATGTAAATATCCCTAGTTTTGAAGACTAACCATAGAGGTTGAAACATTATTACTAAGACTCGGCACAATAAAAACTCTAGTAAATTGATTGGTGGGTTTGGTGTTTCAGAAAATATAATTTTAGGCGTTCATGACAAGCGTCAAATTATTCATTTGGTCCTACCCTTTATTATGACTGGATTCGATTGTTGCCGTAATTCTCTTTGCAGTGACAACGATAGAAATATTTCATTTTAAGTGTAAGTTATTACCAAGAAATACTCCTCCCAAAATAGCTCTCATATGGAAATTAAAAATCTTCTTTTATTATTGATTCATACATTTATTATAATCCATTACCTATTAAAGGTGCTATCGAAACGACGTTTCGCATCGTAATGTAATCCATTACAAATGCGGTGAAAATATCAATATGCAAAAGAAATCTTATTACAAAAATTAATAAATAACAAATTAATCTACTATTATAAAATATAATAATAATATAATAAACATTTTTAAAAAGTCTTATCAAATCGAAGAGTATTAATAACTTAAACAACTTTAAGAAAGAACCTATTTACTTGTAAATATAATTAAAATAAATTCATGGAATAAATTTATATCATTAATAGTACCTAAAGGCGATCACAATTCGGTCTCTTTCAAGACTCTTTCAAAACTCCACCAGCCGAAATCAGATCCACTTTATAAATAACATCGATTCGTGGAAATTTCCCCGTCACTATTTCCCTGTCTTGCAATAATAAATAAGCAATTAAATTAGTATTCAGTGATATTGTCGATATAGATACGATAAACAATCTTGTCGCAAAATGCATTGTCGACAATACAACTTACGAGTTGAGTAAAATAATATATATATATTTTTTTTAAAATAACATAATATATATAATTTAAAATAAGAAAGAAGAAATGTGAATTATATATCATAAACTATAAACTTTTTTTGTAAAATTCTATTTGATAAAGAATGAAACGACGATAACAAGTATATGGTTAAAGTTTGAGAGAAAGAAGCAATACGTATTTCTGATACCCATTTGATATATATTTATTACCTTTAAAATAAACACGTGTTTTTTAATTTTCTATATTAAAAATCATATGTTATTTATGATAATCGGGGAATTATTTCTAATTGCAAAATTGTCTACATACAAAAAAAAAAAAAAAAATAAACAAATATAATTAAAATGTCAATACATTTGCTTCACGATTAATTATATTATTATCATTATCATAATAGTGGAAGGAAGAAATACATTGGAGATGGATAATAAGACTGGTAAATTAATGTATATTTTAAATATTAATTATTTGATTTAACTTTAAATTAAACAAAATTGCACAACCTTCATATTAATCTTTTTTTCAATAATTAGGTAAAATAGGAATATAATAAAATTATTATTATTATTTTTTTTTTTTACTTATTCTAGATTATGCAGGTCTATCGCCGCTTTTACCACGCCTCTCCATGTCACCCTGTCCTTAGCCAATTTTTTCCATTTCTTATTCCCAGGAGCATGAGGTCTTCCCTAACTCGATCAATCCACTGTGGCTGTCCCCCATGTGTTTTTTTGTCGGTTTTCCACATTGTCATTTTACATACTATTTGGCCCTACGCTCTTCAAACATGTCCGACCCAGCTTATCCTTATGATTTTGAGAATTCCTAATATATTTGGCTCATTGAACATTGCCCTTAGTTCTACACTTGTTACACTTGTTGTTCGTCATTCATATGAGTTCTCTTTATTTATTTTAGGACCATAGCTAAATAGCTAATACGTAATATTTTTCTTTTAAATAATATTAATCTTTTTTTGTCCGACTTTGTCGATGCACGTGCATACAAAAATATAAGTCTAATGCGTACTTTATAAAATCTTAATTTCGTGTTTTTAGATAATAATCCTGACCTATATAATGGTTATGTTAAATAACGTAGGGGATAATGCGTCTCTCTGTCTTAAATCTGTTTCCACTGAAAAGTCTTTTGATAATTCTGCGTTAAAATGAACTTTACACTTTGTAACCACCACGTGTAAAATTATTATTATTATGATTTGTCCAAACGATGTAATTGATACCCAAGAAGACCTAACTCAGAGTTGGTAATAGAAGGACAGAGCCAAGTTTCAGTCAATATTATTATATCATAATTTCCAAAAGTTTGGAAATTGGTTTTAAGAGGAATAAGCTTAGTTCTATGACCACGAACGTTTTGGTAAAAAATATTGATATTTGAAATGAGGGAACAGTTAAAATCATGCAATGAATGAGTTTTATGAATTATTACAAAATCAAAAAATTATTTGTAGTAGACAAAGCGCGTTTACACAATAGACAAGAAGTATTTAAATAATTGAAATGATCACAAGTTTGATCCAATAAGATGTTGAAAAGTTAGCGGTAAAGTGAATTAGTTAGTTTTTTGAATTGGATTGAGGTTTGTGCTGATTCATATGACGGGTGGTCAAAGAAACTGAAACAATCCTAGGAAATCCATTGAAGTAGCAGATGGAAATGTTTTGTTCACCTTTATCTTGCCTTGCACGCAACTCACTGTAGGTTTCACGGATTGAGTGTTGCTCTGAAAGCGTACAATCTCGATAGATGGTGACCTTAGGGAATTGGTCAGGTAACCTAACCTAAGCGACTCGAAGGCGTAGATAAGGCGTTATCACACTATCACACGATCAACATCATCATTCGATGAAAGCACTACTTTGAGAATGCGAGGCAAGGAATTCTCACTTTTTCCAATTCTAAAAGCTTTGTAAATAGAAGTAGATGGCAAAGGAGGGTCAAGCTTATGAAAAATGTCTTGAACAAAATTAATGTCATTAGTGACTCTTTTTGACGCCAAAGGGTCAAGAGATTCAGGCACTCCCCGGATTACAATATTTTTAGCACATATAGATCTCTGATGGATCTCGCGGGTGATGTCACGAATTGACGGAAGAATCGATGCTAAAAATCATTTTTTTTCAAATCATTCGAGACAAAGAAGAGGGTGATGATGATTGAGCGATAGAAGATAAAGCATTTTCTGAGGAAGCTATTCTGGTCTCAACTATGCTTATTTTATTATTAAGTATACAGTATTTAGTACAGTATTTTCGAGTTTTAATTCTGCAACTTGCTGCGTTAGTCCTTCAAGACATTTCTTAAGGTCAGTAAATTGAGCTGCTTGAGAATCCGCGAGATTCTTGTTAGATGTAAGAATTGATGATTGAGAAGATTGTAAATTTTTCAAAAGTTTCATAATATCAGAATTAGATGGACCTTGATTAACCGTTTTGGTAGACACAGTAGAAGCAGATCTAGTGACTACATGAGGTAATGGAGATTTAGGAGATAGCGAGCTCATAATTAAATTAATTTTCTGCTTCACGCTGTATACAAGAGTTTCTGAGCACGCAGTGTATACGAATGGAAACAACAGATAAAAACGGTGCAGGTAATTAATGCGGCGCGCGCGATAACAGTTGCAACGACTTTCTTAATGATAAATTTAGATAAACTTACTGCGGCCGCTAATTAGTCGGGAAACAAAAACGATTATGAAGGGGAAATTTTTGGAGAGACCAACTCAAAAACGACACCGGTCTGAACGCGGACTTTTTACTGATTGATCACGACAAAGAACATAAAAAACTACCCACTATAAACAAAGTAAACAAATAAAACGGGAGCATAATATAATTATATAGTTACTGTTATATGTGATGACTTATCTTAATATTATAATGTTATTATTTTTTTTTTTTTTTAGAATTAGGTCTATATTTACTTGATATAAAATCAAATTTGTTTTTTAGTAAGTGATTATATTTAAAATTTAGTTTTTATTAAAATCCCTTATTTTTTTAAAATTTAATTATATTAATCAAAAACGGTAGGGGGAGATGGGGCGTATATTATGAAATAAACTTATATATACAATATTATGTATACTTAAATATGAATACATTATTTAAAATATTCATAAAAATAATATGATTCGTGTGTTATTTATTATAATCAGTGGATGTCTGGAACATGAAGGGCCCGGGAGCGAAATTTTAATTCGTGTCACGATTACTCCTAATTATTCCAAATCCCACCACTAAGCTCATGTTATCAATATATAGCCTTATGATAATACTATGTGATTACGTTTGTTAATCTCTATTCTATGTTGTTAGTTGACTATAGTTATTTACTATAGTCTTACTATTTTACCACAGAGTAGATGAAATCATTTCATCATCATTTCATCTACTCTGTGATTTTACTATACCTATTTTCTTCTCTACATTGAATATTTAAATTATTTAATACAGTGGAAAGTTGAAATTCAATACGGTTGTCATTAAATACTTAAATGAAATTATTAATACTGTATATTAAACGAAGGCCGAAGGACCAGTGTGGTAAAAACTCCCGAAACGAAAAAAGAACAAGAATAGAAAAAAAAATACACGAAACCGAAAAAATATAAAAATTAAAGGAACTAAAAGTTTGCTATATGTTTCACTTACAGGTAATTAGGTAACGGAATTTAAAAGGCTATGCTGTTGTAGAATTCACAGACACACACGACGATTATCAGCGAGAAATTGTGTGACCAGTTAGTGCAATGGCCACACAACTGTACAACAACTACCTGCTATTATACAAGAACTTAAAAATTAAACAAATAAACACACTTAAGATTATGGTAGATGATAATGGTAACAACGATGTGACTCTAGATGATCTTGAGCGGCCTCACACACGACCCGTGTCGCTGGCGGACTTACGCGTGACTGCGGACGGACGTTCTCCGTAATATAGAGGAGTGGAAAATAGACTCACCTCAATGCAGGACAGCCGATGTTCACCACTATAGTGTTTGTGAGCTTTTCGCAATCGAGGTACCCGAACCAATATTGTTTTTGGACGGCCGAAGAGCGTCAACGTAGATGTAGAAGTAAAACGGGAAAAGAAGAGGCAACAACTCGATAACATAAAATAACACCAAAAAAAAACTAGTGGATTTTGAAATATGTAAAACCAACAATTGGTATTATATTTAAATAGCACAATGATTTATAAAATAAGTTCAAATTATAATAGTTCACGACGACGACGACGACAAAAAAGACGGACGTGCTGCTATAGTAGCGAACGACGAACGACAACATATATTACGGGCGTTGCCCGTTTACAAAAATAAAATAATAATAATAACGAAAACACATAATTAATAAGGGAAAAACGAATAAGTTTAATTAGGTCGGGAGTTAATTAGGAACGGACTGGGAAAGAACGACGTTGCCGGCGTTGGCACAGAAGCCATATGTAGACACTATAATTGCGCAAAGAAATACGATGGAAAGTGTAAGTCCTTATTCGTTATCATTTTTATTGATATATGTAAAATACAGGGTGTGACAGGTCTATCTGACAATTGCAATAACTTTTTTTCTATTCATTTTTTTTAACTTTTTTTTTTTCAAATAAATACTGAGCCCTTGCGCTACAATACTGTCGATTTCAAATATTTTTTTGTACTTGGGAAACTCAAATTTGAAAATTTAAAATTTAATTTTACCATTTTAAAAGAAAATCAAAATAGCCATTTTGTAGACCGGATTTTTAGAAAAATTATGGTATTAAAATATCTTCTTAAAGTTTGGTCATTTATTTCTTATGATTTTTTAAACTTTTTGAAAATGTGAATTAAATTACTAAAATTATAGGTATAATTAATATTGTACGGGTCTATCAAATAGACGGTGATTCGATTAACTTTTCCATGAAAGCATAATAATAATAATATAACTGGGATTCATAATAAGATCTGATGGATCATTACTCAGAGATCCCAGAGTTCTCGAATTTAACGTAGCTTTCACTTGAGAGAGCAACGTAATCAATTCCTCAGTGGTTAATTTGTGATTCCCAATGGATCGAAGAATTAATATTTTTGTTGACTTCACACCTGCCTCCCACAATCTACCAAAGTGAGAAGAAGAGGGGGGTTGAAATGCCAATTAATTTGATTCGTAGAATGATGGTTTTGTACTTTATTTTGAAAATTTTGAGAGTTGATTAACTGTTGTAATAGGTTTAGAAGGCGTGATGCTCCAACAAAATTGGTCCCGCAATCACTATGCATGTCTCTTATAGGCCCACGCCGAGCGGCAAATTGAGTGAATGTCATAAGAAACGATTCAGTCGACAGATCGGAACTTAACTCTAAATGTAGAGCTTTGGTGGCCATACAGACAAATAGACAAATATATGCGGACTTAGTTTGAGATGATTGATCACGAGTTTTTTTTACCAATATAGGACCAGCGTAATCTACTCCAGTGGTTGAAAATGGTTTAATTTGTTGTACACGAAACTTTGGCAGATCAGCCATTTTAGGTTGAATGCATTTCGGTTTGGTCCGGAAACAGGACACACAGAGACGTAAACGAGATCGAATTACTCGTCGTCCTGATTGAATCCAAAATTCTCGCTGAAGGTAAGTTTGCAGCGCACTTGCACCTGGATGCTTAAGTCGCTGATGGTGGTGGTCAATGAGTAAAGTAGTTAATCGATGATTTGACAGTAAAAGAACGGGATGTTTGTGAGAGTATGGAATATCCGCGTTATTTAGTCTTCCTCCTACTCTAATAGGACCATTGTTGTCAATGAATGGGTTCAATGCTTGGATAGACTTCGAACAACGCAAATTTTTTTCCAAACAAGAAATTTCAGATGAGTACATCTGTCGTTGAACTGCGAAAATCACAGCGTACAAGGCTTTGGAAATTTCTTCTCCAGTAACAGTTAAAGTGGTAGTTACTGTTGATCGTGGCATTATGAACCGAAAACAATACGCGAAAATTCGGAGAATTTTATCCAAAGATGAGAAACAGTCGAGTAGTTCCATGATAGTGCATAGAGTCTGAACTAACAATATCATTTTTCGTTTTAATTCACTATTGTGATCAGTATGTTGATCATCTGACAGTGGTATCATTGGAGACGGCCACTGATCAGATGGGTCTAACAAATACGAAGGGCCATTCCACCACATCTTATGATCTACCAGGTCCGACGGAAACAATCCACGTGACGCACAATCAACAGGGTTGTGTTGGGTGGGAACATGTAGCCAGATCGATGGTGGCGTTAAATCTTGGATTTGACTGGTCCTACTAGCCACAAATGTAGCCCATCGATGGGGCGATGATCGAATCCATGACAATGTTGTCATTGAATCTGTTCATGCATGTAGTTCATTTATTGTGAGGTGATCAGCATAAGTGGTTGCAACTAACCGAAGTATTTTTGCAGCCAACACGGCACCACATAATTCCAGACGAGGAATAGTGGTTCTTTTAAGGGGAGAAACTTTAGATTTACCCATTACTAAGTGACAATGGACAACATGTTGGTGTGCAACTCGAAGATAGACCGCTGCTGTATATCCCTTTTCCGAACTATCGTAAAAGGCATGAAGTTGCAATGACGTGACTTGATTCTATGTTATACGACGAGGGATGGCTAGTGTTTCAATTAATTTTATTTCTGATTGATATTTAATTCATTGCACTGCGATTTCAGATGGTACTGGATCGTCCCATTTTATACCTGACATCCAAAGTTGTTGCATCACATGCTTTGTCCAAAAATTAATAGGGGACAACAGTCCTAAAGGATCAAACACCTGCGCAATATCAGATAAAACTGAACGTTTTGTTGGGATTTTGATTGATGGCTGGGCATTGAACGAAAATGTGTCAGCACACGGATTCCATTTTAAACCAAGAATTTTCAAAGTTAGTTGTTCATCGTGGCCAAGTAATACTGACGGAGACATAACTCGTGCATTATCAGGTACGGCTTGTAGAATTTTGTTATTATTACTCGCCCATTTTCGAAGTTCCAACTGGGCTTGTGAACATAAGTTTATCAACTGTGTTTGACATTCGAGGACGTCATCTTCCGAATTCGATCCAGTTAAAATATCATCAACAAACGTATCGCGCAACAACACGTTAGCAGCTATTGGCCATGAAGTCCCATCAGTTGTAGCTAATTCTCGTATGGTTCGAAGAGCTTGGAATGGAGCTGCTGAGGTCCCATATGTTACTGTGCATAAACGATACTCTTCAACAGGAGAAGACTCTGAAAATCGCCATAATATTCTTTGATAGTTTCTATCCGCTGGATCCATCATAATTTGTCTATACATTTGTCTAATATCAGTCATAAACAGATGTTTCCAAAGACGTGCTCGTAACAATACAAGTTGAATATCAGGTTGAAATTTAGGGAATATACGTCAATTGATCGCGCAAAATTGATCGCGCGAAAATTGATCGCGGACAATTGATCGCGGTAAAATTGATCGTACGTAACAATTGATCGCACGAAAATTGATCGCGAATAAAAAGAAAAATCGTTTTTAAATATAAAATATGTTATAATTATTAAAAAATATTTATATATATATATATATATTAAAATTTTTGAAAACATGTTAAAAAACATTTAAAAAATATAAATAAAATAAATTATAAATAATGTTGTAATTATTAAAAAAATATAAATAAAATAAAATATAAAAAGCCATCCGAAAACGATCCATCACATACACCTGTGGATAAATCCATGTACTTTAGTATTTAGGTATTTAATATAAATACCTAAACTTTAATAAAATCGTTAATATTTGCGGTAAATTGACGCGCCTTTTATAGGTATATTTTATTACAAATTTTAAAAAAAAAAAAAAAAAACGATTTTTTTTTCGCGGTCATTTGTTACGTACGATCAATTTTACCGCGATCAATTGACGGTACACCCAATTTAGGTCCGGTGTATAGGCTATCATTGAGTGAAACGCCCGTTGGTGTAGTCATTGATGCATTGAAGACGACGCGAAGCTTTGTCGTTTGGCCATCAACTTTTAACACGCAATGGTGAGGAGTGTAACAATGGTAGGGAGTATACACTTCTTCCTTTGGAATCAATTCCATATAGCCAGCTGTTAAATAGTCGTCCATGAATTCAACGTATTGTTTACGTAAATCGGTATCTTTTTGTAACCACGATTCCAGTGCCTTTAGGCGTTGAAGAGCTATTGGCTTAGAATCCCCTAACAAAAGGAATGGATTCCGGAACGGAAGTTTGACGAAAAAACGTCCTGATTGAAGCCTAGTCGTGGTTTTTTTGTAGAAGCGTTCTGCCTCAATATCCTCAGGACTCAAATGGCGCACCAAAAAAAGTTTTTCTAATTCCAAAAATTGCTTTAATGTACTATCTAACGGTTCATTTATTGATAGGCACATAGAAGTGATCGAAGTCTGACCATGAAGTTCTATCAGCCCCATTAAAATCCAACCGAATACCGTTTCCAGTGCTAACGGTTCACACTGTTTACCAGCATATCTTCCATCTAACAAAAGCGAGGGCAAAATATCCGCACCCAATAACAAATCAATTTCACTTGGTGTGTGATAAGATGAATCAGCTAACGTAAATTGTTTAAGTGTACCCACTTCCCTGAAATAATAGGTATTTGTGGAGTTAATCCTGTAATAGATGGAACAACAAACGCATCAACACAAAAGGAAGGTGTACTCTTTCCACACGGTGTGATTATAATTTTAGATTTGCTATTCACAGGAGCAGAGGTAGTACTAGCAAACGTAGTAATATTAATCGAAGAGTTATAATTACGAAGCATTAATGTACATGCTGATTTTTCGGTTATGAAGCTGGCTTGAGATCCACTATCGAGCAATGCACGTAATACATGTCGATTACATCGTTTGTTGTTTGTTGTTACATCATTGTTGACTTTGATCAACTAATTATTTGTTCAAGTTTATTGAAACAAAGGTTCTAGTGAGAAATCTATAGTGATAGATTTCATTCAATTTTTGTTGATCAACTATAATCGGTCAACTAAACTTGGAGAGCGATAAACTCATGAGAACGCGCCTTAAGATAACAAATAAAAATAAACGCAATATTTCTCGGAATTTAAACATAATATATCGCATTATACGTTATTAATAATTTTGTCGCGCGGCAATAAGTGGAAACCATAATACATACGAGTACAAAATACACATAATTCCAATGCAATCTTTACATACCTACAATTTAAAAATAATCATTTCATTAGTCATTTATATTTCGACTGAAATGACTGAAGAGATAAACTATTGTTAATAATTTATTATATACCCTAAAAAATCTACGATTTAAAATTTAAAAATATTGCAATATCTATTGTTCCAAATTTGAAACTATTTTATAAGTTCAGAAAAAAGTATTTTTATAATGAATAAAAAATAAAAGTATTCAAATACGTATTGAATACTTTTTATGAAAAGTATTTAAAAATAGTAATCGAATACAAAAAGAGTATTTGAAAACTTTTATTCAAATACTTCACTAGACTGACGGTAGTGAATAATAAATAATAATAAAACACGTTATTGTTATTAGGTACCTATTTAAATAAATTATTTCTCCAAGTGTACATGAGGGATGTGGCCCGGGGTGCAATCGCATCCCAGCATCCATTGCCAGTCCACCACTGATTACAATTATAAATATTTTGTTCTAGATGATATTCCTACCATTCCAACCTTTTGTGGAAACGTTTTTGGTATTCATTATTTTTATGTTTATACTATAAAAATATATAACTATGAAGAAGATGTTATTAATATAAAAATGTAAAAATACAATTTTTAGATGTAGTAAATTCATTATTCGTAGATAATGGAATAATTAAAAAATTATTATTTTATCTTTTCTATCAGTATATTTGTAATTGCCGGATATTCGTGGTCATATCCTATTTGGTTACCGGTATTTTCCCGAATCAAAATTCCCGAATGAACTTTTTCCTAAATGGTGTTTTATCCGAAAATCCAAATACCCGAAACCTGTTTTCCCATCGAAATACCCGAATGTACTTTTTCCAGATTGGCATTTTTTTCCGAAAGTCCGTAAACCCAAAACGGTCGATAGCACTCGAATAACGTGACTCTACGATTACGACGATTATGTTTTACAAGCGATAATAATAATATCACAAATATCGGTGCTAAATACAAATCAGTTAAATTTTCATTATGAAACGAAGAAAGTAGTTATAGTACATAAATTATACATATGGGCATAAGTCATTGGAACGACAAACTAATTTCTTATCTAAAATGATTAGAATGTATAGCAATAGCTGTATTTTAGTTATAGGTATAAAATATAATGTATACAATTTACATACCTAGTGACTATAGCCCATAGTTATAACAAAATTTTTAAAAATGTTAATTTCGGGAACAATAACCGTCGGGAAAAAGGTGTTCGGGAAAAAAGTTTTCAGGTTTTCGTATTTTCTGATAAAATACTAATCGGAAAATAGTTCATTAGGAAATTTCAATTCGGGAAAATCGCGGTTACCATCCTATTTTAGCTAGATGATAATATAATCAGGAGCTACGGAGGTTAGAAGGCGTCTCAGGAAAGCTGCCAAACAGTCTCCAGTCATTATAGAAACCACCAACACCAAGGGCCAAGGCCCACGTAAACAGGCTTTTAGCTTTGGACTACCTAGGCCCATGGATCTCATCGCTACCCCGCTACCCGGGTTTGGTAACCGAGCAGCTCTTCGGTGTGATATTGGCCTATCGATAGACCATGGTAGGAAGGAGAAACTCCCGACCACGGCCATAGCTCACACCATGACCACTTTGGGGACCATTAATTCATCACTTTTTCCTGGTCCTAGACTTAGTGCGACCACGAAGATAAACCGCTCCGCCGCCCAACGGTTACGTTAGATGACGTGGAGGATAATTATCCAAATTTCTCGGGATTGTGGGGCGTCTCTCTTAGTGTGGTAACATTCTGGATCATTTCTATAAGCATACCGTGATCCTGGTTTTGGGAGGACCGTAGACCTACGTGGTACGGACCTTCTATTAGCATTTGGAGCTAGTCAAAGGTCAGACCGCAAATGCCGCAGATAGTTGACTGCGGTCACGAGTCATCAATAGACCACCAGCATGGTGCTGCCTACGTACGTAACAAAGCTCTCTTAGCATACCCTCGGTAAAGGTGTACCATTATATCTCATAGTGAAACTCTTATATCCCAACGATTCCAACCCAAATCTTATCCTGGTCGCCCGCCTGTCAGGCCTAAGTCATTAAGATTTTATTGCCCGCGACAACTGAGACAAGCTAACCACGCATACTTCTACGAGAGCCCGTGGTACGGTTTATCAAGTCCTCGGTTGGACATATGCGTCGGCTTTCCTTATTGAACCGACTAACATATCTATCAAATATAGTATATACGGTAGTATACCACGCCGTCGAGCTCACTTCACTACAGCAGTGGCCTGCCTAGTGCGGCTTTGAGAGTGATCATTACGGCGGACATGTGACGGTTAGGTATTTTTTTGTGTCGCATGGAGTCAATTTGGAGAAATTTGAAAAATGACCTTTATAATGTACAATATAGATCCAATTTGCAATCGAAAACATTTAACATTCGTGAAATTCGGAGCATTATTTCGGGTAGTAAAAGTGTCTTCAGACATAAAAATAAAAGACACACATCATTGTAAGACCGATACATTCTTCACTCCGCTCAGAATCGAAAAATACATGATTATATACAAGTTATTAATATAAAAGACAAATCATTGTTTGTATAGTCAATTAGATAAAAGCAACGAAAAGGGTTCTGGTGTGAAGGTGTGAAAGGGATACAGGTGTAAAAAGGATAGTGTTGTATTTTGATTAATATTTAAATGCAATAATAAATCATTACATTCGTGAAAACGATTTTGAGCGAAGTTCATCAGATAATACGTGTATTGATATAAACTGTTTACATTTATTAATCTCTACGTTTAATATAAATGCCCATATAACCTTTGAGACACTTTAATACCCCAATCTGTTAGTACTTCGCTATGAATCGATTTCAATGATTTATCATAGCACCCTTATATTCTTTCCACATCAGTACTGAGATTTGAGAATATTTTAATATTTTAAAAATACGTTTATATATATATATATATATATATATATATAGGTATATCAGTATGCTTCATTAAATTTTTTAAAAGTCTAGTTTTTAGATTTTCAATTAACTATTATTGTAAAAGTATTGAGAAATTATAAGAAGAACACTTGTACATATTCTATGATTTTCGATTAAACTAAATATATCAACGTTAAACAGCTATAAAAAATATTAAATAATTATAAGTTAAATAGATACTAAAATTCACAAGATACGAAACTCCAGACCTTTTCACAGTGCAATGATCTAGAATTGTACATAACTTACCAAATATTTTACTACAAAAACTAAAAACTAAACATTCAATTCACAAACTAATATTATGGCAGCTGAAGATGGTAACGATCTGACGATGGCTGGTAACTATGGTGATATGTTATTAAGTCGACGACCTGAAGCAGCCTCTCATACAAATCCAGGTGTTGGCGACTTACGCGAAAAAACTGCGTCAGCACAGGTAAACGAGAGCAAATACACCCATCATGACTTAAAATGACTGTTCACTATTGGAAGACCAAGTAACAAAACTGTAACTTGAAGATAAGGTAAAAACAAACAAAGAAAAAAACACACGATTTACGATTGATAAAAAAATTATAATAAAGAGAACAATAATACACTAATAATTTGATATGGACTCGACACACGAGTAACTCCAATATTATACGTGGACGAACGAGATAGATATAAAACAAAATATGTATTTGGTACTACAATAGCGACTAAACATAGAAAAACGTGTGTTCACAGTGAACGACGAACAACAGAACAACACGGGCGTGCCCGTACGATATAAAATTTAATAATTATAATATAAATAACAAATAAGACAAATAATATAACATAAATGCATAAATAGCAATAATAATAGGAAAATAGATTAATTAGGGAAAAAGATTGACAGACAGGAAAGTGCGCTGGGAAGCGACTGCTTGGCGTAAACAATAATGTTAATAACTAATTATATTATAGCAACTATAAAAAATATTAACCAAATATTTATTATTACGCATTTTATAAAATTGACAATATTTATGAAAACAAATCATAAGGAAATGTTATGAATATATATGATACAGGGTAATATTACATATTATAACCATCTAAAGTTCTAAGATAAAGAAATTTTGTTATTAATTATGATTAAATTCATTAGAACATACTCGTATTGTACATAAATAATTAAAAAGAAATATAATTTATATTTATTATTTTACTTTCAGCTTTAGCATACATTTTTTATTATTTTATTATAATTTCACTTACCCTAAAGAGAATAAAATTATTATATTGTATTGAATTGCATACGTATTTTAGTTGATAAATTTTAATGATTTATAATTTATATTAATTATGTACATCAGGTAAGACTGAAAAATCCAAAACAAGTATGAACTATTAATTATTAACTTTATACATTTTTCTTTTCGTTAATAAAATAAAAAGAAGAAGTAAAAATAGGCCATATCTCCACATAACCACTAATCCATACCTTGCAACGCTGTTATAAAATAGTTCTCCTCCATTGATTATCCTTAACATTTGCAGATCACTCATCACTCTATCTATCCATCTTTATCTTGATCGTCCTAGTGCTCTTTTTCCATCTAAAATCCATTTTGTTACTTCTCGAGTTACTAGACCTTGTGTTCTCCTCATATATCCTGCTAAGTTAGCATATTTGCTATTTAATGATGCAACCATGTCCATTTTGTCAAATAATTTCATAAGCTGCAAATTGGTCAGTCATTACCAAAGGCTCGTTAAAAGATTTCTTTTTAGGTTATATATACTGCGTAATATCTTCGAATACTTTTCGAACTTTTACTTCGCTACTTTTGTTCAACTACTTTATGGTTGTCCATATTTTGCTGACGTATAAAGCAATTAAGAATATCATTTTTTTGTATGTACTATATTTCCTGTGTTTTTAGAGAGAAAAATGTATATCACAACACATGTATTAGGGCAAAGAAACATCTGGTAGAAAGAGTGTCTTCAGAAAAAAAAACACACATCATTTTAAAATAAATACATTTTTACTTCGCTTAAAATGTAAATAGCTTTATTATTTTATAAATTGCCACATACAATTTTCATTATCCCTTCATCAATATTAATTTTTTTTTATTATTTTTTTAGACTGTATTAGTAAGTAGTTTTTATTTTTATAGTTTTTAATTATATACCTGTAATAATTTTCATCGTTTGAATAATATTAAATTAAAATTTCCATATTTTTGGGGGGTTTTTATTTTATATTTATTGTACAAGCATTGAGAAATTATAAGAAGAAAACTTATTTGGATTATAAGTTTTTCGTTTAATTAATTAACTAGTAAACTATAATATTAAACATATTATCACTTTGAATTAAATATTAATTTTTTTCATTACATGAATTATTTATGTCTTACGGTCCCCAGTAATTTTTTTTTCCTCCAATTGGCCCAACCTAAAAAAATATCCTTGCGCCGCCACTATCAATGAATGTAAAATTAAAAACTGTTAAAAAGGTAATGAAAAAAATATGGTCTACATACAAATTATATTAAACAATTTAAATATAGGTACCTAAATAATTAATATTAATACCTATTTAGAATTTGTCCTTATTAAAATCGAAATAATAAATAACGTTTTATTAAATCTGTAGGTTAAATTTTACTGAATTCTATGGAATACAGGTCAATGAACAAAATCTAACCGATTTTTTTAAAAAAATTATAGACCAACACATTTTAACTCACACTTCCGTATAGTCGGCTTGAATTAGACCCAAATAGCTTTCTATTTATTAGCGATGACCTTACTACATATAAAATAACGTATTGGGATGATCATTTTATTGTAATGAAAATCAAGTGATTCTTGTGACATTAAAAATTACTTTACAACGAAAACGTCTAATGCGAATAACTGAATAACTTAGATTACAGCTGCTAACCACATGTGCATCAAATTCCAGTTATTAAATCAACAATATTCAACAAATTTTTTTTATACATGATTAACAGTGAAATAGGAGTAGGAGTACCAAAACAATAACAAGACACAAAAACCAAATGAATACATGATAATGCATATGACACTGATAATAAGTTTACTTGTCTATACGGAGAGCTTTAGTGGATAATTTTATAATTACACTGAAGAAACAAACAAAACACTAATAAATGGGAGCGCTATCTCTAACCATTGCACAGAAAAAATAAAATAAATATATCAATATTCAGAAATATTTGAAATTATAATATACTTACATAAAAAAAAGACAAAATTTAATTGTACTTGTATATCATCGAAAATATTTAATAAAAACTAGTCTATATCAATTTTATGCATATATTAATTATTACAATATGTTTTGAGGTCATGGTTTATGAGACATCGTAATATTATATATAATTATTTTTATTTGATTAGATATATTTGTTTGTTCATTTTACATAAAATATAAATATATAACATTATTGAGAAATAAATAATGTTAATATTTATACAGCTAATATGTATAATATAATCTATAGTAAAAAAAAAAAGAAGAAGAGCTGATACTATACTGCGAGTCCTGCCTCAGACCCTCAGAGATATATAGGTGTGCAAATCAAAGTGTTTAATATTAATTCGAATCTTTGAATTGAAATTATTATATTCGAAGAAACGATTCTGAGAGAAGTCAGATAATGTAGAGGTATTAATTAAAATTTTGATATTTTTTTTTATTAAATAGTACATGAATGATCAACCTATACAATTTTCAAGTCTCTAAGTTCAATGTAAATGCTCATAAAATCCCTTGTAACCTAAATGACCAATCATAAAAAAGTGTATCAATTTTATTTAACTTTATTATAAAATATTAAAATATAATAGGAAGAAACCATATAAATACTTAAAAAATTAATTTTACTGAAATTTCAATTTTTGACACCTATAAAAAAAAATTGAGTCTTCTCTCAAAAGAAAAGTATAAAATTATTAAAATAATAAAAAAGTATAAAAAGTATCAAATATTTAAAAAAAAAGAGTAAAATTGCTCGAGTTATTGTGAAATATTGTATTCGTGTTCGTCGAAATTTCAGTTTTCGTGAAAAATGCTGCTTTTTCGTCGTTTTTTCGTCGTTTTTTCGTCGTTTTTTCTGTCGCATAGGATCAATTTTGAGAAATTCGAAAAATAACCTAAATAAGTTACCAACTACAACCACTTTCCAACCGGAGAGATTTCTTGAAAATCAGAGTATTATTTCGGAAAGTAAAAGTGTATTTAAGTATTGATTACAATTTTTACATTTCTCAATCTCTACGTTCAATATAAATGCCCATAAAACCCTTAAGACACTTAAATATCCAATCGTTCCATACTTTGCTCAGAATCGTTTTTCGAATGTAATGATTTATCATTCCACAGCTGTATCAGCTCTTCTTTTTTCTATTAAACAGCTAAAAAAAAATTGTAAATGTAATACTATTTAAAATGATTTGAAACTGAGTTGAGTAATATACGTATACGGTATATGTGAGCTTCTATTATCATTTTTGTTCAATTTTCTTTAATTTTTTTTATTGTAATATAATTATATATAAGAAGTACCATCAATATAAATAATTTAGACATCTATTTTGCTCAAATTAAAATAATATATACCAAAAAAAAAAAATTGACAAATGAAATTTTTCTAATATTTTAGAACCACGTTAAGCTATATATCAGTATGGTTCAATAACATTTTCAATATTCTGTATTTTCTATACATCATTATTGTAAAAGTATCGAGAAATAATAAGTAGAATAGTTATATGGATTCTAAGATTTTCAAATACACTAAAAATATCAGCTTAAAACAGCTATAAAAAAAAATTGATCATTGGAATTTTTCTAATATTTTTGTACCATGTTAAGTATTATGTGATATTGTGAGTATACTTCAGTAATATTTTCAGATCTTAAAAACCTAAAATTTTATAAATTTTATAAATATATAATAATATAAAACTTTATAAATAAGAACTATAATATTAGGAAATATTCAAAAATACTATATTTTGTAGATAAATAAACACTAGGGTTTCATAATTTTATCACATAAATATATAGAATCTCTGTGAATATCTAAAAAATATTATTTCTCTAAATTCAAAATTGCATAAGTTGTCTTCAAAAATTAAAATTGATTTTGTCAAAATTTCAGTTTTCGTGAAGAATTTAGTTTTTTCATCATTTTTTAGTCATTTTAGATTCTGAGCGTAGCGCAGCGTGTCTTTTTTTTTAAGTATGAAGACACTTTTACTACCCGAAATAATGCTCCGATTTTCACGAATAGAATATGTTTCCGGTAGGAAAGTGGATGTTGTTGCTACTTTTAGCAACTTTTAGTTCACTTTTTTTACTTTTTGGTCATTTTAGAATTTTTCAAAATTGACACTAAGCGATAGAAGAAATGACGAAAAAACGGCAAACTAAAATTTCGACAAATTTCATTTTAACATTTCACGATAACTCGGGCAATTTTTAAGTTAGAGACTTGAAATATTTTTTGAGAATGCACATAGCTACTATATATAAGTGGTAAAATTTTGGAACCGTTACGTTCATTTTTCTACAAAATTTAGGACTTTAAATATTTCTTAAAATTCTCGTTTTTTTTTTTTTTATATAATGATTGATAAAATTGACATTTTTTGGCATTATGGTCTGAAAATTTTACTGAAGTTTATTTATATATTACTTAACATTAATTCAAAGTATTAGAAAAATCCCTAATCGCCGTTTTATCAACTTTTTTTTTTATAGCTGTTTAAAATTGATATTTTTATTTTTTTGTTTTTATGTCTGAATACACTTTTGCTACTCAAAATAATGGTCCGATTTTCACGAACAGCATATGTTTCCGGTAGGAAAGTGAATGTTTTTGGTACTTTTTTTAGGTCATTTTTTGAATTTTTCAAAATTAACCCTAAGCGGTAGAAAAAACGACGAAAAAATGACGAAAAACGGTAATAATAGCAATATATTAATCAATACCTACATTATCTGACTGAACTTCGCTCAGAATCGTTTTTACGAATGAAATGGTTTATCATTGCATTCAAATTCTAATTAAAATTAAATACTATGATTTGCACAGCTATATTCCTGCGGCAGTCTTTTATTTATATCGCATATTTTCAATTTCGAAAAATACGAAAAATGACTAAAATAAAGTACCAATTACCACTTTTTAACCGGAAACATATCCTTTTCGTGAAAATCAAAGCAATATTTTTGGTCAAAAAATTGTCTTCAGAAGTTTAGGCATAAAAACAGAACCTGATAAAGAAAACATTTCGATACAATTTGAGTTTCGGTCAAAATATAATATCTTTCTGTCAAATAGTAATATGTTACCAAGTAATAAAATAATTTCTTATTGTATATAAATTTGATATAATAAATTTATAAAGTTAATTTAATAACATTTTCTAGAATCCATAATCAATAAATTAACGGTAAATGGTAGGTTGTCTTTTTGCAATAGAAAATAATTTAAAATAATTTAAAATAATTTAAAATAATTTAAAATAATTTAAAATAATTTAAAATAATTTAAAATAATTTCCTATCAGCTGATAAGTCAGTAGTCAAAATAATTTATGAGTATGATATATTAATATATTATATATTAACTTATTATCGTTAGAAATAAATAAATAATAATATAATATACTATTATTAATTTTAGCAATAGGTTATAAGTTTATTACATTTACGATAAATATTGTTGTTTAACTGAAATAGTAGTAATATCAATACGTATTACCATTAAGTATAGTAGTCAGTGTATCTAGAATATTTAAGGTATGAAGATTATGAAAGAGACAAAGAGTCAATAGACACTCGGTCAACGCGGATGCCGCAATACGATCGAAATTTAAAAAGCAATGGAAGGGATACAGCATACAGCATACAGGTTATAATTTAAATGCAATGGCAAACCATTTCATTAAAAAAAAAAACGGTTTTGAGCAAAGTTCCGTCATATAATGCCGTTTTTTCATCATTTTTTTCATAACATTTTCGATTTACTAAAAATATCAAATTTTAACAGCTATAAAAAAAATTGAGACTAGGGATTTTTATGTAAATAAAAAATATACTATAGTAAAATTTTCAGACGATGCCAAAAATTGCCAATTTTATCAAATATTATTACCTAAAGACCAGAATTTTACGAAATTTCAACGTCCTATATTTTGTGGTAAAATTTACGTAACGGTTCCAAAATTTTACTAAAATAAATATAACTTAAACATAACTTATGTGAATATCCAATTAAATTTTGAAGTCTCTAACTTCAAAATTGCCCGAGTTTTTGTAAAATATTGAAACCGAATTTGTCGAAATTTCAGTTTTCGTGAAAAATACCGTTTTTTCGTCATTTTGTCCTCTAGCTAATTCCAGAGAATTGGAAAAAATCACCTAATAATATTATGTATATATCTCCGAATGATTCATTAATTCTCATTATAGACCTTAGTCTTTGATCTATGATCTTTGATCAATGATCTATGATCTATGATCTGTGATATGGCCAACCCCAGGGAGTTGCTCATTGATATATTATAAGATTTACGATGGAAATTTCTGTTTATAGATGGTTTCAATAATATTATTATTATTTTGGTTGCTATAAGTAACAATAATATTAATAATTTGGTTGCTATTAGTAACAATAATATTTATATTATCACTATGGTTACCTACTATTATAAACAAATTTAGCCGATGAATCAAATTCATCGAATGGAAAATGTCCTATTTTCGTTATTTTTTCGTCCTTTTTTTGTGTGACATGGGGTCAATTTTAAGAAATTCCTAAAATGACCTTTTTAAAGTACAAACTACTTCCGATTTGCAATCGAAAACATATAACATTGGTGAAAATCGGAGCATTATTTTGGGTAGTAAAAGTGTCTTCAGACATAAAAAAAAAAGACACACATCATTGTAAAACCAATACCTACATTCTTCGCTTCGCTCAGAATCTAAAATAATAAAATATAAATCGACATTACAAAAATAATAATAATTAACATTAATAATATTTCTATCCGTTCGACCTACGCGCCTCGACTGCTTCCGGAGTGGCCATGTTCGCGCAGTTTCAATGGTCTTTGAAAACGGTCGTCACATTAAAAATTTGTAAAGCACTAAACAGAACTATCGTAGACAAAATTCTATTCGCGCTACGACAGCCGTTTACAGACGCGTTTATAGGAATCGCATTTTTATATTTCAATTTATAAAATAATATGTATACTTGTGAAGTTATGAAGTTGTTTATTGTACATTATAATATGATATTGAATTATTTTATCTTATCCAGAACTCTGGATAATATCATTATGTAAATAATATTATGACTGGAATTTAAAAAATTAGTTTTATTTTTTAATTATAAATTTTTATTTATTATATAAAATGTATAATACAAATGATATTATTTTAGTTAAATAATTACACTTCTTATGTTACCTCGTTTACATTTAAGAAAGAAAAACTAAATATTGTGAGCAACACACCTAAAAACATACCTCAAACTTCAATAATATCGCAAATATAAAAAATGATTTTAATTTTTGTTCGTTAGATAATATTTATCTAAGTATATATATTTTGATCAAATATAATATATTGTAATTGTAGTAACTATACTATCAAATACTATAGTATAATAATATTACCTTATACTTCCTCGCATTATCAACATTAAGTATAGAACATTTATATAACCATATTTCTTTATTTTATACTTCTAAGTTAGTACCTAATATCTAAGTTAGTAGTAATGAAAAAATAATAACTTTTTTCTAGCGGAAACGACTGTTTATAATATTTGCATGATATTTCTTAATAGATACAGTAAGTTAATTCAGTTATATAATTATTTAATAGGTTAGATCATTTAAATAAAAATGAAAAATATAATATCACATAAAATGTTTTAAATTATTTATATACCTACAATTCAATCTTAAGCCTCGTCCAGACTAAGAAACATTTGTTAATGTTTTTGAAATTCGTCACCAAAAATTGTATCGAAAATTTTATCCATTCGATACGGGAAAAATACAGCCAAGTTTATAAACACAAACATTATATTAAGACATCCAAACCTATCAAATTTTGTCTATAAACATTTAATAAATAGGAATATCATAAATTATTTATTTATTTGGTCCTTTTTTTAGTCTACTCTTATTACTTTTTTCCAATCATGATTTTTTTTTAAATCTAATAAAAAAAAGTGGTTGAAAAAATGTGTTTGTCAACTTTTCGATCATTACTACTGCATTTATTCTTTGCTAAAAGACAAGAAAGAGAACCTAATACCTCTATTTGAAGACCATTTTCATTTTTAAACTCAAAATTACGCAAGCAGATGCAGCAATCACAACGTCATTTTAGTTCCACATTTTGTTCAAAATTAAAATGTTTGTCAAATATGTTGCTTTGGTGTGTGTATAAAGCGCCTGTTTTGAAATTTTGTCGGTGAAATTTGGAGAAATTTTTGTCACCGATATAGGTGACAAAGATTATGACAAATGTTTTTTGGTTTGGACGCGCCGTTACAAGTATAATAATTTTGTAATAAAATTTAATGAGAATTATATAATAGACTATTCGCGTAAACTATTCCTCCTTAATATTTGTATATTTAGAGCGAACTAAAAAATCCTACTCTCTATTGGTTTTACAATGATGTAATTGCGACTTCTTTTTATGTATGTAGAATTGTAGACACATTCTCTATCATAAATAATGCTCCTATTTTCACGAATAACATATGTTTCCTATTGAAAAGTAGATGTAATTAGTAGGTACTTTATTAAGGTCATTTTTCGAATTTCTAAAAATTGATACTAGGCCATAAAAAAAACGACCAAAAATGGACGAAAAAACGGCACATTCACGAAAACTGAAATTTCGATGATTTCGATTTGAATATTTCAAGATACCTCAGGCAATATAAAACATTGACAGACTTGAATATTTTATTGGGTGTTTAAAAAAGTACTATATTATATAAGTGATAAAATTTTCGATCCGTTACTTTAATTTTTTTTATAAATATAGGACATTGAATATTTCGGAAAAATCTTATTTTCATTTATACGTATATAATGTTTTATAAAATTGACAGTTAAAGGTAAATGTCAAAAAATATTACTCAATTATTCTCACATTTTACTTAACATGAAATCAAAATCTCAAAACACAATTTTTTTTTTTTATAGTTATTTAAATATTATATTTTATCATTATTTATAAATTATAATAAATATTTGTAGATTTTTATTATTATTTCTCAATATTTTAGATTCTGAGCGTAACGAAGAATGTATTGGATTTACAATGATGTGTGTCTTTTTTTTTTTTTTGTTTTTAAGTATGAAGACACTTTTACTACCCGAAATAATGCTCCGATTATAACGAATAGCATATGTTTCCGGTAGTAAAGTGGTTGTAGTTGGTACTTTATTTAGGTCATTTTTCGATTTTCTCAAAATTGACCCTAAGCGATAGAAAGAACGACCAAAAAATGACGAAAACACGGCATTTTTCAAATTTCGACGATTTCAATATTTCACGATAACTCAGGCAATTTTGAAGTTAGAGACTTGAAATCTTTTTGGGAGTAACCTAAACGGTATTCGGACCCTTCGTAGTCTATCGGAAGCCCGATTCCGATCGTTGCGCTCGATATTTCGCCGTATTTTGCGGATTTTTCGATATCGCAAAACAGTTTAAATACACCGATTTTCGACGACTATTCAACGAGCCACGGTGGCGCACTCGATAGGTAGGACTGTTAGGAAGCTAGGTGTAGGGACCGGTTAGGCAGGTTTCCCTATGGCAGTTAACACGGCCGCCGCACCCGGTGCCGACTGCGTTCAAATCCCGATCCGTCGGCAGCAGACCGTTTTTTTACATTTTTTTTTTTTTTTTCGTTAATTTTCCGGTGCTCTCCTATACGCGCGTGCGAATTAAGCGGCGGGCATCTGAACCGTCCGCGTATGCTCGTTACGCGCCCGTATTACCAACGGAATTATATTATGGCCGCCCGATTTCAACCGTAATAAATAATAATGTATATTATTACGAGTTATTATTTTTTTTTTTTTTTACATTGAAAATACTTATATTAATATTTTGATTTAATATATTTAATCATTTATTATACCTTTAATATTATATACTCTGTTTTCTTTACACTATCTAAATACTTATTATAATTGTTATACACTATATCGATATGTCTCCAATTATATTTCAACGTATCGATTCTTGACTCTGTAAAATTATATATATGATTTATATATAAATCTTGGTCGTTGGATTATATTATAAACGATAATTGTTCAAACGTATACGTTGTTACAGTTAAAAAATATAGTACAGGCGCTACCGGTATTACATTGGCAGCTATGGTGGCGGTAAAGCTTTTTACGCGAACCTGTATCCCACTGGAACCTGACTGGGGTAAGTGAGTGCGCCGAAGGCGTACTCCGCGTGGGGACTACCGTGATTGGTCAAGGACTGTTCACGCGAAAAGAGTGTAAGTATGGTCCTACTTACACTCTTTTCGACTCGATGTACCCGAACTTCTCTATCCGAACACTATGGTAGCGAAAAAGCTTTTCAACCCGAAAAGTATTCTACTAACCAGCTATGGTGGTGGTAAAGCTTTTCACAGGCACCTGTATCCCACTGGAACCTGACTGGGATATGTGAGTGCGCCGAAGACGTGGGGACAACCGTGATCGGTCAATGACTGTTCACCCGAAAAGAGTGTAAATAGGACCACTAGATTGCGAACACTATTCAATCCGCCGAAGGCGGATAAAATACTTTGATCGTTATCCTATAAAAATATACTTCTGTCGGACTCGATGTACCCGAAAAAATTTCTTCTCCACCAGAATACTATGGTAGCGGAAAAGCTTTTCACCCCCACCAGTATTCCACTGGCAGAACTATGGAGGTGATAAAGCTATTCAGATGGCCAAGCTTTGGTTGCGACAGGAGTATCAAGTATCTAGTAATTTATCATAAAACCCCTAAATGAGTCACCTAAATAGGTGCCCAAATCTGACAGTACTTCGCTCAGAATCGTTATTGGAATATAATGAATTATCATTGCATTCAAATTGTAATCAAAATTCAACACTACAAGTATATCCTCTTTACACCTTATACACTCTTTACTCTTTTTATGTATCCCATACACGACAATATCTCTTCCCTTGCTTTATTATAATTTAAACAGCTATAAAAAAAATCGTAAATGTAATAATTCACAAATCACAATTAATTGGATCTGAGTTAAGAAACTGTGTTTATGCTTCAATAATATTTTCAAAATTTATGACAAACTTTTGTCAATTTTATTTAACATTATTGTACAATATTGTAATATGATAAGAAAAATTCATATAAATACTTTTTATATTGATTTTACTGAAATTTTAACTTCAATTTTGAAATTTCAAAAAAAAAAAAAAATTAAGTATTGAGTATTGAGTATTTGAGTTTATCTTAATATTTTGGAATTACATTAAAATATAACATATTAGTATACTTCAATAAAATTATCAAAACTTTTCCAAATTTTTTGATTTTCTATTAATTGTCATTGGAAATTATTGAAAAACAATAAGTATTACTTGTATGGAATCGTAAGAATTTGGTATAAACTAAAAAATTAATATCAATTTTAAAAAGCTATAAAAAAAAATTGAGACTTTGGATTTTTCTAATATTTTGATATGATGTTAAGTTATATGTAAACATAATTCACTAAAATTCAGGCCTTAATGCTTCAAATTGTCAATTTTATCAATCATAAAAACATAAAAAACATAAAAACATAAAAACATAAAAACGAGAATTTTATGAAATATTCAAATTCCTATATTTTGTAGAAAAAGTTCCAAAACCTTACCACATATTACATATATATTATACCTACCTATATGTAACAACTAATTAAAATTTCAAGTCACTAACTTCAAAATCGACTGATTTATAGTGAAATATAGAAATCGAATTCGTAGAAATTATAGTATTCGTGAAAATTGCCGTTTATTCGTCATTTTTTGTTTGTTTTAGATTCTGAGCGAAGCGAAGAATGTATTGGTATTACAATTAATTGTGATTTTTTTTTTTTTTTTTTTTTTATTCTGCTCCAATTTTCACGAATAGCATATGTTTCCGGTTGGAAAGTGGATGTAGTTGGTACTTTATTTTTTCAAATTTCTCAAAATTGACCCTAAACGATAGAAAAACGAAGAAAAAATGACGAAAAAATGGCATTTTTCACGATAAATGAAATTTTGACGAATTCAATTTCTATATTTCACGATAACTCAGGTAATTTTAAGATAGAGATCTGAAATTTTTGTTGAGTGTTCACATAGCTATTATATATATGTGGTAAAATTTTGGAACCGTTTTTTAAATTTTTTTACTAAATATAGGACTTCGAATATTTCGTAAATTTCTCGTTTTTATGTATATAATGTTTGATAAAATTAGCAATTTTTGATATTAGAGTCTGCAAATTTTACTGAAGTATACTTACTAAACATCATACTAAAATATTAGAAAAATCCCTAATCTCAATTTTTTTTTTATAGCTGTTTTAAGTTGATATTTTTAGTTCAAACGAAAATTATAATCTGACTGAACTTCGCTCAGAATCGTTTTTTCGAATGCAATGGTTTATCATTACATTCGAATTCTAAGTAAAATTAAACGCTATGATCCGCACACCTGTATCCTGTGCGGCAGGAGTATCAGCTCATCTTTTTTTAAAATTGACCCTAAGCAGTAGAAGAAACGATGAAAAAATGACGAATAAACGGCAATATATTAATCAATACCTCTACATTATCTGACTGAACTTCGCTCAGAATCGTTTTTTCGAATGCAATGGTTTATCATTGCATTTAAATTATAATTATAATTAAATAATATGATATGCAACCTATATCCCTGTGGCACGAGTATCAAATCGTCTTTTTCTTATTGGCGTATATAAATTTTGAGAAATTCGAAAAATGACCTTTATAAAGTACTAACTACATAATCCACTTTCCAACCGGAAACATATGCTATTCGTGAAAACCGTAGCATTATTTCGGGTAGTAAATGTGTCTTCAGGCAAAAAAAAAAGATACACATCATTGTAAAACAACTATATTCTTCGCTTCACTCAGAATCTAAAATTTTAATCAGTTATATTATTATTATTATTTTATCTATATTTTCATCTGATGAACTTCGCTCAAAATCATTTTTACAAATGCAATGATTTATCAGTGATTTCAAATGATAATCAAAATTCAACACTATTTCTTTACACCTGTATCCCTTCCCTTGTTTTTAATTTTTTAAATAATAAAATAACAATTAATGTAGATATCTATTCTTTTGTAATGTAATGTTTTTAATTTAATCTATGACATAAATATGTAATTACACAAGAAAATAAATAAAATAAAGGTGGTGAATAAATAGTGGTGAGAGTGACAGAGAGGTAATATAAATATGTAAAGATGTATTATTAATTAATTAATAATTATTAAATAATAATTAAATGGTGGTATGTGTACCTTTCTTCCAATGTTAGAAGGGCCTCGGGGTAGTAAGTTCGAAAATCACCAAGATATATAAGATATTTGAATATGATAATGAACACATCAATTTTAAATTAATTTAATTACAATATATTTTCATTATAAGATAAAGATCTAAATGTGTCTCGACTATTACCTACCTAAAAAATAGTTTATTTCGATAACATAACAATTATTTATATTTTATTCGAGTTATATTATTTTAGTTATATCTTAATTTTTATAGGTAAGGCTAAATTATAGTTTCTGTGTAAATGTATATTTCCCTTTATTTTTAATGTTGAAATATATTGTAAAATACATAAGCGCGTTAGTCGTGACGTCACGATTCAGATGATTCGTTCAACATTAATGACTATAATATAAAAAATAATAATCACTCCTTTAAATCCAGCGACGATTACTGAAAGTGTAGGTAAATTCACAGGTTCTAGAAAAGAAATAAATAAAGCTGGTGAATTTGTTGATGAATGAAACTTGCATACGTCGAAACATCATCAACAATTTCCGAAATAAGTCCTCTTGAAAGATGTGGCGTGTTGGTCGTAGAGACTACGGACCAACACTACTTGCTGGTTGGTATTGTTGGGTCGTATTTATAACCTTTCGAGTTCCATCTTCCGAAAAGCTTTTTCAACGGTTCGATGCATTATGTCGTGTTAATGAATAGCTTATGTTTATGTTTACACACAATGATACAATATTGATTTTTCCACGAGTACAATATAATTGTATATACTATATACAATAAAATTGGTTGAAAAGTTGATCGTTATTTTAACAATATTATAATTTTATTTTATATTTAAAATTACAATTAAAAAAAAATAAAATAAATGATGATATTTCATAATATCTTTACAAATATATTAATTTAATTTAAAGAAAAATAATATAACTTAATTTTAGGTGCTACTTTTTTTCCTGAGAGTAAGTTATTAAAAATATTGATTTACTTAAGGAATTTATACTTATAATATAATATAACATAATAAGATGAAACTGTAGCACGATAAGTAGTTGATAACTCCATACATGTCACATATTACGAAACTCAGTTGTTGGAGCAGAAATTTTACTCAATATTCACGCACTATCTAGGTATCTAGTAATCTTCCTAATACTATGAAATATTATGCACTTTTAATATATTAATTAACACCATAAACCTCTTTTTAAATATATTTATATATATATATATATATATATATGTATATTTAAATATAAACCCAAATTAAATGCGTTAAATTTTATATTAAATTATAATTAGTTATTTATTCTCCGCAAGCAATAACACATACAAACAATAAAAATCTACCTTAAAATATTATTATTTATTATTCAAATAATAACTTACTACCTAACTTACTATAAATTACTTGGTAGCTTCCTACAAAATTGTATTTAATTATTTTTATTAATTAATTTATTATTATATCTACCTTCTTATTATTTTCATTGCATAATTATTAATATGGTTTTGATTATTATTATTTTATTATCATGCGTTATATTGTATAAGTTATAATTATATTGTATTTAGTCTCTTTGTCCTTTAATTTAATTAAATAAATAAATATATATATTTAATTATATTTTAGGTGATCCAGTTTATATATACAGGACTGCTGTGATAAATGGTGCTACAACATTTAATGCTGGTATAATATAATGAAGTTACTTTTAAATTAATAATTAAAATAAATGATTTCCTAATAAGATGTATGTATTATGAATTATGGTATATAGATATACACACTATGATAGGTTACTATAAATTTAGATTAGTAATATTAATCTACCTATACTAGACACAGTTCAATACTCAATAGTATTAGTAATCGTTATATTTAATAAAACTAGGTAGGTATAATATAATAATATCGCTTTAAAATGAATAAAGAAGCAGGATAAAAAATTGCTTATATTTTTTTTGTATATAACTTTGTTTTAAATTAACGAATTGTTCAAAATTTAAAGAATCACAAATAAATATTTCAACTGGAAAAATAATAATATTTTCTCTTAAGGCTTTATTTCAATAATATAGTGTTAATATCGTGTTACAACTCAATTATATTTTATATGTTATTAGAATACCTAATTAATTATTGAACATTAAGATATTTATCTAAAATATGTAAAACAATCGACATTTATTTTATATTACAATTTATGATTCATCTAATCACAATTTATAATGTTATTGTCTAAAAAAAATTTAGTTTATTTAAGTTATTTTGGAATACATTTTTAAGTCGAATATTTTTAAAATTAATTTCAGTTTAGAGTTGAAATAAATGTTTTATCTTTTCCAATTGTAATAAGTTTTTCAATGTGAAATACAATTCAACAATGTACATACTTTAAGAAAGTTGAATTTTTAATCGTAACTACATATACTGAAGAAAAGGTTATTGTTGGTTATTATGTTGATAGAAATATTGTAACTCCTTTACGAGTACTGTATATTTACCTTGTCTAGGTTAAAACAAATAACCAAATATCAAAATAAGTACTCTATTATAATAATCGATGTTTCAATGTTTATTAATATGAACATTTATTATTTCCAATTAAATGACAATCCAGTGATTCCATAACATTTTTATCCTACTTTTCCATATTTAGGTACCTACATATTCTTATCATGTTTAATTTATTTTTAATATAGTTTTACAAATATTAACGAATTTATAGTAATTCATTATAAAGAGCTATAATTACCTATTCATAAAGTGTATTCACATAATCCATTATCATACAAAATATAATATTACATAACACAATAATTGAATATTAATATGAGTAAATTAATTTACCTAATTCATATTCTTTTCTTCTTTAGTTCAAAACTTAATGAGCGTCGAAGTATTTTGTAGAGTATTAAACTTGGATAATGGACATAATTTGGTTGGATTTAAACGAAATAGGAAGTACAGAATGAAACCCGATGATAGTATAGAAGAATTAAATGCTGTTACTCGTATTCCTAAACCTGGCTCTAGCAACAAACGTAATAATGATAATAATTATAAGGACGATAATCCACAGAAACAATTACGGATGGGTTGATTAATTATAACTAAATTATTTTAATTGGTATAATTATAATTAAAATATATTTAAAAAAAAAAAATATAGAAACATGCCATAATATAAGGAAAACTATTGTAAAATGAAAAACATAACATTTAATTGCATCATTTTAAAATAATGATTCTTATTTGTATAAAAAAACAAAATGTAGTTCCTAAGTAATTAATCATAATTTTAATTTATTTATTTATTATAATTAATTTTTACTTTAAAGAAAAAAAATATCTACTTTTTTCCAATCATAGACATTACACAGTGACAGTATTTGAGGTATTTCATAAATATATTATTCTTTATTTTTAAAAATAAAATATGTTTTATTACCTCATATACCGAATAAGCTTAATGTATTTAATACATATTATATTAATTAAAAAATGAACTGTTATAAATAAAGAATTTAAATTTTAAATTAAAAAAATTAATCTGGTTAAATTATATTTTATATTTAAAAAATAATAAACTTCTTAGACAATATAATAAAATCATATTATGTGTTTACATTTTTTTGCTTTTAGATTCACTATTCAGAGTGAGGCGAAGAATATACTCGTATATTGGTTTTACAACGATGTGTGATAATTCTTTTTTTTTAAGGCTGACAACTCTTTTACTACCCGAAATAATGCTCCGATTTTCACGAATAGCATAAGTTTCCGATTGGAAAGTGAATGTAGGCGGTACTATATTTCGGTCATTTTTCGAATTTCTCAAAATTGATCTAATGCGATAGAAAAACGTAGAAGAAATGACGAAAAAACGACATTCTTCACGAAAACTGAAATTTTGACGAATTCGATTTCAATATTTCACGAAAACTGAAGCAATTTTGAACATAAAGACTTAAACATTTTTTGGGTGTTAAAATAGGTACTATATATATAAGGTAAAATTTTGGAATCGTTACGTTAATTTTTCTACTAAGTATAAGACATTGAATATTTCGTAACATTCTTGTTTTTTTCATAATATAATGTTGATAACATTGGCAGTTTTGGGATTTATGGTCTAAAAATTTTAATGAAGTATACTGACATATTGCTTAACGTCATATCAAAATATATGAAAAATAACTAGTCTCAATTTTTTTTATAGTTATTTAAATTTGATATTTTTTATTTAAACGAAAATCTTAGAATCCATTTGAATATTCTTCTTATTATTTATCAATACTTTTATAATAAATATTAATAGAAAAGGAAAAAACTTTGGATATTTTTTGAAAATTTTATTACTATTAAAATTTAACTTATGTAGTTATATCTTAATGAATTTCCAAAATTTAAGGAAAATCTCAATACCCAACATTTTTCTATAGGTGATTAAATTAGAAATTTCAGTAAAATTAATATTTAAAGTATTTATATGGATTCTTCCTATTATATTTCAATATTTTATAATAATATTAAATAAAATTGACAAAATTTTTTATAATATGGGCATTTAGGTGACAAGGGATATATTATGAGCATATATATTGAACTTAGAGACTTGGAAATTTTATAGAGTGTTCACTTATGTATTATATGTGTGATATAATTTAGCGTTTTAAATATTCAATACCTACATTATTTCACTGAACTTCTCTCAGAATCGTTTTTTCGAATGCAATGGTTTATCATTGAATTCAAATTCTAATTAAACACTATGATTTGCAACTTATATCCCTGAAGCAGTAGTATCAACTCGTCTTTTTTAATATATAATTGATATAGAGAAAATTATTATAAATTATTTAGCTTTATTATATATATTAATATTACAATAATTATAATAAACGTCCTTAGTTCACCAGCACATTGGCAATTATAAATCAGCAATATGGACAATCATACGGAGTACAGTAAACTGTACTGCTATACTATACTGTACTATACTGTCTTTCAAAAGAGAATATATCTCTTTCGCGCATTACGAAGAGTGTTGGGACTATCTGATAATTATTTGAAATATTATCTAGATGAAAATAAAAATATTTTATCTTTATCATTTATCTTCCCATTTTATAAATTAAAAAGATAATTTCATAATAGGTATAGACTCACTGCTACCTATACAATATTAATTATTATTAATGCTTATTACAATTTTTACTTTGCGAGCATAATAAATGTTATATTATGTTATAAATAATTGGACTAGTGAAAAATAGTATTTGTTTCCAGCTGCGATTCTTCTGTGGATTTCTTCGTAACTATCTCCTTGCGAGTTTATATTTACTCCTAAGTACTTAAAGTTTTGAACTTTTTCAAATGACAGATCTTTTACTGTTATGGCATTTTGTGGATGTTCTCTTCTTGATACGATCATGAATTTGGTTTTGTTTCATTAATGATAAGACCAATCTTTTTCGCTGCATCAATTAAGATTTCTGTTGTTCTCTTGAGACTATCCTCTGTCTCTGCTATTAAAACTATGTCATCTGCGTAAATGTGTAATGTTCTGCGTCTGTTCTCATCTTCACCAAAATATAAATAAATTATTAAAAATTGTATACACATTACCCATTTCCACTTTCCACTTCGACACCTATGTGATCATTTTCAACATTACATAGAGTGAAAACTTATCTCAGAAATTCACTGACTGAGGTATAATAATCTCAAAAAATAAAATAATCTATAATCCAATTTTATAAAATATAAATTGGTATTTTATTTTTAAACAATTAAATTTATATTTATATTTAGATTAATACCAATTATTAAAAAGAAAAAAAGAGTAAAGCTACTTAAGTAGGAACAAATAAATAAATCCTCCAATCCATTGAAAATACTTCATGCACGGGCATCAATACAATATCATACGAGTACATGATACACAATGTACATGAATGTATTTCGAATCCATAACATAACACATGTGTATGTTTTTGAACATTGCAAGAAAAATATTCTTATAATATTATTTTTTACATACAATAGAATTATATCTTAAAAATTCTACGTTAATAATATATTTCGTGTTTCTTAAGGATATGAGAAAGAATATTAGAACAATTAAATAAAAAAAATTTTAAAAAAAAGAGCTGATACTCCTGCCGCACAGGATACAGGTGTGCGAATCATAGCGTTTAATTTTAATTAGAATTTGAATGCAATGATAAACCATTGCATTCGAAAAAACGATTCTGAGCGAAGTTCAGTCAGATTATAATTTTCGTTTGAACTAAAAATATCAACTTAAAACAGCTATAAAAAAAAATTGAGATTAAGGATTTCTCTAATATTTTAGTATGATGTTTAGTAAGTATACTTCAGTAAAACTGGCAGACCCTAATATCAAAAATTGCTAATTTTAACAAACATTATATACGTAAAAACGAGAAATTTACGAAATATTCGAAGTCCTATATTTAGTAAAAAAATTTAAAAAACGGTTCCAAAATTTTACCACATATATATAATAGCTATGTGAACACCCAAAAAAATTTTCAAGTCTCTATCTTAAAAATTGCCCGAGTTATCGAGAAATATAGAAATTGAATTCGTGAAAAATGCCGTTTTTCGTCATTTTTTCGAAGTTTTTTCTACCGCTTATAGTCAATTTTGAGAAATTCGAAAAATGACCTAAATAAAGTACCATCTACATCCACTTTTACATCTTAAACTCGCTAGTCGTGAAAATCTAAGCATTATTTCGGGTAGTAAAAGTGTTTTCAGAATATTTATTTATACGCATGGATTCTAAGATTTTCGTTTTACTAAAAATAACAATTTAAAACAGCTATAAAAAAAAATTGTGACTTGGGATTTTTATAATATTTTAGTATGATGTTAAGTAATATGTAAGTATACTTCAGTAAAATCTAAGCATTATTTCGGGTAGTAAAAGTGTATTCAGAATATTTATTTATACGTATGGATTCTAAGATTTTCGTTTTACTAAAAATATCAATTTAAAACAGCTATAAAAAAAAATTGTGACTTGGG
>JAIUCT010000001.1:30423295-30468298 GCA_021307375.1 Tetraneura akinire | reverse complement strand
TTTTTTTAGATCCAGAGAAGATAAAAGTGAGAATTGGTTTTCTAGTCTAACAAGAGGGAAGAATAGAAGAGATTCAAATGATTGTTCGTAAAGGGGTAGTTTGGATGATTTACAAATATATTGATGAAAATTAGACAAAGCACTAGCTGAGGATGATAAAATAGGCATGGACTTAGATACATAACGCCAAGAAAGAAATAAAGAATAAAACAAATCAAAAATAAAATGATTAGAATAAGCTAGAGATTTAAGAAGGAATTTGCCAGCCAACCATTGACATCTAATATTAAAAGGTGCACAGTTAGCTTCGACCTCAATGACAGGACATGGAGTGGATTTAACAAATCCCATAATGTTCCTCAAACAGGAAATTTGAAGTTTGTTTATTATTTTCCAATTCGAAAAAGAAGCAGAGCCGAAAAAGAAACAACCATAATCAATTTTGACGTGCTAACTTATAATACTGAATTTCGCAAATTGCGTTGGTGTTTTATTGGGTCGTTCTTGTTGGTAGAGCTTATGGTTAGGTAACCTAACCTTGGTGTGCGCAACGATGAGCGAAAACGGACGAATTTTAGTCGGTGCGCGGCTCGTTGGATAGAGTTTAGTACCTATGTTAATTTATTGTATTTCTTTTATTATAATATAAATATATTATGATAGTTGCAATATTAATTTACTAGTAATTACCAAATTTTTGAAATAAATAAAAGTAGGTACATTTCTAAACTCAAACGAAGAAAGCATTATTTTGTAATCGTACTTAGTTAATGCTTTTCTTATAAATTTTGTATTATAGCATTTCAATTTACTCTCTAAATGAAATGAAAAATGGTAGTTCGTATATTATTTTATGACTAATGTCCATGATTTGAAATTAATTGTATACTCGTATGGTATATAATAGTCTGTTATGAATATTATACATTTTATATTAATCCATATTATTTATTATAAAATATTAATTGTATTTATTAATATAGCTAATGTATCTGCAGGATTCCGCGGTAGGTATTTTAAAATTATATGCTATTCTAAGATATAGCAATATTATATTATATAATAAAAATATAAAATATATTGTATTTTATATTTGATATGGTGAAAATTTTATAATAATTATATTATATACGAGATAAAAATTCCGTGACCTAAAATTTTAACAATACGAAAATATCACAGTGTGTTACTCTTAGTAAGTTACTCTTAGAGGTATTAATAAATATTTCAGTTCGAATAGTATTGAAATGGAGTTTTCGCTGAATGACAGATAGAACGAGTACTTACACAAATTTTCGGATAAATTTCAAATTTTTAACACATTCCTTCCTTGCATGCACGATACAACTTACTTTTTTTTTTTTAAATGGTAACATCTATTTTTTTAACATATTAGTATAGATTATTTTTTTTCTAAACAATTTATGTAGGTATAAAAAGTTTTTTTCTAACCACAAAATTGGCAGATGAAATTTAATGTCTACGAGTAATTTGTTTTTGGGAAAATTTAAACTAAATTCAACTTATTGTTACTTATTATTAATATCCAATATTGTTAAATACCTGTTTGTATAGGTACAGATAACATATAAATAAACACTTTTTATCGAAATTTACTTTTATTTTTACATTCATTTATTGTATTTAACAATATTGGATATAAATAAAAACAATAAGTTGAATTTAGTATAAATTTGGTCAAAAACAAATTACTCGTAAATATTAAATTTCATCGTTAAATTCTATATGCCAATTGTATAATTAGAATAAAAATTGTTAATGCATAAATTGTTTAGGAAAAAATACTCCATTGGAATATATATATATATATATATAAAAATTGATGTTGCCATTTAAAAAAGAAATAAGTTGTATCGCGCATGCGCGAATTGGAAGTGTTGACAATTTGAAATTTATCTAAAAATGTGCAACTATTTAAGTACTATCTGTCATTCAGGGAAGACTCCATTTCAATACAAGGTCATCGAACTGAAATATTTAGTGGTGAATCTTAGCGTGAACATACTGTATTTATATGTGTCAATATTCAATCTTTAGAAAAATGTATTAATTATTATATATAATTATTATTATTCAACATTTGTTTATTATATTATTCAATTGTGTAAATAAAAGATAAATTTAAGATAATCATCAATCACAATTAGATTGTAAGCACATATTAATATTTATTCTTCATTATTTACTATTTAATTATAATTATTATTATTTATAAATAAAGGGTAAACTGGGAAAGTGGATAGGATAAATTAATAAAGAACCATTTTCTTAAACTTTTAGATTCTGAGCGAAGCGAAGAATGTATTGGTTTTGTTTTACAATGATGTGTGATTTTTTTTTTTATATATAAAAACATTTTTACTACTCGAAATAATGCTCCGATTATCATGAATAGGGTATGTTTTCGGTAGAAAAGTGGATGTAGTTGGTACTTTATTTAGATCATTTTTCAAATTTCTCAAAATTGACCCTAAGCGGTAGAAAAAACGACGAAAAAAGATGAAAAAACGGCATTTTTCACGAAAACTGAAATTTCGACGAATTCGATTTCAATATTTAACTATAACTCAGGCAATTTTTAAGATAAAGACCTGAAATTTTTTGGGTGTTCACATAGCTATTATATATACAAGTATGTGGTAAAATTTTGGAACCGTTATGTTAATTTTTCTACAAAATATTGGACTTTGAATATTTCGTAAAATTCTTGTTTTTAAGTATATAATGTGTGATAAAATTGGTAATTTTTGGTATTTAGGTCTGAAAATTTTACTGAAGTATACTTACATATTACTTAACATGATACTAAAATATTAAAAAAATCCCAAGTCTCAATTTTTTTTATAGCTGTTTTAAGTTGATATTTTTGGTATGCAATGGTTTATCATTGCATTCAAATTCTAATTAAAATTAAACGCTATGATTCGCACACATGTATCCTGTGCGGCATGAGTATCAGGCCATCTTTTTTTTATTATTATTATTATTATTATTATTATTATTATTATTATTATTATTATTATTATCTTAACACTAAAACTAAACTTCAAAGTTTAAAGTCAGGTACTGACTACCTGAGACTCAGAATATACCCGTTTATACCCTACATGCAAGCTGATTTTTCTCCAGTACATAGTCGGTTAGTCGTTGGTGTAAACCTTGTCGTACTGACACGATTTCTGCACTGAGGTGGGACTGGATATCCGGGTTGTCAAATCCTTCGGCGAATTCGCCTTTAAATTCGGAACACGATAATTTATTAACATTATAATTCTAGTTTTTTAATTGTTTTATCATGTGATGCTTCAAATGAGGAAATAGGTGCTATATTAGCCCATAGATTTCCAAACAATATAGAAAAACCTATTTCGTATGCGTCTCGTTCTCTTATCTGCTTCTGACAGAAATTACTCATCAATACATAAAGAAGCACTTACTATCATTTTGGCAATTACAAAGTTTTACCAATATTTACATGGCAGATATTTTATTATTTAGTCAAATCATAAATCATAATTAACTTTATTAGGTCACAGAAAGACTATTCAAAAGATGGCGTCAGTGTGTATACAAAGGTGGGCCTTTTTCTTGTCAGGGTTTATTTATAAAATTGAACACATAAAAGTTTCGGAGAATCTTATGGGTGATAGTATATTCCGTTTAACATCAAACAAAGTCGATAATAATGAAGGAGCGTTCAAAAAAATTCAGATACATTAAAATGGATTGATTAATACTTACCTGTCGATTTTCTTCAGATTCAGACTGAGACATTAAAAGACCCTATCTTACAGAATGTCATTAATTATGTATTAGGTAGTTGGCCACATACTGTAACAGAAGAAATGAGACTATATTATAATCGTAAAAATGAATTACATGTAGAGAATCAGGCAGTGGTGTAGCTAGGATTTCCTTAAGGGGGGTGTCAATTATAAACATTAATACGAATAAACTATGACTTTTATTTCAAATACCTAATTAATATATGTATATATTATATGTAAATGTAGGTATAAATATAAAATGGATAATAATAAAAATAATAGATTATAAAATAAAATCAATGCGTTGTATTTTATTCAATGACAATTTGTGTATTACATCTCCAATTGTATTACTTCGACAGTTCGACTTATGGACGAATCCATTAAGTCTTAACTGAGTATTTTTAAGATATATTATTATTATTCGTTTTAATGTCGAAAAACTTTTTTCAGATTCACGAGATATAACAGGTATAACTTTGCAAATATTTGAAGGAGTTTAAATACATTTGGTAAAAGGTCTTTATTGCACTTTTCAAGTGCGTCATGATCACCTTATAGGTACACTAAGTTTTTATAAACGTGTATACCGTTACTTCATATCTGTTTCAATATCATTGGAATCAAATTTACTTAAATCTTTGATTACTTGTTGATTATAATTGTTATTAGAAATAAGAAAATAAAAGCCAGCTATAATAGTTTTGTGGTGTATAAATAGGTTATTAATTTATTGCACTAAATTATGTACAAATGAGAATATTAATATAAAAATAATTTGACGAGTTAAAATTAAAACAATTAATAAAGGGATATACTTATACAATAATATATTTTACGATCGAAGGGGGGTGTCATAACATCCAACACGCAAACACCCCCTTGTATACGCCACTGGAATCAGGTATGACTATGGAGTTATAGAACTGTTATACCTTACAATTAGTAATACATTATTAACCGAATTGCATGAAACCCATTTAGGAGTAGTTAAGATGAAATTGTTAGTATGCTCATAATTTGGGTTGTCAAACATTGATTCAGGCATAGATTTGATAGCAAAAAGTTGTGAGATATGTTTGATGTATAGGTCCTGAACTTAAAAAAATTCTGACCAAATGGCCAAACAAAAATAGATGTTTTGATAGAATTTATATTGACTATGCGGGGTCCAATTAATGATGAAATGTTTCTTATAATCACTAACTCCTTCTCAAAGTGACCAGAAATATTTGAAATTATCAAAGCTGATACAACCAACACATTAATGAAACTGAAAGAAGTATTTGCAAGGTTTGGATTACCCAATACCTTAGTTTATGATAATGGAACAACTTTTACTTCTGCAGAATTAAATTCTTTTTTTCAATATTATGACATCAAACATGTAACTGATCCTCCCTATCATCCTGCTAGTAACGGTGCTGCAGCGAACACAGTTAAAACTTTTAAGTTACCTAGGATTAAAGAAAATATTAAATAATCATGAGGAAATTTCCATTCAGTCAGCACTATATAAATATTTATTTTACTATAAAAATATAATTAATGTTACTATCAATCGACACCAACCAAATTAATGTTAGGAAAAAATGTATTAAGCCAGTTTGATAGATTAAGGTACAAAACTAATGAACAGAACTGGAATAAAGAAATTAAATATTATAAAATTAAAGTTACACACAAAAATATTGAAATTAATGAGAAAATTGTTATAAGAGATTACATCAGACCAAATTATAAAGTGGAAACGAGATAAGTGATAAAAGAGTTAGGGAAATCAGTGTATTTGTATAAAGATATGACCAGTGATATTGGATATAAAAGAAATGTAGATAAAATCATTAAAGTTGATAAGTTTTTTGAGAAAATAGGGGAAAAGATAGTTTAGAAAACAGTGTGTGAAAATGAATCAGTAGTATAAGAATTAAGAGGAAAAGTTTGAAAATAACAATGAGAATAACGCGGTATTTCCCAAAATAAAAATTGTAAAATCCATAAGATATACAAATTAGCAATTATTATAGTATACTATACTCGATTCAGAATAAGAGCGGTAGTCGGCGGCCGACTTCTGCGCATGGGCGTGGCGTCGATTTAAGTTGGGTCCCTAGCGCCACAACTTTTACGGGAGCGTCGTTTATTCTAGTAATGACAAATAACGTGTTCACATAATTTAAAATACATTGTGCCCACTCAATGACTGTCACGCGCCGTGCGGTACTAAATTGTTTCGTAGGCCGCGTCATGTGTACACAGACGAATGCTTACGTATCGTATCGTTTGTAATGTATTTACGTAATATTAAATACAATTATAATAAGGATTAAATAAAAACCTTTTTTTATAATTTTAACCATTTTTAAATATATTACAAACATTCTTTTTATTATACTACACAGTTAAAAATTATTTCATACAAATGAACGTCATCCATTTTAATAATAGCATCAGCCATTGTTAATATATAAATGATATTATTATAAAAAAAAACACTAAAAACCGCTTCGAAAATCCTTAAGAAACGTATAAATGCACTATGCGAGATCACGTAAAAACGAGCGCTCACGGAGGAATGAACAAATCGTATAATATAATAATACACCTACTCGCCACGATTGTAACGCAGCGCTGTAAGTATCGAATGCAAATTGGTGGGCGATTAGGAAGTGGAAACGTCTGACCGAAACGGACGAAAACTCGTCGCCGCCGACTACCGCTCTTATTCTGAATCGAGTATATGTACCTATTATCAATGTATGTTTTTTTTTAATTTAATTTATTTTATTTTTGTTTGATAATTTTTTTCTATCAATGATGTTATTAATTATAATAAATAAAGAGCAAGTATTGTTATATTACTACACCTGTAACATTTATGTTAAAAAATAATAATAAAATGTATATCATTTTTATTCTCTTATTATTTAAGTAAGTTGATTTTTGGTCTCTCTGAATAAATCAATGTCACAGTTAAAAATAACGTTTTGTTATTTACCAAAGTGTACTCCATATCTCGTGTAAAATGCACAAAAATAGCTTACTCTACAAACACGAAATGGTACCGTTGTCTCTTAAGACAGTGTATAATCTTTTTTATACTAATGTCTAATTGTGATTTTATATCCGTGACAAATGGTTGTTTTTGAATAATAATTATATGTCAAACGAACCGTATTATTAATATTTTTAGTATCTTATATATTTATACATCTATTATTAAATTTATTAAATATTACTATTGATAAATATAAAGTATAATTTATTGGTTTTATTTTTATTATTAGAAAAAACTGAAGTTATTGACATTTTAACATATCTATTTAATAATGCACGTAAGTATATTAAGTAATTTTTATTAACATATGTTCATACGGTTATTAGGGATATAGTTATTATTACAATTTTTAAATTAAATGAAATTAAGATTTTTAGACGTAATAATTTAACACTGTTTACTATTAATACCTATGTTTTTTTGAAACAATCTATGAAGTACATCTGCATTTAAAAATTTGAATTTGATAATTTTATAAAATATAATATTATATAAATAGAAATTTTTCATTTATAGTTATTTAAAAAAAAAAAAAAAAAAAAAAAATGTTAATACCTAGTTATATAATAGCAACTATAAAAAATATTAACCAATAAATAATTATAAAGGTACCTATTGCAACAAATTTCCAATACGCTTCTTGTTACATTTAAGAATAAATTATTACTACAATATTACATTATAAATGTATTATTATTTTATAATAGTAGATTAGTTTTAATCATAGAGCACTTACAGTGCTGGATCTAGAGAGGGGCGAGTGGAAGTTCTTGCCTCGGGTGCTGTTAGTATTAAAATATGTATATGAGTATATGTATAAACTTTAAAATATTTTTAAACTAAACAAAAATAAACAAAATAATAGTATTTCGAATTTCTTAAAATTGACCCCACGCGACACAATATGAAGGACGAAAAAACGACATTTTTCATTCGACGAATTTTATTCATCGCCTAAATTTATTTATAATAATTGTTGATTATAATAGTAACCATAGTGAATAGTGATAATATAAGTATTATTGTAACTAAAAGGCACTAAAATAATAATATTATTGAAACTAATAGCAACCATCTATAAACAAAAATTTCCATCGTAAATATCATAGTACTTCTTTGAGCACCTCCAGGGGTTGGCCCATCACAGATCAAAGATCATAGATCACAGATCATAGATTACAGATCAAAGATCAAAGACTAAGAGGTCTATAATGAGAATTAATGAAACATTCGGTGATATATAGGTACATAATAGTGTTGGGTGAATTTTTCCAATTCCCACCTGTTTTATCTACACCGTTATACGATAGTTTCAATGATACGTTGTCTAAATATCCTAATAACATTGTTAGCAATGTCTTTAGGATACTTAGCACATAAAACAATAGTCATTTAATAAAAGAACTATATTATTAATTACATATAACAATTATAAAATACACAAGTATTGATCAACTAAACGTTGATCACCGTTAAAACATACTAGTCAGCCTACTGCTGAACCACTACTCGGTTGTTAGACATACAGTATGTGTAATATTAGGGCCCAATGGTTGTGGTGGTATTGGGAGTGATTGTTGAGGTATTCTGCCTGCAACAGTGTCGCCAACAACATAGAAAAGATATCGATTAAAAATATTTAAAAAACGTTTAAATTTTATGAGTTGACCGAAATCATGAGACAAAAAGATAAAGAATTTGCACTAATGTTAACAAATTTAGCTGGGGGCAAAACGACGAAAAAACGGCATTTTAAAAAAACTGAATTTTCAACGAATTCGGTTTCAATATTTTATAACTCAGGCAATTTTGAAGTTAGAGATTTGAAAATTTTATTGGGTATTCACATAAATTATAGATATATTATATATATGTGGTAAAATTTTGGATCCGTTACGTTAATTTTTCTACAAAATATAGAACGTTGAATTTTTCGTAAAAATTCTGGTTTTTATGTATATAATGTTTGAAATAATCGGCTATTTTTGGCATCAAGGTCTGAAAATTGTACTCAAGTATACTTACATAATACTAAACATCATAGCAAAATATTAGAAATATCCTTATACTCAATTTTTTTTATAGCTGTTTAAATTTGATATTTTTAGTTAATCGAAATAATATCAAGTAAGACACTTGAAAATTTTATTGGGTATTGATATAGGTAATCTATATATGTGACAAAATTTTGATACCGATACGTTAATTTTTCTACAAAATATAGGACTTTGAATATTTCACAAAATTCTCATTTTTATATATATAATGTTTTTTATACTGATATACATCTCAAAGTATTTCCTAAATATTAGTAAAATCTCAATACTTAGGTAATTTTTTTTTTTTTTATATAATATTACACAAAACTATTGTCATCACAAATTCTTAATTTCTAAATAACATTATTTTTTTTTCTGTAATAATTATTAATCTAGGTCAAATAAAACTCTTACATAGCATTCATAATAAAATAATTAAAAATTGATACTTAATCTAAAAATTGTTGATACTACTATACTAAGACCACAAATATAAATAAAGAAGAAGTGATACTCCTAGCGCAGAGTGGCATAATGTTGTGCAAATAATAGTGTTTAATTTTAATTAAAATTTGAATGCAATAATAAACAATGGTATTTGGGAATAGTATTTTAAACTAAGTTCTGTCAGATATTGGCATTTAGGTGATAAGAGATTTTATGAGCATTTACCTATATTGAACTTTTATTATTTATTATTTACTTATATTTAAACATTTTGTTGTGAATTGACATTCAGCACACTACAGACTCTGTAGGTACCTAAAATTTTGTAACATTGTTAGGTCGCAGCATTTTAATTCCTCCCGAGCGTCAAATGTCCTAGATCCGGCATTGGGTACTTAATAAGTTATAAAAGTAATATTCAATTAAGTATATGTCTATATATAGTCGTATATATACACTGAGATGTATTTAGGAATTTTGCTCCACAGATAAGAAAAAAAAACGCCCCTTCACAACCTAAATGTATTTAACAATAATAAGTATATATGTAAAATAAAATTCCCATCCGGTCCACTGCCCCCTCATCTAAATACGTCACTGTATAGTGTATATATATATATAAATATATCCCTTCAATGCATGATTTTTTTTTTATTATTAAAAAATTATTTTTGGCTAGTTCTAAAGCTATATAATACGTAAAAAATAATTTAAAAAATCTATTTTAATTGCAAGTGTTGAAAAAGTTGAAAAAGTTGGTTGTTGCTGTAGAACAACACTATGCATTTGTAACTACGAAAAATAAACTAAATTAGTATATTTTAATTTTTATAAAATGTGATATTATAATAGATATACCTAAAATTTGTCAAATTTATACCTATTTTAATTACATAAATAGACAGACTCCTAAATATTTCTTCATGTCATATGAAAGTTCAAAGTTACCCGTAAATTCTACATTTTGGGTTGATAATTTTTCATGTTTCCGAGAAATATCCAATTTTTGTGTTTTTTCTTTTATTATTTTAGGATGATGCTTAGCATCAAAAGGAGGTGTGGTTATATCAAATTTTGATTTTTTTTTCTTAAATTTTTAATTTTGAGGTCTGGAGTTTTATATACTTAAGTACAGAAATAAAGTTTGGAGGAGATATTATTAAAAATATATTTTACAATATTCAAATCGTTATAAATTATGATAAAAAAATTAAAATATGTATGTTATTAAAAAAAAATAAAGAATAACTGAAATAATTTATATAATAATAACCACGAAAATATAAAATTACTCACAGTTACACCTTACACACGTGATTTCGTTTTCGTGAATGCCGCGAATGCATACTGTTGCTTATGAGCAACAACTATAATTTTTCTTATAACTAATGTGTAAAATGATAAATCTTTATTTTTGCGATATAAATGCATTATTTATAAATATAGTAATAAGATAATATTTTCTTTTCAATTATATCAGTTCATTAATTGACATAATGAAAGATGGAAATTCCCCATATGGCATTATTTTATTTATACCGAATGCATGTGAAATATATTTATTTTTTTCAATTATGTTCAGCTATCTACCGGTGTAAAAGTAAATCAATATATCATTAATATAATTTAGATATATTAAAAATTGATTTCTGATATCATATATGTAAATTATTATGATATAACAACGTAATAATTAGTGGTTGCTGAGGAGCAACACCATGCATTGTAGGGATATATGTATATATACACAACAATATCATACAATAATATCATAATAATAACAGTGGAGGGCAGAAACCAACGAGAAATAGATGATAAGACTGGTAAGTTAATGCATACTTTAAACGTATTTTTTCAAAATTAAAGTTATATATCATTGCGATATTCATAAAAACTGACTTACTTATATAAATTTAATTTTAGAAATTTAAAAGATTTTAATATATTATAATACCTATTATAGTAATTATTTATGTTAGGTTCACTAAAATTATCTTTGAATACAATCACAATTTTCAGTTATTTAATTTAAAAATTTATTAAACAAAACAAATTAAATAATCTTCGTATCAAAAATTTAATAAGATAATAAAGTGATATAGAATTATGATAATATTACATAAATACCTAAAAAATTAGGTACAATGATATTTAGCATAAGTTATTTTATTTAATATTCTTAACACATTATAAATCAAATGCCACAATTATATTAACGGTAAAAAGCAACAAAATTACCATCATAGGAAATTATATATTTATATCAAATAGTCATTATTATAATAATAATGCCGTTAGTGCTGGAAATTTTTTTTTTATTTACTCGTATACGGATTCTCCGATACTCATCGACGTCATGGACATGGAATTTTGATTGGGTACTCACATAGGTATTATAAATATGTGTAATTGATTTTAAAACGGTTACGTTAATTATTCTACAAATAATAGAACTTTAAATAATCCATAAAATTCTGGTTTCCATGTATACAATGTTTGATAACATTGGCAATTTTGGTTTTTAAGGCCTGAAATATGATATCAAGATATTAGAAAAATCCCAATTCTCAATTTTTTTTTTTAAAATCTATTTAAAGTTGATATTTTTAGTTTAAACGAAAATCATGGATTCCATATGAATATTCTTCTTATTTCTCAATACTTTTAAAATAAATATTAAAAGTTTGGAAAATTTTTGAAAATTTAATTGAAGTATACTTATATATATCCAACGTATATCCAAAATATTAAGAAAATCTCAAGACTTAATTTCTTTTAATAAGTGTTTAAAGTTGAAATTTCAGTACTACAGTACTACACTAGTACCCTACTACAGTAGTAACAGCCCTTCTATTTTTAATATTTTGTGGTTTAATTTAAATTTATATTATTATTATTATTATTATTATTACAAAAGAAATTACTAATAAATAATATTAAAATATAATGTTATTAATTAATAATTTGTAATTTATTTATATTAATTAATAGAATTTTTTTCAATTTATATGAATATTGGTGCTCGTTAGAATCGAAGAAATTTTTGAACAACTATAATTTTATTTTAATAATAAAAGTTTTTCTTTAAAATATTTGAGGGATGTATGTGGGCAGCTGAAGAAGCACGAATCCTCGGTCGATCGTCGTCGTTGACGTGAGTCTCAGGGAGGGATAATTTACTATCCGATAATGTACCGCTCATGATTAAAAACAACCAATTTTCTTGTGCAATTCTCTTCTCTCTATATCAATATTGATTTAAAATACTCTGTTATAATAAAAGAAAATATGTACTTACATAAAATGTGCATGTAAATAACAAATTTCCAAATGAATTTCATTTCATGTGATAGTGTAAAACCAAAATATTTTTAAAATGTTTGCTAAATAACTAGAAAATACTCGTACCTATTTGTATCAAATATCGTTGATAATTTAATAATAATATTAATATAATATTATTGATTATAATTTTTTTTTTTTTTTAGAACTTGGTCTTTATTTACTTGATTTACAATCTAATATATCTATGAGTAATTAAAAATATTTTAAATTTAGTTATATTTTTATCATATAATCATAATGTATTATGTATTACTATTATAAATTAAATTACCTTGACAAAATCAAGGAATATTTGACATTAAATGCTTATAATATTTGTAATCTCAACAATATAAAATATAGACGGACGCCTATTTGGCAGAATTTCTAGACACCCTTTGAGTTTCTGTCATGACTGGTAGGGGGGATGGTTGTAGTCGAGGCAGTAGGCTTATTGTATCTCGCAGTGGCGATCACCCATCCGGTGTCGATGCCTGGCTACGGTGCTTATCACCTTTCTGCGAATATTACGCCGAGTACACCACACAGCCCACTCGACTAAAATTATTAATTTTATAAATTATTAAAAAAATGTTGATAATATTTCAATAATAATTATAGAAATAAATCAAATGCATATATAATTATATGTTCATAATAATTTCGCAAATTAGATACTTGAGTGTATTTATGATTTTTTATTATAAAAATATATTCACTTTTCCTGAATTATATGCTAGGTTTCTTTTAAAATTGTAATCAATCGCTATAGTTTTTCATCTATCACAAATATTGGATTACTGATTATATATGGATATCTTTTCCCAACATTTAGCTTCCATTTTGCAAAAGTAAAATAGCCGATTCGTTTTACAACTATATATATGTAGATATGATTGTTTTATACATACGTTAATTTCATCCGTGGAATGACCGGCAATGTCTGTCTAAAATCACTGGACAGCAGCAGTAAAATATCACCGAATAGTCTGGTGTTATTATTTAGATGTTTCATCATTCTATCGATATTCTATTCTTTCAATGGTTCTAGCGGCAAATTCAATGGTGGCAATACAACATTTCTAGGCGCGCAGCAGAAACCGGCCGATTCACCTTCGTATTTGCGTGCATGACAATATTGGCATTGTTTGTTCATAGCACCTATTACAATTTGTGAATTTGACGAATAGTCAATGTCCTACTCATATTCAAACGCAACGCGAAAAAGTGATGCACATATCAATGTGTGATACACTTGCAAAAACTGTTGTTAACGTCTTCTGAATGTGTCAATGACTCATAGACGGACTTGTCTTTGTCTCAATGCATTAACTCGACGGCGATCGTTGCTTTGCTCTTCACTTCCATTAGCACGTGTGATTGCAGCTTGCAGCATGGTTTATTAAATTTTCATTGTCCGTCAATTGATCTTCTGTCGGTCTATTTAATCGACGGTTCTGAACTAATTGTGAATTCCGAGTCCGTCACGTCGACCAATAATTCCTCCACAAATAAGACGTGACATTGTTTTATGTACGTAACTTATATGTGAATATAATACACTTAATATTCAATAAAATATCAAAAGATACCGTACAAAAAAATTAAAATGTAAAACTAACGAAACGAAAAATAAATAAATAATCTAGATACCGACTGCAGCGCAATCTGCCGGGCTGACTTATGTATCTAAGTTGATATCTAGATTATTTATTTATTTATTTTTTTTATTTATTTATGCCTCTATACAAAATATTATGCAACATATTACATTACATATGCAACTATGCTGCTATGCTATGCTATGCTTTATAAGCAATTCTAAACATACAGGGCGCCACCAAAAGCATACAAAAAAATTCATTAAAATTAGTCCAGTCGTTTGGGAGGATTTCAGTGACATATACACGTACAGTATAATTATATATATATATATATATATATATGTATAAATAATAATTTTTATACATATTAATTTATAATCAAATACGAATAAATTATTAAAATAATTCTTAATAACATTAGAATTCATATATTTCTTTCATTATTATTTTAATCTAGAACATATTCCAACCATTGAACAATTTTGTGAACAAAATTGTAAATATATTTTTATTAAAAATGATATTAATATTTATAAAAATATATAACTATCAAAAAAGTACCTATATAATATTTGACGTATATAAAAATCTAAAAATAATAGTTAGAAGATGAAATAAATTCGTTATTCCTACAATAATTAAAAAAAGAAGTGCCTATACTGCTGTGGGAAGGATATACAGATTTAAAGAGGATAGTATTGAATATAATTAAACATATTCTATTAGTGAAAATCAGAACATTATTTCAGGTAGAAAATGTGTCTTATTGAGGAACATAAAAAAGGAACATATCATTGTAAAACCGATAGATTTTTTCGCTTCTTAAAATAAAATATAAAACTCTAAAAAAATTATGAAATGTTGGTAATGTTTACGATACTTCTAATTTATATGGATGATTAATCATTAGTCATTACATTCAAATTTTAATCTAAATACGAGTACAATACTATCTTCTCCACAACTGTACCCTACCCATACTAGTACAGGGGCGTCATTTCAGTTTTTTTCCGGGTGTGCAAACTTTTAGGCAGGCTAATTTTTATATTTCACAGGGCCATTAAAAAAAAAATTTTATATATAAATGTAGGTAACCTATGCAAACCTATGTAAACTCGTATATTATTTTCTCCCTTTTTATAATTCTAATTGAAATTTTAGTTAGTAATAACGACTAATTCAACTTTTAAATAGCTAGCACTTCAAAGAATTAAAAGCTTATAAGATTTAAAGCAATTTCACTATTAATTGAAAAACAAAGCAAATAAGGTATAAAGAAATACACTTTAATTCCAAAATTAAACATCATTATTAATTAATTTAAAATTGAAATGAGCGGATATCTACCAGGTTTAATATGTACAAAAGTATTTACAGTCTCTTGTAAATCAATATTAGGTACTGACTACTGGCTTCTTCTTTTTCAACTGCAATAACCATTAACCATAAGATCATTTAATTGTTCGTCGTCCATGGACCCATGGTGGTTCGTAAATATGTTTTTACTCTTTTGAGCAGGGTTGAAAAATGTTTTTTTTTTAATAAATTATGAAAATACTACATTATCCCTCAACCCACAATATCAATATTTTGTCTAAAAAAATGGTAATCGGTTTTATCAGGTACGCCATGAATTCAGTTCCAAAAGGGCGCCGTAAGATGAAAATGTTTGGGAACCACTAGTTTAAACTTTTTCCCTTTCTGTTAGTAATTTCTTGAGAAAATAAACCACCAGGTTGTTTCACTGATTGCATAGTCATAAAATAAATAAATTCAAAATAGGAATATAAAATGTAATTCGAATAAATAATACATTTTTAAGAAAATTAAAATTAAAATTCTGCTATAGTTTTGTTTTTGTCACTTGTTTTTTTTCTTGTTTCATTCAACTGTTTTAAATGATTAAAACAAATTGAAGATTGTTTTATTTAGTTGTTTAATCATGTTTGAATCATGTGTTTAAAACAAAGAGAGATGAAAAAAATCTTTCATTGTAAGCAGTGGATATTGGTAATGTTTTTATTAGAGAAATAATTTTTAACGTTTCATTGAATGTTTCAGGATAATCTTCAAGACAATGATATGAATGATGAAATGATATACGAAAACATAATGTAGAAGTTAATAATTATAACGACGCATTGGTGTATTAATGGCGGACCAGTTATTAATATTTTTAGATTAATAGTGCCGTTGCACACCCTGCCCCACCCCAAATGACGCCCCTGTAATAGTATCTGTCTTTCATTTGAATTTTATAATAAATAAAAATACACACGCCTAAAAGAATCAAATCAAATAGTATAAAGAAATGTATAGCATCCTAAATTTTAATAGACAATTGAATTATCAAATTTTGATTATTTGTAATTTATATTTATGTACATTCTGTAAAGATGCAGATTCCGTAACAGGTATTTATTTATTATTTATTATAAATAATATCAACGTAAAAATATAAATAAATAAAATAATAATTAATTATATATTAATATGGACAAACACTAATTCGTGTTGAAACAGTATTTATGTTGTGATTAAGCAAAATCGGAAAAATTAGTAAAAATATAAACATAATTATAGCGTCTTTCGAAGTTCCCAAAGTGAGTCATTTGTCTCCAATTTTCTTTTTAATATTTGTCAACAAAGATTGTAAATTTGTAATATTATGCAACATTCCCATTCACTATGGTTTTCCGATAACATGAATATCTTTATGCATATTAATAACTTAGATCAGGGGTCTCCAACCTACGGCCCGCGGGCCGGATCCGGCCCGCCAAGGTTTTTACACCGGCCCGCCAAGCTAATTAATGTTTTAAAAATAAAATATAAAAAAATATAAATATTAATATCAATATTAAATTTCATTGGTTTAATTTATTTTTTATTGAATTAATTAATAAAATAAAATAAATTTATTATTTTTTCTTTTGGTATTATTCATAACAATTTATAATATTTATACACATATACTAACACTAACTAATAATAGAAAAACTCGTCAATCAAACTTATCTGACTAATGTTGTACTCAAAACTTACGCGATTGTCAGATAAGATACGATCGACTTTTTCCGTTGTAATAATAATGCTATCGAACGTTTAGGCCTGGCGCACACCAACGCAGTGTGGTTGAAGTGCGGCGAAAGTGAAGTTTTAATTTGCCGCTTGCAGTGAATTATAAAAATGAAACACATGTATTTAAATATGGTTGCCCACACTAATGCAGTGCAGTGGTGGTGAGACTGCAGTGCCCATGCGGTGCACCGCTCGAACCGAACACTGGCGGTTTTTTTTTCACCGCACGCTGCGCGAGGTTATGTGATCTTTTTTATCTTTGAATATTTTTCATTTTTGAATCTTTTTCATTATTTTTACAATGTCGGAAGATAAAGAAAAAATTATAAAATTTGTACAAGAAGTGGAAAAGTATAATTGTTTATATGATTATACTCAAAAATCATATAGTAATGATCGTACCAAAATTGTTTACTATTAATAGCATAAAAAAATCTTCATCGGTACTTGACAATGACATGGTAAAATAAATAGTATAAAACAAATAAAATTAAAAAAAAAATAATGAATCAAATTACTAATTACTAATTAGTAATTAGTATTAATTACAGATTATAAACATGATTAAATTAAAAATGATTATATAATTGGAGGGAAGCAGTTGATCACGCTGCAAAGTCACTTTAACCGCGCATTTTTGGTGTGTTTTGCCACGCGGTTGCAGTGAAAATTATCCACTGCTTTCGCGCCATAATTACATAATTATTACATATTATTATTTATTACATAATTGCACTTCAACCGTACTGCATTGGTGTGCGCCCGGCCTTAATCGACGGGTTTTTCTAACTGCGCGAGTCCACTGTAATGTATCGGGTATAATTTATAATTTATATAGAATCAGTTTTTATAATTATTTTAGTTTAGTGTTGTTTATTATCGAGTGAAGTGCTCTGTGCTGTATTAAAATAAATATGAGTTTAAGTAAAAAACGGAAAGTCGATACAGAGTGCCGTGTTTTTAACAAAAAGTGGAATAATGACTATTTCTTCATTGAACAAAATAATGTTGCTTTATGCGTTATTTGCAAGGAAAAGGTTGCTGTTTTGAAAGAATATAATATTGGTAGACATTATAAAAGCAAGCACGCATCTACATATAACGACCTATCTGGTAAACTACGATCGGACAAGTTTGAAATATTAAAACAGAATTTACTAGCTCAACAGTCAATTTTTACTAAACGATCATGTCAAAATGAATCTCTCGTAAAAGCAAGTTTTCAAGTAGCTCGTACTCTGGCGATAGCCGGAAAGCCATTTACTGATGGCCAAATTGTAAAGGAGTGCATTTTGAAGACAGTTGAAGAGATTTGTCCCGATAAAATCGATTTATTCACCGGTATTAGCTTGTCAGCGAATACAATTGCACGACGTACCACAGATCTCGGAAATGATATTATTCGTCAATTAAAAGATATTGCTAAAAGCTTTAAATATTTTTCAATTGCTTTGGATGAATCTACCGATACTTCAGACTCAGCACAGGTGCTTTTATTCGTTCGCGGAGTCAATGAATCTTTTGAAATAACCGAAGAATTGGCCGCCGTCCATTCAATGAAAGATTCATGTACTGGTAATGAAATTTTTTTGAAGGTAAAAGAATCTATTTTTACTTTGGGTCTTGATTTTAACATCTTAAAAGGCGTAACTACTGATGGTGGACGCAACATGTGTGGAGCACATACAGGTTTGGTTGGAAATGTTTGTAAAGCTGTATTGGAGACTGGTGCAGCAGCACCAATGGCTATTCACTGCATAATACACCAGCAAGCTTTGTGTGGGAAAAATGCACCAATATCTGAAGTTATGAATATTGTTGTGCAGAATGTAAATTATATTCGAAAAAGTGCTCTCAGTCACCGTCAGTTTAAGAACTTTCTTGCTGAAATTGAAAGCGAGTACCCAGATATTCCCTATCATTGCGAAGTTCGTTGGCTCAGCCGAGGTCACGTCTTGAAAAGATTTTTTTATCTTCGTTCAGAAATTGACATATTTATGACAGAAAAAAACCGCGTTATAACTGAGTTAACTGATTTGTCATGGCTATGGAAATTAGCTTTTCTCGTTGATATAACTCAGCTTCTTAATGAGTTAAATTTAAAGTTGCAAGGAGCTAACTCGTTAATTTCAGATACATTTTCCTACATTAAAGCTTTCAAATTAAAATTAACTCTATTCCAGTGGCGTAGCGTTCGTTTCAGCATAGTGTATGCATGTAAGTTAATAAAATCGTGGGGGCGTAGCCCCCCCACCCCCTATAATTGTCTTAAAATATAACTTGAAACATATAAAGTTTTACGTAATTTTTAATATATATTACCTTAGTACATAGCACAATATTATATTTAATAAACAAAAAATAAATCACTTTTTAAAAATAATTAACTTATTAACTACAAAATTACTTATATATTAAATCAATTTTCTATTTTTATTAAGGAAATATTTGATTACAATAAAAATTGTTTAATATAGCATTATAGCCGCAAAATATACGATAGCGTATGCAATACTGATCCTGCATACACGAGTGACGAAAACACGACCGCGAGCATTCTATGTTTTGTTGTATTATCGATAAGAAAAATAAATAGCTATCGCTGAATGTCTGTACCCGTATGCAATCGCCAACGTGCATACTGCGTAACATAATGAACATGTTACATGATAGGTACTAGCCATTAGATATAAATATAACGGACAATAGCGCGACGCGGCCGTAGTGTTGCGGATTAACAATCCTAATGAATTTAGAAGAAAATATACAAAATATTAAATTAATACAAACAAACATTTTTTATAAAAATATTAAATTATTAATATAAAAAAAAATTATTTTTTCAATTTGTTAAGTGTATGCTGTGCATACACAGCATACGCACACGTTACGCCACTGCTCTATTCACAAATCAATTAATAGAAAAAAATCTTGCCCATTTTCCAACATGCAACAAATTCAAACTTGAAAATGATGCAGAATTTCCTACCGATTTTGCTGTTGGAGTTCTCACATATTTGAAAGAGCAGTTCCAGACCCGGTTTAGAGATTTCGAAAGTGCAGAAGACCGTATTCGAATTTTTGAAAATCCTTTTGCCATAAAAATAGAAACTTTACCGACAGAGTTTCAGCTTGAAGTTATCGAGCTCATATCAAACAACAATTTCAAAGACTATTTCAAGGAAGCTAGTCTCCAACAATTTTACGCCATGTTGCCAGAGGAATCATTTCCAAATCTTAAAAAACATGCGCGTGAAATGATGTCAATATTTAGCTCAACATACTTATGTGAACAGACATTTTCAAAAATGAAATACGTAAAATCTAAGTACAGAACTAACTTAAGTGACGAACATTTACAAGCGACGCTGCTAATTGGAACCACAAAGTTTGATGCAAACTATCAAGATATTTTAAAAACCAAGCAGTTCCAAACGTCTCACTAAGTAATTTAATATATACTTATTATATTTATTTTTATATCATAATGTAATAAATTTTGAATTATAAAATAAAAAAAATAATATAAATAAACATACATTTTTTAAATAAATCTTATTTATTATTATTTATTTCTAAATTTTATAACCTATCTATTCCTCTAAAAATGTTGGCCCGCGATGCCAAAGCGTATAGCAAATTTGGCCCGCGGTAAAAAAAGGTTGGAGACCCCTGACTTAGATTATTATCAAAAACTTAAGAGTGATTAAAATAGATTTGTGATTTGATTTTTAAAATTTTTAGGTGAGTTGCTTAACGTTTCCAAGTATAAAATTATGACGTTCAGAAAAAGTTGATACTCAATAATGTATAATGAGTTATCTGTTTTAAACATAGTAATTTCTTCATTTTGAATGAGAATTGATAAAAATGTACACTAGGTATATATCTTTCATATACGTTCCATTGTGCGTTCGTACTTTTCATTTGACAGTACGGGTTATTATATTTGAAACCAACATACTACCTACTAATGATTCTATTAAATTAGAAAGAATACAAAATACATTTCTAAGTTATACTAAATATTTCTTGTCTACCTCATTATTACTTTTCGGTTGCAATCGAATGCTAAATTTAGTTTATTAGCTGATTGTAAAAAAATTTAAGCATAATATTTATAAATAAATAGATTTTTAGTATTTTTTTATTTTCGTGTTCTCTTGTCACTAATTTACTTTTAAGTCACATTATATTGATTACGACCCGCTCATTAGTATATTTTCGTCTTCCGAAATTCAAACATAATTACAAAAACAATGAGACATAGTTACACAAATCTAATGCTAATCTCACCTTTTTCATCTAGTATTATTGACTGTAAAATTATACAAATTGTATTATATTATTGATTTTTAAATTTGTATATTTTATTTAGTATCTACCGTTATAATTACTGATTATTATACACATTTATACGAACCTACCGTATACTATACGGTAACCTAACCTATCTCGTATATAAAAATATATAAATATTTTGTATTCAAAGGGCTATGTCCGTAACTTTATTATTAAAAAAAAATTATAATAGAATATCTTACTATATTAGTCTCTATTATTTTATTATTTTAGTAATATATTCCTGATTATCGTATTATAAATTTTAATATTTTTCATTTTTCTAGATTGTATTAGTAAGTTGTTTATGAATTAAATAAAATAATTAATCTCTATATGAAATTTAGAGGTCTTCAAGTTGTATAATAATTTCCTATTAATTATAAATATTAAAAATTAATTACTTTTCTCAGATAAAATAGAAGGAAGATTACTTGTATCTAGTATGTAAACATTTTATAAATGTACATAACCTATATAAATATAAAACGGATCTAGGAAAAAATATCCAAGTAAAATATATCCAATGAAAAAATAACCAGTGAAAAAATAACTACTGGAATATATATCCAGTGTAAAAATATCCAAGGAAAATATAACTATACGAGTACATATACATGATATTAACCCACGGTATACAAATATTACATTTTAGTATATTTTTTATAAATAAAAATATTAATATATTAATTATAGTCCCAAAATATTAAAAAAAAATTAATTTGTGTATAAAAATAAATAATATCATACACGTTTTTAAAATTTTAGATTATTAGCAATGGCTTTTAAATATAGTTTAATAGATTTATGTTCATTTGTATTATAATCATGACAAAGTATATAATAATATTATATGACATAAGATTCAAACGCATATAATGTTACGTTTTATTGATTGCGGATACTTATTCCTCGGGTAATTTTTCCACCTGTTTATTTTTTCTTTGGGCATTTATTCCTCGGATATTTTATCTGTAGGATATTTTGTCTATCGGTTATTTTTTCTGCTGATATTTTTTTACGGATATATTTTTTCCGACACCCATATCCTGTAAAACAGCTGAAAATTCGATTCTCAACATATTGACAAAAATGAAATATAGAATATATTACGTGTAAATACCCCCAATGATATACTAATTATATTCATCTTCGTTAAATTTAATTACCTTGAAATACAGGTTATAAGTTAAAACAATAATCACTTATAACATAAATATATAACACTAATCAATATTGTTATTTACTTCATTACTTGAAACGTCAGTTATTTTTGTATTTTAATTATTTTTCCCTGGAATATTTATATTTCAATTTATATAATTGGTTTTATCCACGAAATTGTTTATTCAGACATTCATCTATTGACGGATACTTAAAAATGTGTACTTCCTTATCACTCCTTATTTGTGAACAATAAAGGCCAAAACAAATGTTATCCTTTTTCGTAGCGAAGCAGTATTTATTTCTTCTTTATAACTTGTCAACATCCCTACGAAATTAGTTTTCCTGGTACAAAATATTTAATTTTAATTTAAGCTTTAAATAAATAAATTATATTAAGTAATATAATGTATATCATATTATATATGCAATCAAAGAAATTAGCAATATTATATTAATTATAATTTATCAACCAAAATTATGAAATATACAATAAATATTTTGTAGCAATTAATAATTATTTATTTTTCTATTGTCATATTGATAGTTATATAAAATTAAAAGAAATAATTTCGGTAAAATTTTTAATACAATTATCTAATAATCTCATTACGAACCATCATAAATTCTAAGAAAGAGTGAATTATTTACGAAATTACAACAATAAATAAGTATTATGCAATCAATCATTGAATCATTATGCTTCTTGGAAAATCAATGTCTTGTTTACATTTTTAAAGAAAAATGCATTGTAAGAGTGGCATATCTAAAAACAGCTTCTAAATCTCAAAAATATACCAGTAATTGATTTTTAAAGAAATTCCATATATTATAATATGAAACTTAACCTAACAAGTATAATTTATTATAATTTGATTTGCCCATTACTAAATAAATGAAAAAAAGATGAGCTGATACTCCTGCCGCACAGGATACAGGTGTGCGAATCATAGCGTTTAATTTTAATTAGAATTTGAATGCAATGATAAACCATTGAATTCGAAAAAACGATTCTGAGCGAAGTTCAGTCAGATTATAATTTTCGTTTGAACTAAAAATATCAACTTAAAATAGCTATAAAAAAAAATTGAGATTAGGGATTTTTCTAATATTTTAGTATGATGTTAAGTAATATGTATGTATAGGTACTTCAGTAAAACTTTCAGACCCTAATACCAAAAATTGCCAATTTTATCAAACATTATATACGTAAAAACGTGAATTTTACGAAATATTCAATGTCCAATATTTTATAGAAAAATGAACGTAACGGTTCGCATTTTCGCTTATAAATACTACGCCTTGATTGGTTTATTTCAAAATCCCGCGCATTACATATTATTTATCACTTTATATTATCAATGTTATTATCAATAATCAATTTCGTGCAAATTATTATTATCAATAGAACATTATTTAATACTCGGAATAATATTATTAATTATTAAAAATACTTATACTTTTAAATTATTTTGTTGAGTAAATGAATTTGCGTTTCACTGAAAGACTATAGTTAAAGAAATTAATTAAAGTTCAAGGCGCAGTATTTATAAACGGTGCCGAGACCGACCCCAGAATGCCAAAATGCTAACGGTTCCTAAATTGTACCACATATATATAATAGCTATGTGAACACCCAAAAAAGTCTCTATCTTAAAAATTGCCCGAGTTATCGTGAAATATAAAAATTGAATTCGTCAATATTTCATTTTTCGTGAAAAATGCCGTTTTTTCGTAATTTTTTCGAAGTTTTTTCTATCGCTTATAGTCAATTTTGAGAAATTCGAAAAATGACCTAAATAAAGTACCAACTACATCCACTTTGCTACCGGAAACATATCCTATTCGTGAAAATCGGAGCATACTTTCGGGTAGTATTTTTGTACACAGACATAAAAAAAAAATCACACATCATTGTAAAACCAATACATTCTTCGCTTCGCTCAGAATCTAAAACAATAACACGTTATTTTGGATATGTGTCACATCAAACAATATTTCGATGTTGTGTTGTTGATAGGAATTTCAAAACTATAGTTTTCTAACATACCAAGTTATAAAATTTAATAAAATAATAACACTTTTTTAGGTTTTACACCTATTAGAACGATTTGTAAGATGTTTCTTCATAAATTCAGTAAGTAAATACAGAAATATATTATAATACTTTATGTTATTTATGTAAACAAACAAAAATAATATCATAATGAGTTGTATAGATAATTCATTATTTGTGATGTAAACTATATTTGAATATAATTCATCAATCATTCGCACAACTAGGAGAGGATTTATGGCTTAGTATTGGCAACTTCAAATATACTCCACAGAACATTTTAATAAACACACTATGTATGATGATAAATCCATATAATTTGTATAGTGTATCTATACCTTGTATTTATACTTTCAGCCACCAAAATTTCGATATATTTTTACATATGAAAGTTATTATTATTAGCCACGTATTCCTTCACTTATTTTTAACAAAATTTTGAAAAAAAAATTTACCCATTCTTCCATAACATACCTAATAAACCATAAGATCAAACTAGTAATAGATTAAAAAAACTTATATAATATAATTTTAATTTTTAGCTCATGATTCCTTTAATAATTGTAAGTTACCGTCATTATTTTAAGAATCAACTATTATTTTTAATTAAATATATTATTACAAAATTAAATGGTAAATTGCTAATGGCCTGACAACGTAACTCGAACATATGTATTACAATTTACAACCAAAATATATTCATACACACTATAGTTAATAATTATTAAAATAATATGAAGTATAAGATATATTTAATATATTATTAACCCATATTCGAGTATATTTATTTAACAAATACCCCTATAAAAATCTATCCTGATATAACTATATATTTTAGGTGAAATAACGAGTAAGTTCAGGACTTCTCTGATAGATGGTGCTACAAAAATTGAATCTGGTATATAGTATTAATTAATCTAATATAGTAAATAAATATTATAATAAATAATGTCATAATAAATATTATACTATAGTCGCGGCAACGAAAAGTGGCCTGTGACCGTCGCGACCCTAGCGGCCATTTCCACTCAGGGGTTCGTCATACTTCCAAAACTAATAACGTGCGCGTTTTTTAAAATTAATTTATTGACATGGTATATTATATTGCGCCTATTGTGAAAACATCTCGGCGACGCGGTGCAGTTTGAAAACCCACGGCTAACCACCGGTTTATGGCAGGCGGGTCTCGGGGGTCACCGGCCACTTTTCGTTGCCGCGACTATAGTATACTATGTATAATATAACAGGAGTCTCCAATGTTAATTAAGTTTTGATCGACCTCTAAGTTTTACAGTGTTGTCGCGATGGATTTTGTTGACTTTTAATTTCTTCATTATTCTTGCAAAACATTTCTACGTAATGGGAGAACACATCAGTAACAAGTAACTACTGATAATAGAATTTAACTGATGGTTTTAATATTAATCGTTAATGTGTTTGAGGTATAATTCATAAATATGACATTAAACCGTGTGTTTTTTTTTAAGAATAACACTAAATATTTTAGCCCAATGACCTTGATCGGTATGGAATTTTTTTATGTGCATAGGAGAATCGGTGCACCGGAACTGCGCATGCATCGTGGCCATTTTATAACATTTCACCTTAATTCCGCATACGAATTTTTTGTTTAACACCATAACTCCGCAAATAAGTTTTTTCTTAATACCCTAACTCCGCACATAAGGTTTTTTTAGCACTGTAATTCTGCTCATTATTTTTCTATTATTTCTCTATTCTCTGACTGTCGGAAATGTAAGTTGCGTCACAATAAAAATGTTCCGTTAAGAACATAAGTAAGTTGCGGCCCGGTATTTCTTATGTACATACGTAAGTTGCGTAAGTTTACAACATGTATACATTGATTGCGTTCGACAGAAAATCCGTAAAACAAACATTTATAATGTTTTTATGGTACTTGTTTGTTATTGCCCCGCTAGTATGTCGTATAAAATTTATCGCCCGGAGGAAATTTCCAAAGGTCTTGCGAAACGAGGTTTTAGGTCACACGAAACCACTGCCTATCCGTACCAGTATCAGGTCTATGAGGTAAGTATTAGGTAAGGTATGCTGTAGTCCCTTGGGGCATAGCCCCATTCTCACGAAAAGCGGTTACCGGGTTACTAAGCGGCACTTGAAGAAGTGAGCGAAGCTGGCAGGCGTAGCGAGCATCCCTCCCACTTGAAAAGAACTTTGCGATTTTTTTTGTATCTTAAGTATATCAACTGCATTTCATTTGTAATAGATATTTCAAACAATTTTATTGCATACGGACTTTTGGTGTTTAAAATATTTTAAAAATAAGGAGCTACGGCGTGTTCATTTTTTCGACCATGCGGAATTACGGTGCATGCAGAGATACGAATTCACAAACTATTTTTAGTCATTCGGAGCTACGGTGCGTCCAGGAGAATACCACCGCACATTTTGCGCCACTTTTCAAAATTTTAACTCTTTTGGTTTTGCATGCTAAATAAAAATTACATTTTTTTAAAAAAGCAACACCTATCTTTTTTATTAGATTCGAGTAGATATATTATTTAATTCCTTTTTGATATTTAATACTTTTTTCTATTGCCAAAATCGACTGGTATGTCAAAACATAAATTATATAATAAATTGACGTTTTTATTGCATAATGTCGATATAATGCGTTAAAATACTCGTAAATAATAAAAGGTATACCTATACAATCCTATATGCTACATTTCCATTTATGTTCACGATCACGGTTCACAGTTAGTCTTATCTATAGTACTCTAGTACCTACTAAATAGATCGACAATGGATTTTATATATTATGAAGTTGGAAAATATCAAATATTAAACTTAAATTATATAAAAATATTAAGTATTACAATTTTTCTAAATTCTGTCAAATTTCAGGGGGGATTGAACACCCCTCCCCCTAGGCACGCCCCTGGTATCAAAACAGTATTTGAAATAAATTTTATTTATTCAATAATAATTTATCTAATAAAATGTACAAAATAAAAATAATAATTATTATAATATAACGATAAGTTATATAATTCAATATAATAAACATACAAATAATTTCAATAGAAATTATAGAATACAAATTTTGTGATATTTTTTTTAAAAACCAAGAAAATAATATTTTGTTTAAAATTAAGATGGCTGTAAATCCAGTCTATTTTGGTAATAGAAAATATATTAAATATTAAGAAATATACACGAATCAAATGAAATAATAGATGTTACCATTTTAAAAAAAATGTTGGTATTATTGTGCATTTGTACACAGAAAAATTAAAGTATTAAAAAGTGGTGTAAAATTAGTGCTGGAATACCTTTATCATCATAAAAAAATCACATCCTGATTTACGATCATACGGCTAATGTTACTATTAGAGTGAATGACACCAATAATCACATTACGATAGTATATAGAATATATTGGTATTCGCATATTATTAATTACTAATTAGTAATTAGAAATCCAAATGCGTTATAAAATTAAAACTATAACCAATCAGCGGCGTATTTAGAAAATGTTGATGGGAGGGGATGAAATAAATTTTGAACTAATCAATGAAGGTAAAGTCCCCTCCCCAGTACATAATTAATAAAAATCATTACACATCACAATATTTATTCTTAGATAATTTAATAATTTAAAATTTTAATTATAATAAAAAGTCTATTTTTCTCTGTTTATTTGCCAATTCATCGATCACTTCTTATTTTAGTTGATCGATGAATTGACAACAATGCGAGTCCATTAAGTCGTTCCTAAGAGCAATAAAAAATAAAAATAAAAACATTAATATTTTGTGCACAATGTCCGAACATTTTGGGCAACGTAAAAAATATATTTAAAAACAACAATATTGCCCGATTATTTCCAGGCAAAGTGTACTATGCCCAAACTTTTGTAGGCAATGTGTATTTTATGGAATGTATTATAAAATTTGGTACTTATCGGTTATCGCGACTACCTAGCGAGACGTATTGTCACGTAATTTTTTTCGCGCATTTTTCCTATATAATAAAAAAATTTTGATTATTTTGTTGACAAACTTCAGATACAAAAAAAAATTTCATAGTTCTTTCCAAGTGGAAGGGACGCTCGCTACGCCTACCGGCTTCGCTCACTTCCTTAAGCGCCGCTTTGCGGCACTTTTCGTGAGGATGGGGCTACGCCCCAAGGGACTAAAACATACTTACCTAATACCTACCCCATAGAACGGATACTGGTACGGATAGGCAGTGGTTTTGTGTGACCTAAAACCTCGCTTTGCGAGACCTTTGGATATTTACCTATATATTACGGTCATAAAAAGTCCGGGATTATATAATATACAGCGATAATTGTCTATATTGCTTAAAAGCTTAAATCATCTCATCCATTTTCTATATTGCCCAATATACGAAGGGCATTGTATAAAATGTCCGGACAATGTATAAAATGCCCAAATTGTATACTTTGCCCGTAACATATATATATATATATAATAAAAATATTTCAAATATAGGTAATATAATTATAGTTGTTCTATATATTATGAAAAATTATTTTATGATAACTTGGTCATAATAAAATTTATAAATGTTATATTTATTATTTTGTACCTACATGTTATTTTTATTCATTATACCATATCATATATATTATAATTTTTATACAAAAATGAATAAATAAGACCAATGGGGAGGGATCTATCCCCCAAATCCCCCCCCCCGTAAATACGCCGCTGTAACCAATATAACTGCACAACATGCGATAGACTATAACTTATTTTGAATATTTTAGATAATACAATAGTATCTTAAAATTCCTTATTTTTTTTTTTAATAAAATTAATATTAACTATTTATTTTCCTTTTCGTCTTTAGTTTAATTAAGATAAAAGATTAATTTAAATACTTAACACAAATTAAGATATGATAATTTTTGGGAACATGCCTGTTAATATCTAATTATTAATTAAAAATAAAAATTGTTTTAATGTCTATAAAGTGGAGAAATAATATATCGCCTTCTCAAATTTTATAATATAATGTTTAATATTTAAAAAGAGCTGATACTCCTGCCGAACAGGATACAGGTGTGCGAATCATAGCGTTTAATTTTAATTAGAATTTGAATGCAATGATAAACCATTGCATTCGTAAAAACGATTCTGAGCGAAGTTCAGTCAGATTATAATTTTCGTTTGAACTAAAAATATCAACTTAAAACAACTATAAAAAATAATTAAGATTAGGGATTTTTCTAATATTTTAGTATGATGTTAAGTAATATGTAAGTATACTTCAGTAAAATTTTCAGACCATAATACTTTAAATTGAAAATTTTATCAAACATTATATACGTAAAAACGTGAATTTTACGAAATATTCAAAGTCCTAAATTTTGTAGAAAAATTAATGTAACGGTTCCAAAATTTTACCACATATATATAGTAAGCTATGTGAACACCCAAAAAAATTTTCAAGTCTCTATCTTAAAAATTGCCCGAGTTATCGAGAAATATAGAAATTGAATTCGTGAAAATTTCGTTTTTTCTACCGCTTATAGTCAATTTTGAGAAATTCAAAAAATGACACAAATAAACAAGCACGTATTCAGGATCAATTTTTTTGGGGGGGGGGGGGTTAAAAATTCTTAAAAATTGCCCGAGTTATCAAGAAATATAGAAATCGAATTCGTCAAAATTTCATTTTTCGTGAAAAATGCCGTTTTTTCGTCATTTTTTTGAAGTTTTAACTACCGCTTAGGGTCAATTTTGAGAAATTCGAAAAATGACCTAAATAAAGTACCAACTAGATCCACTTTGCTACCGGAAACATACCCTATTCGTGATAATCGGAGCATTATTTCGGGTAGTAAAAATGTTTACAGAATAAAAAAAAAAAAAAAAAAAAAATCACAAAACGTTTCTACTAATATTTCATACTACAATTAAATACAATTTATTTTAGATCCTGAGTGCTGAGCGAAAAATGTATTGGTTTAATTATGGTGTGTCTTTTCTTTAGTTTGTATGAAACATATTTTCAACTAAAAATAATGACCTAATTATCACGAATAGCATATTTTGATTCCGGTAAAGAATATTATCTAGTATTCTATTTAGTACTTTACTTAGGTCATTTTACAAATTTCTCAAAATTAAAATCACTGGTAGGAAAAACTACCAAAAAATTCGACAATAATCATGGAATCTGTAGGTAATTTTAACGAAATCGATTTTAAATGTTTTACATAACACCAAAAATATTGAATTTAGTGAGTTTTTATTTTACTAATATTTTGATGTAAAGTCAGTTGTATAATTTTTTTTAAAAAAAAATTATTTTACTGTTTTTAATTAGATATTTTTTTTTTTCGTACTACGCAGTAAAATTTTGTTACTGTGTAGTTACATCAATTTTTCACGAAAATATTGAACTTCGTTAAATTTTCAGTATTTTCTTTATAATGTATGATACAATTGGCAATTTTGGGTTTTAAGCTTTTAAAATTGTTTTGATTTATAACTAAATATTACTTCAAAAATCGTAACTTCATAAGTCTAAATTTATTCTTCAATCGATTATATATGTATAATCTATTTTGTAATAAATATTTCATGTAATTCAAACATAATATAAATAGTTCATCCATGGCCACCAGGGCGACGAGTTCTAATGGGAAAATTCCGATTTACCGATAGGCCTATCCGCCCCTGATTTATATAATTATTTATTATTGTAATTATTTTATGATATTTGGTGTTTGCTGAAACTTGTTAAATTTATTTAGAAACTTATAATTCATCATACATAGTTTCAAATTAAATTATATTGTATGATAATATATGTGAATTCAGTAGCGTAATTAGATTTTTTGGTGAGGAGAGGATATAGATATTTCTTTAATATATATACCAAAATGTTAATTATATTCTCATTTTAGCACCCCCAAGATTTTATCTCAAGTTGCGCCTATGAAGGGCACACGACACGCTCCATCTCCATGGTTATGGCTGCAACAAGCACGTTAAAGTGTTATGTGTGCAATCAAGGGCACACTATATATATGAATGTCCATCATTTATCGAGTTATCGATAACCGAACGAATAAGTAAAATAAATGAGTTAAAACTATGCAAGGTGTGTTTACGTAAGTACGTAGGAAGAAAATATTCATCCAGAAATTGTCTGAAATGTTCAAAACCCAACAACACTATGTTACCTAGTCAAATTATAGTAAATAACGAGCGGAAAAAATCCGAGACAATATCAAAGGATATGTTACCTGCCACTACACCTTCAACGACAGCACACGAATCGAACGATGCAGATAACGTATTGCTCGCAGCAAGCCAACAACCATAATGCAAGTAATTAGGCCATCCGGTAATACCGCGTTAGTTCGGGTGTTATTAGATTCTGCATCGATGAATAATTTTATCTCAAACGACCTCGTGCACAGCTTAGGTTTAAAGCGTGAAAAAATAAATCACACAGTATGTGGTATAGGAAACGTAAAACAAAATATTAGTTCATCTGTATTTGTAAGAGTAAAATCGCGCATTAACGAATATGAGCTAAATTTGAACTCGCTAGTTGTATCGAAAATAACAGGTAATTTACCGACAAAAACGATTACAAAATACCTATACACTTTCCGATAATATTTTATTAGCCGATCCTTCGTATAATGTACCGCGAAAGATCGATATATTAATTGGTGCCGGTCATTTCTTTAACATTATCGGTCCAGGGCAATATAGGGTAATTAACGACAGACCCACGATTATCACACCTATATCCCTGCGGCAGGATTATCCTTTCTCTTGCTTCTTTTTAATTTATAATACACAAAGAGTCAAAAACAAATATTACCTAACTAATTACAATAATTATTTATCCAGTATCCAGAATATTATAATATATATGATATAAAATTTATTAAATCATGTTATAGAATAACATTTATAAAATTGTTTAAGTAAATTATTTTAATTAATATTTGTATGTTATTTAGTTGGAGCGTTAATGAACGTTCCATTATTTTGTGCAGTATTATATTCAGGTGGACGTGGTGTGGTTGGTAAAAATCGTAAAAAAACGTATAAATTCACATCCGATGGTAATATACAGGAAATAAGTCTGCAAACGAGTACATCTAGTAAAGAACATGAAATTCGTGGAAGTGGAAGTGGAAGTGGAAGTGGAAGTGGAAGTGGAAGCAATCCAATAATGGATAACTTTTATGGCGTCTAATTAATATTAAAATATAAAAAGAAATATATTTTGCGTATTATATAAATATAAGAAAGTAGAAACACATAAATATATTTGTTACTGTTCTACAAAGAATTTATGTAACAAAATTATATGTCAAATATAAATAAAATATATAGCCTTAAATCTTTAGTAAATAATTATCTGAATATTTTGGACTACCAACATTCCTTATACATAATGGTAATTCCATAATTCATATTTGATAATGATTTGAACAATCAGTTGAACACAAGAGAAGGCACGTTTATTATATAAGATCCATAGTTTCTTTTTTCTTTAAATTAAATATTTATAACTACAAGACTCATAATATCAAGACTTATCCACCTATTTTTACCTAAAAATCCTAATTTAATTACTAAAACTTAAAATTATATAATATTTAATACGAAAAATAAAATACAAAAGAAATAACTTTGAAGTGTTACACTACGGTTATATAGTAGGTACGTCCACTGACACCGACTTAAATATTAATATCACTCATATACGATGTACCTTATTGTAACTATATTTGTAATCAAATTAATTATATTAAATATCAATTTGTATAAACAGTAAACACTATAGGTAGGTACATATTATAAGAATATAATATAATACAAAGATTAAATATATTTTCTAAAAATTATAATAAATTATAAACAAACCAAAACAGAAGAGATGATACTCCTGCCGTAGAAATACAGGTGTGCAAATCATAGTGTTAGACCATCGCATTCGAAATAAGATTCTGAGCGAAGTTCAGTCAGATAATGTAGGAATTGATTTTTATGTATATACATAAATATATAATGTATATAATGTTTGATAAAATTTACAATTTTGAGCATTTAGGTCTGAAAATTTTACTCAAGTATACTTACATATTATTTAACATCATATCAAAATATTAGAAAAACTTCTATTCTTAATTTTTTTTATAGCTGTATAAATTTGATATTTTTAGTTAATCAAAATATGAAAAAAATGACGAAAGAACGGTATTATCTGACTAAACTACGCTCAGAATCGTTTTTTCACGAAATAATTATGATTAAAATTAAACACAATGATTGCACACTAGTATCCTTTTCACACAAAGCCGTAACTGATGGAGGGTCCAGGGTCCAGACCCCCTTCCGAAATTTTTCCAAAATCTATATTTTTAATATTGAATAAATTAATAAAAATTTACTATCCTAATAGTAGTTTTATTATTATTATTAAATGTTATATTGTAAAAAAAACGAATTATATTTCTGTATAATTGTACTTTATGTCAACAGAGAATATCTAATATTATTTTATAGAAAAATTATTAACGTAACGGTTAAAAAATTTTACCACATATAATATTACATACTCGTAGTACCGATGTGAACACCCAATAAAATTTTCACGTCTCTAACTTCAAAATTGCATGAGTTACTATCGTTAAATATTGAAATCGAATTCGTTGAAATTTCAGTTTTCGTGAAAATTTTCGTTTTTTCGTCGTTTTTTCTATCGTATAGGGTCAATAATGAGAAATTCGGAAAATGACCTAAATAAAGTACCAACTACATCCAATTTTTTACTGGAAACCTATGCTACTCGTAAATATCGGAGCATTATTTCTGGTCGAAAAAACGTCTTCATACATAAAAATAAGAAAAATCCGTATAAATAATTTAAATTTTGATTTTACTGAAATTTCAATTTTAAACCGCTATAAAAAAAATTGAGATGAGGAATATTTAGGTATGATTTTAAGTTTTTAGTATGAAGTTTAGTGATACAGTAGCGCAACTAGGATTTTTTCGAGGGGGGTGTCCGCCTAATTAAAAAATCTCTCTAAAATATTCTAAATACGTTTTTGGTACCTACCTTTTTACTTTTGATGGGTTCGTCGTACGTAGGTATTAATTATATTTTTATAATATAAACAAATTAAATTATGAATAAAGCAGGAACTCCTCAATATAAAAATAAGGGGTAAATATAGACAATACCAATACAATATTGAGAGGAATTGATCATACCAGTTCGCCACATTTTGTATTGTGTCCCGTATTATAGTTTATAGCAGCGTTTCTCAAACTGTGGATCGCTAAAAGTTTATTTAACTATACAGATTGTAAGAAATTTATGTTTTTTTAAAATTGTATAGACATAGATATAGAACTATAATAGAACTCAGGGCCGGATTTAGGGGAGGGCTGAGTGGGCTTCAGCCTAGGGGCCCCCACAAATATAGGGCCCCCACAAATTTATGATTTTGTATTTTTAATGGTAAGTATTTTAACAATGATACGTATAATATATAAAATTTTATTTTTTTTAGTTTGAGGAAAAATGTGTATTATTAATTTTAAGTAAAATTTTCAATAAGTAAAATACTTATTATTTAATATTATAATATTATGTACTTTTCTATAATTATTACAATACAATATAATATATAATAGATACAGGTTATTCGGATTCTATATTCTGTATGTTTGCTATTCACCATCAGATACGAAAATATGCGACAATGCGTGCGGCCGTGCGGGTACAAGTCGTGTACGACATGTCCAAAAATAAATATTATTATTTTTGTATAATTATTATTATATCGTGTGGTGGCAGGAAGTAAAATTAATCGATGGAAAGCGATTAGTTTAGTTTAATCTACTAATATGTAATTTAAAACATCGAAAACGACAAAGAAATATCCGATTAAATCCATTAGAATATTGTAAAACATCAAAAGTAGATTTAAATTTGACAAATTCTCAAAAACTTGAAACTGAAAATTGTTTACCAGTAATTAATCAATTTATATGTAGTTTAGATCAAAGATTATCCGCTTATGAATTAATATGCAGTCGATTTGGCTTTCTTCGTAATATAGATAAATTGAATAATGAAGAAATTGAAATAGAAGCAACTAAACTAGTTAACATTAATAAAGATGATATAGATATTATAGATGATAATTTCGCTAATGAACTAATTCAGTATAAAGAATTTTATAAAATTTTTAAAAATTAATTTAGTGCAGGTAATAATTACAGTGAAGAACATTTAATGTACAAAATATTAATTAATAAAGAAGTTAAGGATTGTTTTCCGAATATTGAAATAGTTCTACGCATTTATCTTGTAATTATGATTACAAACTGCAGTAGTGAAAGATCATTCTCTAATTTAAAGTACATAAAAAATAGATTGCGTACTTCCATGACTGAAGATCGACTCAACAATCTCACAAGAATGAGTTCGGAATGTGACATATTAAGAAATCTCGACATTAAAGAAACAATAGAACATTTTATAAATATGAAAACAAGAAAAGTTCCAGGCTTCTAAATTTTAATTATTACCTACCTACTATTTTATTATTGTTATAACTTTTACCTAGATATTAAGACTATTTGTATTTTAACAATTATAATTTTTAATTTAATTTTTGCTTTGCTTTGCTTGGGGGGATGGATTTAATTTAATTATTAATAAATACAACTTTTAAGCTATAAAATAATATTTATTTATATATAATATGATTTGCTTGATTTACTTATAAACAATAATGTGTTGACAAAATTTTGTTGGGGCCCCCACAAATTTTACGCCCTAAGGCCCCCACATACCTAAATCCGGCCCTGATAGAACTATAATGTATAAAGTAATATAAGAATTATTATGACGAGTATTTGTTTTTTGTTGAAATTTGTTTTTTAAAATTACTTTTTTGATTCTGTAAATGAAAAACTATATGGGGATCGCGATAGATTTTTGGAAGAAAATTTGGGTTGCGGTCCTCAAAAGATTGAGAACCACTGATTTTATAGCATTATTTTGCTCTTTTCTTATACTATGTCTTTTGACGTAACTTTTATATTATAAATTTAAAATAAATAGAACATTTTTTCAATAGTCATTAAATGAAATTTTCATAAAAATACATCCCAAGACACCCAAAAAACCCCCTCTAGTTGCGCCACTGAAGTAATATGTAGGTATACTTCAGTAAAATTTTCAGACCTTAATCCCTAGAATTGCCAATTTTACAGTGGTATTTTTGTGTGTAGGTACTACGAGTCTACGACATACTTTGACTTTGTGCACTACGAAATCTAAAATGTGGACAACGAAAAATAAAAATGTGCACCTGTGTTTTAGTTATAGGCAGGCTGTATGGGGCCATCTGCAGCCGTACCTTAGGATTTAAGAAACAATTATTTTAATTATAATAAATTAAAATAAGCTTTATAATCTAAAAATTAGAAATTATTATTTGTGTTAGGTACTATCATTATCATTATGTATCACAGTTCACAGTTGTCGTTTTCTTACAAGTAAAAAAAGTCGCCATGATAAAACACATCCAGAAGCCAGTCAAGCCACTAAACAAAGATGGCTCGAGGTGTATTTTATGTTATGATAATAAAGTAAAACTTCCATCAAAAATACAGTTTTAATTTTTCATAATATATCGATAACATATGATACTAAATTACTTAAGTTTGTAAATATAGAATATAGTAAATGTTTATTTTTTAAATATTTTTTGAACGTTGAAGTAGGACAGGTAAGTAAACATTTATTATAAGTAAATAAATTGTAAATACACCATTCCCCACATTCAGGAAATTCATTCAATTCAAGAATTAATTCAAATCTAAAAATGTGCACTACGGAAAATCAGAAAAAATAGCCACTGCAATTTTATTTTTATTTTTATATTTATTATACCTACATAAAAACGAGAATTTTCCGAAATATTCAAAATCCTAAATTTTGTAGAAAAATGAACTAAGCAGTTCCAAAATTTTACCACATATGTATAGTACCTATGTGAACGCCCAATGAAATCTCTAACTTCAAAATTGCCTAAGTAATCGTGAAATGTTGAAATCGAATTTGTCGAAATTTCAATTATCATGAAAAATGCCGTTTTTCGTCATTTTTTGGTCATTTTTTCTATTGCCTATAGGGTCAATTTTAAGAAATTCGAAATACGTCTTTTTCTAAGTACCTATAAAATTAAATTATAAATTACAATAAAATATAAAATAATTTTTTTTTAAATTTGAATTTTAAATAACACATATTTTAGTAAATATACGTCTTTTTTTTATAATTTTCGAAAATAATAATTTCATTATTTTTTTGGCTTACACTTTTTCTAATATCGTCCATGGCGATGTCGTGCGAACAAAAGATTCGTACGAATCGTAAATTCGTACTTATCATATTAATAAAAATCTAATAACTACAATATTGATTATAATCGTTTAAACGATATACGTTCGGTTTTTATGTCAATATAATGTGCAAAATCGGAAATAATGATTAAAAGGTCATTTAGATACTATGGGCGCAATTTACTATGCCCAAAATACATAGCAAAAAGTCCCGGGCGCAATTTACTATATTTATTTTACTACCTGCTCACCGTGGGCGCAATTTACAATCGCCCCACTAAACTGTACTGCTATACTATACTGCGTTTCAAAAGAGAATATACCTCTTTCGCGCATTACGAAGAGTGTTGGGACTATCTGGTAATTATTTGAAATATTATCTAGATGAAATAAAAATATTTTATCTTTATCATTTATCTTCCCATTTTATAAATTAAAAAGATAATTTCATAATAGGTATAGACTCACTGCTACCTATACAATATTAATTATTATTAATGCTTATTACAATTTTTACTTTGCGAGCATAATAAATGTTATATTATGTTATAAATGATTGGACTAGTGAAAAATAGCATTTGTTTCCAGCTGCGATTCTTCTGTGGATTTCTTCGTGACTATCTCCTTGCGAGTTTATATTTACTCCTAAGTACATAAAGTTTCGAACTTTTTCAAATGACAGATCTTTTACTGTTATGGCATTTTGTGGATGATCTCTTCTTGATGCGATCATGAATTTGGTTTTGTTTTCATTAATGATAAGACCAATCTTTTTCGCTGCATCAATTAAGATTTCTGTTGTTCTCTTGAGACTATCCTCTGTCTCTGCTATTACAACTATGTCATCTGCGTAAATGTGTCATGTTCTGCGTCTGTTCTCATCTTCACCAAAATATAAATAAATTATTAAAAATTGTATACACATTTTAGTACATTACCCATTTCCACTTTCCACTTCGACACCTATGCGATCATTTTCAACATTAAATAGAGTGAAAACTTATCTCAGAAATTCAATGACTGAGGTATAATAATCTCAAATAATAAAATAATCTATAATCCAATTTTATAAAATATAAATTGGTATTTTATTTTTAAGCAATTAAATTTATATTTATATTCAGATTAATACCAATTATTAAAAAGAAAAAAGACGATCTGATACTCCTGCCGCAGGGATATAGGTGTGCATATCATAGTATTTAATTTTGATTATAATTTAAATGCAATGTTAAACCATTGCATTCGAAAAAACGATTCTGAGCGAAGTTCAGTCAGATAATGTAGGTATTGATTAATATATTACCGTTTTTTCGTCATTTTTTCATCATTTTTTCTAACGCATAGGATCAATTTTGAAAAATTCGAAAAATGACCTAAAAAAAGTACCAAGAACATCAACTTTCCTAGCGAAAACATATGCTATTCGTGAAAATCGGACCATTATTTCAGGGAGTAAAAGTGTCTTCATACTTAAAAAAAAAAAAACAAAAAAAAAAAAAGACACACATCATTGTAAAACCAATACATTCTTCGCTACGCTCAGAATCTAAAAAAGGTAAGGCTACTTAAGTAGGTACAAATGAATAAATCCTCCAATCCATTGAAAATACTTCATGCACGGGCATCAATACAATATCATACGAGTACATGATACACAATGTATGAAATGTATCACAATGTACATAAATGTATTTCGAATCCATAACATGACACATGTGTATGTTTTTGAACATTGCAAGAAAAATATTCTTATAATATTATTTTTTACATACAATAGAATTATATTATCTTTAAAATTCTACGTTAATAATATATTTCGTGTTTCTTAAGGATATGAGTAAAGAATATAAGAACAATTAAATAAAAAAAAATTTAAAAAAATTTATAAACATTTATTGATATAAAATTAATGTTGTAAATATGTAGAACTTTTAACTGTGTTATGTTATGAAACATTTTTAAAAACAAATGTAGAAATAAATAAACCATACAAAATTAAAAATAATATTAATTTAAACGGTTGTCATTGTAAATAATATTTCTATCATAATATGAACAGTGTAGCTAGATATCTAGAATAACGGGAGGAACGTAAGATTACGTTAAGAGAGTTCGTTTCGAAAACAGATAAACCAAATAAAATATTTTTTTTATTATTATTTCATTTATATTATAATAATGCAATATAAATTTATCTTTAATTCTTTATATAAATTAATATAAAAATGAATGCTGACTAACTGATCTCTCAACGCACAGTTTAAACCACTGGAAGGATCCAGTTGAAAATTGGCATACAGATAATTATTATGATGTACAAAAGACTTTTGAAAATTCAGTCCTTACCACTCTACCAGAGTAAAAGAATAAAATAGGGTAAACATCAGTTAAGAAAGAGTTTTTGTAATTTCAACCCTAATGAGCTTGAAAGGCTCAAAGGACAGAGTAATGGAAAATATTTATTTTTTTGATAAAATAATATTATTGATGTTCTGAAAATGGTCTGCACAAAATAAATATATTTTGAATAAGTATTATGAATTAATTATTCACAGTTTATATTTTTTACATAGATTGTTAAAATTAATTAATTCAATAATTTGTAATAGATCAAAAGATAATATAAATAAATGTAAATAAATATATATAAATAGATTGCATAAACAAATTTGTTTGAACATTTGGTGTGCTGAAATGCTGAATATTATTTTAATTAAAAATAAAATTTAATGTTTTAAATTGTATAAAAATTAAATGTTTACATAATGTAAATTCACAAGCACATATTTTTATAATAATGCATAAATTATTATTAGTTTAATATAATAATATATTAATATAGCATATATTAATATATTATTCAAATATTTCCGTTTATAAAAATAACCGTAATTGTTAAAAAAAAATATATATAAATATCTAATGACACCATTACATAAATATATACGATATAATTATTCGTAAATAAAGTATTTATAACAATTCTCTCAAATATAATTTTGGTATTCTAAACAACTTCCAAAATATATTTTATTATTTTCCTTAAATATGAGTTCTGTTAAAACAATAATTTTCATTTTCATTAATATTATTTTATATAATGGAGTTTATAAAGGTAATAATTCTAAAAAATTTATATTTGTAATCATTACATCTATTTTTATTTCTTACATTATATGTATATTCTACCTAAAACATGAATTAAATATATAATATAATACGTATTTGAGTAATAAGATTTTTAATTTTTATATATAGTTCATATACTCGTACACTCGGTGGGTTATAAAGTTTTATATCTACTGTGAAATAATTCTTATTTAATCATTTTTTTCTTTTTCGAGTGTACTGAAGAAATAAAAATAATAACAACATTTTTGTTTATATAATTGTTCAAGTTTTAAGATAGCTAATAATATAATGTAATATTGACCTTTTAGATTCTGAGCGAAGCGAAAAATGTATTGGTTTTACAATGATGTATTGATGTGTGATTTTTTTTTTATTCTGCTCCGATTTTCATGAACAGCACATGTTTCAGGTTGGAAAGTGGAGCTAGTTGGTTTTTTATTTAGGTCATTTTTCGAATTTCTAAAATTTGACCCAAAGCGGTAGAAAAAACTTCGAAAAATGACGAAAAAATGGCATTTTTCACGAAAAATGAAATTTTAACGAATTCGATTTCTATATTTCACGATATCTCAAGTAATTTTTATGATAGAGACTTCAAAATTTTTTGGTGGAATCATAGCGTTAAATTTTAATTAGAATTTGAATGCAATAATAAACCATTGCATTCGAAAAAACGATTCTGAGCGAAGTTCAGTCAGATTATAATTTTCGTTTGAACTAAAAATATCAACTAAAACAGCTATAAAAGAAATTGAGATTTGGGATTTTTCTAATATTTTAGTATGATGTTAAGTAATATGTAAGTATACTTCAGTAAAATTTTCAGACCCTAATACCAAAAATTGCCAATTTTATCAAACATGATATACATAAAAACGATAATTATACTAAATATTCAATGTCCAATATTTTGTAGAAAAATGAACGTAACAGTTCCAAAATTTTACCACATATATATATAATAGCTATGTGAACACACAAAAAAATTTTGAAGTCTCTATCTTTAAAATTGCCGGAGTTATAGTTAAATATTGAAATCGAATTCGTCGAAATTTCATTTTTTGTGAAAAATGCCGTTTTTTCGTCATTTTTTCGCGTTTTTTCTACTGCTTAGGGTCAATTTTGAGAAATTCGAAAAATGACCTAAATAAAGTACCAACTACATCCACTTTGCTACCGGAAACATACCCTATTTGTGCAAATCGGAGCATTATTTCAGGTCGTAATTTTGTTTTCATACATAAAAAAAAAAACAAAAAAAAACAAAAAAAATCACACACCATTGTAAAATTATATAGAGTGTTCATTTATGTACTATATTTTGTGTGTATATATTATGTGTGATAAAATTTTATAAAAAATGTCAATATATAATCAATACCTACATTATCTGACTGAAGTTCGCTCAGAATCGTTTTTTCGAATGCAATGGTTTATCATTGCATTCAAATTCTAAGTGAAATTAAACGCTATGATTCGCACACCTGTATCCTGTGCGGCAGGAGTATCAGCTTTTTTTTTTATTATTATTATGTACTTATTCTATTCTAGTCTACTACCGAATTGTTCATTAGTCATAAACTCACAACTTATTAGTCGTTATGGTTTTTTCCTAATAATTTTTATTCATATTGGACCAAAATTATATACATCTTATACAATCATTATTATCTTATCCTATTGTCCTGTCCAATTTTCCAATTTAAATAGATATAAATGAAAGTAAAAATTGCAATATATTCAATATATTAGAAATACGTTTAGCAATATATTAATTTCATTAAATATTTTATAATGAAATTATTAATAGTTAATATAACTCAAGAATTTGAATGTAAGTATTTAAAATGTCTATACCATTCGAAGCTCTACTAAAATTTCTTTATACGTATAGAATATGATAAATTTTATTTCATTATTGATAGAGTATAATTATAATACCATATATATACATAGGCGTAGCGTGATGAATATTTGTGGAGGGGCTATAGCCCCAACCATAAATTGAATATATATTTTAAAATGTTTTTAATTTATTATATTACAATAAATAATATTATGTATTGTACACCGGTGCGGATTCAGGGGGAGCTATGGATGCTCAAGCACCTGTCGATTGATCACCAATAAAATTTATTTATTTATTGTAAAATAATTTTACATTCTTAGCGAATAGTGTGTGTCTTTTTTTTTAAAGTATGTTTTTTTTAAGTATGAAGACACATTTACTACCTGAAATAATACTCCGATTTGCACGAATAGCATAAGTTTCTGATTTGAAAATGGATGTAGTTGGTACTTTATTTAGATAATTTTTCGAATTTCTCAAAATTGATCATAAGCGGTAGAAAAAACGACGAAAAAATGACAAAAAACGGCATTATTCACGAAAATTGAAATTTCGACGAATTTGATTTAAATATTTCACAATAACTCAGACAATTTAAAAAAGTTAGAGATTTGAAAATTTTATTGGATATTCATATAGGCAGTATATAATGTTTGATAAAATTGACAATTTTGGCTTTTTTTTAATAGCTGTTTAAAGTTGATATTTTTAGTTTAAACGAAAATCTTAGAATCCATATGAATATTCTTCTAGTTATTTCTCAATAGTTTAAAACCTAAAAAATTTGGATAATTTTTGAAAATTTTATTGATGTATACTGACATACTTAACGAATTTCTAAAATATTAGGAAAATCTCAAGAATCAATTTTTTTATAGGTGTTTAAAGTTGAAATTTTAGTAAAATTATTTATAAATTATAATTATTGTAGACTGATAAATGTAAAAAATATAATCGGTAATTTTGTAACATAACACATAACTGAAAATAAAAATGAAACACGACAACGTTGAATCAGTAAATATAATAATTATAACAATGGACCTACTCTGCGGGTAGCGAATAGCTATAATATTAAATTATAAATAATTTGACTAATAATTTAAATTTATTTTGCTGGAAATGAAGTTATAAATACTATTACAGATAAAACTATTAAAGTAATATATATATATTATTATAATGTTATAAAATTATTATTTAGTTTTTCAGTAAAATAGAAAAGCTGGAACGACATCCTTGGGTAATTTTCTATATTTTGTTCAAAATAAAATCTTTTTTAAATACCTACCTATTATATTATTAAGTACTATATTTATTTATCACTGAAATAATCTGATTTGATGTAATATCAATTTCTTATAATTTCAGTTTCAGCAAGAAAAAAATGGAAGTGCCTATTTTATACATTTTAAATGGGGGGGCTTGTAGCTATTCTAAGGGGGCTTAAGCCCCCTTAGCCCCCACCACGCTACGCCTATGTATATATATATATACATTCATATGTATATGAGAAATTTATGATTTTCATATTTATAAATAGATAATGTAAATAAAGTATTTGGAGGTAGGTATTTCGAATTAATATACTATACGAAGATTTAATAACATTACTTTGTATAATAAGATATATTTTATTTCATAATGGAGAGAGTATAATAATAATAATAATAATAATAATAATAATAATAATAATAATAAT
>JAIUCT010000001.1:30288154-30423285 GCA_021307375.1 Tetraneura akinire | reverse complement strand
ATAATAATAATAATAATAATAATAATAATAATAATAATAATAATAATAATAATAAATATGTATATAATATACATATATTTATATTATATGTATATAAGAAATCCATGATCTAGAATATTTATATAAATTATTTTATAAGGTACAGGTAAAAATTATCGTGGCATTAAAAATAATAAATTGTAACAATAGGAATATTATTATACACCATAATCATTATAAAAGTAATTTAATTATTAGATAATATTCAACATTTATTAATTTTATTATTCTTAATAATTAATATTATTATAAATGGCTAAAATTTTTTAGAAACTCAGATGAAACAAATATAATAAATTTAACGTTATATTTATACTTTTTTTAAAAAAATTCTGAGCGAAGCGGAGAATGTATTGGTTTTACAATAATGTGTGTCTTTTTTTTGTTTTTTTTTTTTGTTGAAGACACTTTTACTACCCGAAATAATGCTCCGATTTTCACGAATAATACATGTTTCTGATTGAAAATTGTATGCAGTTTGTACTTTATTTAGGTCAGTAATCGAATTCTTCAAAATCGACCCCATGCGAGATGCGACAGAAAAAACGACGACATAATGACGAAAAATATGACATTTTTTCTTCGACGAATTTGACTCATCATGATTATAATAGTAACCATAGTGATAATACAAATATTATTGAACCTTATAACAACCAAAATAATAATATTATTAAAACTATAATAGCAACCATCTATATCTAAAGAACATTTCCATCGTAAATGGTAAATCTCATAATACTTGTTTAGAGCACCTTCCGGGGGTTGGCCTATCAGAGAGATCATAGATCGTAGAGATCAAAGATCATAGAGACATAGATCATAGATCACAGATCATAGATCATAGATCACAGATCATAGATCATAGATCACAGATCAAATACTAAGGTCTATAATAAGAATTAACGAACCATTCGGTGATATATATACGTACATAATAGTGTTAGGTGATTTTTTCCAATTACCACCTGTATTGTCTATAACGGTATATAATAGTTTCAATGATATGTTGTCAAAATATGCTAATGACATAGAAATAATATCAATCAAAACTCTTTTTGAAACGTTAAAATTTACGTTTAAATTTTATAAGTTAACCGAAATCATGAGACAAAAAGATGATAAAGAATTTACATTAATGTTAACAATTTAGCTAGAGGGCAAAACAACGAAAAAATGACGAAATAACGGCATTTTACACGAAAACTGAAATTTCAATGAATTCAGTTTAAATATTTCACGATAACTTGAGAAATTTTAAAGTTAGAGACTTGAAAATTTTATATGGTATTCACTTAGGTTATAGATATATATGGTAAAATTTTGGAAGCCTTACGTTAATTTTTCTACAAATTATAGGACGTTGAATATGTCGTAAAATTCTCGTTTTTATCTATATAATATTGGCAATTTTAGGCATCAATGTTTGAAAATTGTACTGAAGTATATTTACATATTACTAAACATCATATCGAAATATTAAAAAAATCACTAGTCTCAAATTTTTTTTATAGCTGTTTAAATTTCATATTTATAGTTAATCGAAAACATTATAAAAAAATGACGAAAAAACGGCATTATTTGACTGAACTTCGCTCAGAATAGTTTTTTCAAATGCAATGGTTTATTATCATTGCATTAAAAATTTAAAACTATAATGAAAAATAAACACTATGATTGCATACCTGTATCCCTTCCACACCTGTATCCTTTACCTTGATTTTTTTATGTAAACCTGATTACACATTATTGTATAAAAATTATAAGTACCTACGTTAATATGAAAAAAAATTGCCTTTATATTTAGAACTGCAGTAAAAATTATTAAAACCTTAATTTGTTTAAGTTATTGGACGTATTGATTAATAAATTAATGATCGACATTAATCATAAAAGTCATCTACTTCTAAATTCAATTAAAAAAAAAAAAGTTATTATTATATTTATATGATCTCCATCTTTATACCATCTCTACACGTTATACATGGATGATTATAAAAACTATATAAATATAACAAAAATAATTGAAGTATGATTATAAAAAATCGTAATTTAAATTTTATTAAATATTATGTAAAAATATCAAAGCTTTGCGCCCGAATTATTTATTCGGATTATGGGTTTCAGGTGTTGATGGTATTCGGGTTTTTAAACACCACATTGAAAATTTTTACAAGATATTAGGGTACTCATAAAGTCATAACCGATATTATTCGGGTTAATAATGGTTAATTCGGGTGTTAAGTAAATATATAATTAATAATAAATAAAATACATCAATAATAAACATGTTTAAATTCGTTTTTTACTTTGAATTAATTGTATTTTATATTAAGAATTAAGATATTATTTTTACCCAAATATGACAATTTATCATTAGTACCTATTTTACAGTAATAGACATTAGGATAATAGTTTAAATTATAATAATTATAAATAATTGTAATTTTTATATGTATTTTTGTAGAGTAAACATATTCACAATAATATACAATAGTTAAGAATTAGTATATTAAAATTATTTTATGTAAAGTTATATCAAATATATATACGAGTACAAATAATAACGTATTGGAGTAATTCTTAATTTGAAAATTCATTCGAGTTTTAGGTTAACCAGAATTTTTTATTTAGGTTATGGGTTAATTAGGGTTATTTAAGTAAATACAATTCAGGTTAATAAGGGTTTCAGGTGTTTGTTTTTTAAGGGTTTTTAGTGGTGTTACGGGTTCTGTTTAATTCAGGTGCAAAGCCTTGAAAAATATACATTTGAAATGACAAAGAACAAACAAAACATTATATTTATACATGGGTTACAATTGCACTATTAAATGTAGAGTATATTTATGCATATGGAAATAATAAAATTATGATATTAACATTGCGTAGTGAAGTACACAGGGCCGCAGGGGTAGAGTTCTAGGATTTTAATACTTTTAACACACCCCTTCCACGAAATTTTTACTAAATTTCAAATTTTCTACAACTTTTATCTATGATTTATCTTAGTTTCGTTTGATTGTATTACAACAAAGTAATTTTAATAACTATTAATCACGAACTATGATATAATATACTCTGAATAGTGCAGTAGCCGTAGGTATTGTAGTTATAGACATAAAAATATGGGCCGTAATTTTATTATAAATATATATAAAAATAAAATTATTTTTTTTTTGTAATTAATAATAAATTATTATTGGTACTATTTAGTATGAGTCAATAACAATTATTTTTATTCATCTCTGATTATAGTTATAACTTAATAAACTTTATTATTATTACTTAATGATTGATATTTAAAATTAATTACTTCCCAAAAAAATACAAAATAATATGAAGAGTTAATACAAATATGAAAATAAATATCTAGAATTATGTTTTCTTTAAAATTGATATTATTTATTAGTAGAGATCTCCCACAAACCTGCAACAAACTATTTTGTGAACCTTAATTATTGGACTATGCTAATGTCCTGCCTATTATAATGAGTCATTGTGTAATATCTCGTTAGTATGGTTTATGCTAAAATTGTAATTGAAATACAGGTATATTCTAGTATCTCAAAAATGTAATACTTTAAAATCACTAATAATTAATATCATAATATTTAGTTGGTTATATTTTTATTGTTAGGAAGAAGAATAACTGAAGTTATTGACGTTTTAAGATTTTTTTTTGATTATCCATATTGTAAGTATCTTATGTAATTTCTTTTTAGATATGTCCATGCAGTCATACTTGTATTTACAGACATAATTGTATTTAAATAATTAAAATCATATTTTTTAATGAAGTTAACATTTTTGGATATAATAATTAAAAATCTTTTTAGCGTCTAATATAATGTAAAATAATTTGAATATCTATTTGATTCATAAATCCAAATATTTGGAATAATAACTTTATAATATATATATATATATAGAGCGCCAATATATTAAAAAGACAAGATGTATAATATAATAACAACAGTTATGTAGGGAATGAGTAGAAATACCACCAAGATCAGTGGAAAAAATATGTAAGGAGTGAGTGCATAGAAAATATCACGAAGACAGAAAATTATGTCAGGTGGAATATTATGTATTAAGGAGTTTGGCACATTGTATTATAAGAGGTTAAAATTATAGATTAGGAAAAGTAGAAAAAATACCTACTGTCGACCTAGTAAGACACTTTCGCGAGTCCAGCAAGGTGGACATTACATAAAAGACAATAAAAAGGGATAAGGTATGTATATAATTTTCTTACTGCTATTTACAGTGGAAAATATGTTAATATTACTAATTTTGAAGACTAACGTTACTGGCTGAAATACAGCAACGTAGAACCAGTATGATAAAAGCTCTAGTCATCGGTCTGGTGAGTTTGGTTTAAGTGAAGTAAACTCGTGGAAGGAATTTTCATAATTAATAGTTTTCAAATTAATCTTAGTTCGGTCTAGTACCACATCAGATATTTACAAGGCAATAACAGCGGAAAACAGATCCACATTATAAATAACAATCATTCGTTGACATTACCTCATCTAGATTTTTTTCCCCATAAGTTATTTGCCCGTCTATTAAAGTATATATGTATTTATTAATTTTATAAATATAAATTATAACAAACATGACATGACACATTGTGTTATTCAATTTAATTTATATATTTTTTCAATTATTTCAAAATATACGAAATTAAAAATATTTAATTTTTTACAAAATTAAATGTTCTAAAAAATTATTTTTTAATTTCATAAAAAAATAAATTACAAATTAAATCTATTATTAATGACTTATATTAATGACGTACTCTAAATTGTGAGTTGTAGTTTTTATCCGTACATTGTTATATAATATATAATAAAATACAATGTCGGAATGTCATAATGTTAGTCTAGTTATGATCACCATTTTCATCAATTGTATAATTGATAATTATTTTTGAACGTGTAAACATCTATTTATAGTTTAAGTATTGACTTATGGATAATATATTTAAATAAATAAAAACCCAAATCCACAAAAATTTACTTTCATTTTAAGCAAATACGTATTTCGATAACAAAGTTATCATCATCAGTGCAAAACACCGACTGACCGTTTAGACATCACAAATTTTAATACAATATTAACTTATTTAATGTCAGTTAAATGAGTCAATACTTATTCCAATTAAATTAATGGAGTAAAATTAGGTATTATAACCTCCCTCTATCAGCAACAAAATTGTTATTTCAATTAAAAAATAGAATTTCGAACAATGGACCAATTACTAAAGCTTGATATACTGAACGGTCATTCTAATCATAAAACTTTGAATGGACAAACTTACGACAGAACAATAAAGAACACTATTTTGAATTATTATAATGTGATAAATTCCTGAAAGGATCATCGATACACGGCTAAGATAGATTCTTTAAATAAAAAACTATTTATTTCTCCATACAAATGTTTTATAAAAGCACAGTAAAGAGGAATACAAATATTTATAATCAAACAAATCTATTGCTGACGGCTGTATCTTCATACCAAGCGTTGGTTCTCGTCAATAACGGTATGGAGCACTACTCCGTGAAAATGCCTTCAGTGGGTTTAAGCAATATATCCTCTTCATGGATTGTGTATTTTAATATCAAAACATTATTCCCTTTGCTCAGAATCTAAAACATGACATGAGCCTCCGGTGTCGTGAGGTGGTGTCGTGGGTAACGTCTTTTCACAGAACTTACACAACTTTACGTACGGTAAATTTATTGTTAAAAAAAATAATAGTACAAAGGCGAATTGTGTTGACCAAGTATAAAATTTAGAGATTATCGACGGTCGTAAGACTGTTCACAATTGTTGAGAAAATAAAAATGATGGTGATAAACGAAAAAACGTTACGTACGGACTCTTTGTCGCGATCAAGCAGCACGATTCGGCTGTCCCCTCCGAGTCTCCTTTCCATATTTGGATCGGAGGTCTCGGTGCCTACCAGCGCTCCGCCTAGGTTGGTGGCTGACTAGAGATACTCGTAGATCGCGCCCGACACCGTTAGTACTGGAGTGCACACTGTGTCGGGCCGTGTCAAACATATATAATTATATTAATATTATCACAATAGGGGAAGATAAAAATCGTATGGAGATTCGAATGAAGAGTGGTAAGTTTATGTATATTTTAAATATTTTTATTATTTTTTAAATATTTAATTATTTAATTTAAAAAGAAATTAAACAAAAATTAAATATTCCTAATAAAACATTTCAATTAATAATTAGGTAAAATAGCAAAATGATAAAATTACTCTAAATAAAATAATAGTTACAGCAGTATTAGCGATTATTTCATTTTATTTTAACAACGTTATATTAAATTAAATGCCATATATATAATAATATAATTATAATATTATTAGAATATAAATATTATATGTAAATATGAAACTGTGGTCAACAATAGTCTTCTTATTAGTTTAAAACCAAGAATTTTTATTCGTAAAGTTCTATAATAACTCAATAAGTATTTGATAATATATTTTTTTAGCTATATATAAGAGTACTATTTTAATAATAAAGTATAGCTAATATTATTATTATTATGTGTATAGAAATTATTAAATACTAGCATTGATTATATTTATATATACAATAAATAGCTCGCTACTATACAAATTATGTTGTTCATTTTGGCGGGTACAGTTTAAAGCACTACAGTAATTTCGTTAGTTATAGCGGGTACCATAAAAATCGCTAGTATTCTAGATTCTAGATTAGTTAGGAGGGGATTAGATTGAACAAATTTATCTCGGGGATTGACTGAGAATGTTGGTGACGATGTTATATTAAATTAATTTATAATTAAATAAAATAACAAATATTATTTAAAACGTATGAAAAGGAAAGAATACAGTGTAAACGTGTATTGCAGAGAGAAAAGAGAAGTTTCTTAAGTAGAATAATACGGGACGCAGAAAAAGATAGATCACAAGGTAGCATAAGAAACTTCTTCGAAACCATTAAAACATATAGTGCATTCAACCCAAATCTGAAAGTCATAAGGACAGTGAGGGAACAATACTTATGGAGCCGGAAAAGAATATTATAAGATGAAAAGAATATAACTATAAAAATGCATGTATAAATCATAGTACTGGTGTATTGATATACGATTGTTCGTCGTTCATATAAAATATCTGTATATAATTTCCATAATTTCGATAATTTGGTTTTTAATAATTTTATAATAACTTAAATAATACAAATTTTGATATTTTACATACGTAACATAATTTTAGAACTATTATTTTATACATGAAGTCTAAATATATATTTTATTTTATTAAATGTATCCATCAAAAATTATTTAAAATAAATTCAGTATAATTGACGGAACATTGCATAGATTGTTCTTTTATCTGTGATAATTTATCATTTTATTTAAATATAATTTTAAATTATAATAAAATACTTTCCTTTTCACAGCTATTTATTCTTAATATATATATATAGAATTTATAAATAACTTCAAAAATAATATTTTGACATTTTGTCTATTAATTTATATACTCGTATTTGGTTCAAATTCTATAATAATAGATAAACATCGTATGCATCTTTTGTTTCTGGCTGGACAATTTTGATCATTCTTAAAATAGTCATTACTACCACATCTGTAATATTTCTGTATTAGTTGTATTCTTCTTTTCTGAAACTTTTTAGTATTTGTGACATCATTGTTGCTATTGTGATGTGATATTTTGTTGACACATTCAGTTAGTAACTTATTATTCCCATCATTACCTTTTTGAAATTAATCAGTCTGTAATGATACTGACTCAATCATCTTGTCAATATCACTGACCTCACTAATCCTTAAGTTAAAACCTTTTTCCAATAATTGTTTTCGTAATTCAGTGGACAAACAATGTTCAATCACATTGTCACATTTCTCATTATTATTATTGCGTATGGCATTATTGTCCGGGAGAGACCTAGAAGTCTGTTCGGACGCCTATTTGGCAGAATTTCTACTAGACACCCTATGGGTTTCTGCCATGCCTGTTAGGAGGATAGTAGTAGTCGAGGCAGTTTGGCTAGTAATCTCGCAACGGCGGTAACCCATCCGCTGTCCAATGCCTACGGTGCTCAACACTAGGTAGCTTTCCGCGAATGTTACGTTGACTACACCACTCGTCCACTATATATCTCATCATCCGCATTGTTTAAATTACATTTTGATGCTTGCTTTCGTAGTATATACGATATGAACTGGCTTATTTTTTCAGTCTCTGTCTGTCTAATTTTTCTAAATGTATATCTCTCAATTGAGAGAAATGTATTTACATGATTTACTTTTGGAATGAAATGTTCATCTAATATTGCTATAGTGTGGTCAAACACAGTCTTTTTATCTGGCACTCTATTGTAATTTGGTAATGAGAAAAATATATCATCTAAAGTTGTAATACAGTACTACCTTTGTGTAATTGTATAGCTTGCTTTTGAATGTCATCATTTACACCTTTTGATAATATATTATATAACATAACTAACCTCTTTCGTTTTTTCCAGCACGTGACTTCAAAATATGGGATTTTGTCCTTGTCTTCATATGAAACGCTTATGTAGTTATGTTATAATAATGATTTTGTGCCCGTTTTATTCTTGCATGTGAATCACTGTTGATGACGTTTACTTCACAATAATTCTGCTTACACTTGAGTATTAAACTAGTTTATTACACTATAACCCAGGGGTGGACTGGCTCAATGTATTACGGGGCCCTTCTTCAATAAGCCTCAAGAGACCATAATACATATTTAGAACTGTAATTTATAAATTTGACAATAAGTAAGTACTATTATTATTATTTAGTATTAGTAGATAAATCGATACCTACTCCATGATAAATGATAATATATTGTACAATTGGACTTAGGTATTGTGATGTAAGTAGGAAATTTCCATTTTAGAAATTTCTAAATTGGAAATTTCTAACCTTTGGAAATTTCCAATAGAAATTTCTAGAGAAAAATTGTATTATTCGTTTTTATTTACATTAATTTTATTTTCATAATAAAGCAATGGATACCGCGAATGAAATATATATTATGAAAGATAAGAATTAAGAATATCTGATATTACTAACCATTATAACGGAAGTCAAAGTAAAATAACAATTGTTTCAATTTCTTAACGCCATCTATTGAGAATATTTATTTATAACACTGAAATATCAGTTAGTGAGCTATCTATTGTATATTATTATATTATATTATAATCAATGGTGCTTACTAGTAATATTGTGAAAAATAAAAATATTTTAAATTAAATTAATGTTTAATAAAAATATGTTATATAATATGATGGACGATTTAGAAACTTAATAGAAATAAGCTTAAATATTGATTAATTCAAACTTGTTAAATTATAGTTTTTTTTTTTAGACCTAGGTCGCTATATTCTTGATCTACAAGAAAATTTGATTAAAAGTAAGTGAAAATATTTATCATTTAATTTTTTATTAAAACATAATAATCTTTTAAATTAAATTACATTAATCAAAAGCAAATCATTTGCCATTAAATGTTTACTATGTACATCTTAGTACACCACTCACCCACCAAAAATAATTCAATAAGAAAATATTCACCAATATAATGTGGATGTTTCATATTTTCAAATAATAACCATAAAAACATAAAAATTATAAAACAATTTGAATTATATTATAATAATTAATAGGCATATTTTTGTTGCAGTTATATGTACAATTTAAAACACAATTTCTTGTTATTATCACAATAGTAGACCGTCAGCTATTTTGTGACAGTACCTCCTATATAATTTACTACTATACACTTGTAATAATATACTTGTAATAATATACTATGTAACAGCGAATGAATTAATTAGAGAATTACATTATTTATCATTATCAATAAATATTATAATTAATAAATAGGTAATATGATTAACTATTGTTGACTTCAATAGTTCAATTGAACAATAATTTATTTTCAATCATTAATAATCAGCCGGGTTTTAATAAAGGTTGAACCATAGGCGAAAATCTATTGAAAAACGTGGGAGGGCTACAATATTTCATGATAAACCTAATTTTGGTCAAGATATCAAAACCTACTCTTAACAAATTCTAAATTTACTGAACTACTGAATACTAAAATACTGAATCATTAATATTAATTCACACACGCGAGTAAACATAAACTTTGGATATTTGTATGTTAGATCGGATATAAAAGTTACCTATGACATGGTCGATTTTTAATTGAGATTATAAAGGGTACTATCACGTAAACACTTAAAATACTTTATATTTAAAAATGTTCAACGTTCAATGGACGAAAAATAAATCACTTAAACTGTGTTCTATATTCTAATTTTTAATTTATAATTTATATTTCATAAACAAATTTACAATATAAAAACATAATTTATTATGAGGTGTTATAATTTTTTTCGTCATTAAATAATATTTAAGTTACATTTTTATACTTTTGTTATAATTTTTAAGGGGGCTTGTGAGGATCTTGGGGGGACTAAGCCCCTTAAGTCCCCCCCGATTTCCGTCAATGGGTTGAACGGATTAATACATCATTCAAATATCTTTTTAAAATATAAATAGATACTCCAGGAAATCACGTACCTTAGGTTAAATAAAAATCACATATAAAACCATCAGATGTTTAAAATTACAAAAAATGAAAAGTAGATAAACCATAAACCAATAGAGATTTCAATATTTCATCAATATAATTATGAACATTATACTTACTAGAATAATTATAGAATGAGAAGTATAATTATATGAGAAGTGTTTGGAGAACATGTTTACAGCAACTTTTAAATTGATTAGACAGGTTATTAATAAAATTATCAGTTTTTATTTTTTTAATATTGCACAATCTGACTGGATATTATTGACAAATAACCAAAATGATGGTAGGTAACACAGAAAGTTCATTGTACTCGTATATATATGTATACGGTATACGGTATAATGTATATAATATATATGTATGTTTTATATTTTGTGATTAACTCATATTTACATATATTAATAATTATATATATACTCAAATACGAATGAATTATTTAAATATTCCTAACAATAATATGATTCGTTTGTTTTTTATTATAACTATAAACTATTATTACTTTGTTCTAGCTGATATTCCAAATATTTCGAAATTTTGTAAAGATAATTATGGTATTATTTTTTTTTATGTTTATACTATAAAATATATAATTATGAAGCATTAATTTTTCAGAAATCATCAAAAACCAAATATGGACATGTTACCTTTCTATAGTAAACAAGAATTTCCAAACAGTATATTTATTGTTTTGATAATCGGATTTGACTCATATCTGCAGTAAACGATGAACGATGTATTTACGCGTGCTTAATGAAAAATGATAATAAAATCAAAATTGATAAAAATGGACTTGTCCCCTTTCTGAAATTATTATTTATTTTTATGAACATTGAAATTGAATACAACCCTGGTCCTGGAAGTATCCGCTGGGGTGCATACTCATACGGCTATATTAATATTTATTACGATTACTTACGGATTTGCACCGCACGTGTGCATCTTATACGTCATGTTGTCGAAATTATATTATTGACTTTGTAGTTTTGTTAATAATTGTTATGATTTCAGTTTTCTAAAGTATTGGACATTGGTTTCTATTAAATAATTCCACACTTACACAGTGTCATTTATCCCGCCGATCGTTCAACACATCCTTGTTTTTGTACGCCATTAATTCATTATTATAGTTCTGAACGAATTAAAATATACGATATCGATATTGTTGGGACTACGATATTGCGATACGATATCGATATATAATATTATATCGTTGCCCCTTGCCCATCACTAATATTTAGTGATAGGAGTATTACAAAAAAACAAATTTTCTTTTTTAACTGTTTTAATTAAAAGGAAGAATCATAAATTATATAATTAGGCCTTATAGTTTTATAAATTGCTACACACATTTATAATATTATCCCGTCGTTAATTATAATATTTTTTTATTATTTTCTTAGAATGTATTAGTAAGTAATTTTTAGTTTTTAATTATATGATTAATTATCATCATTCAAATAAAATAAAAATATCTTTATTTCAAAAAGTAAGAGGTTATCGAGTAATAAAATAATTTCTTATTGATTGCATATAAATGTTATATAATAAAAATAAATAAAGTTAATTTAACAACATTTTCTAGATACAATAACAGAAGCTTTAGAAGTAACTGGTATGTTGCTATTTTGCAATAAAAAATAATTAAAAATAATTTACTAATGGTTGATAAGTTAGCAGTCGAAATAATAATAAGTAGGTATGTTATATTGATATGTTAATTTATTATTGTTAAGAAATAATAATATAACATCCTAAACCTAATATTAATTTCGGCAATAGGTTATACTATAACCGTTATAGGATACATTTTTACCATGAATATTGTTATTTAATTAAACCAGTTGTAATTTTAATATTACCATTAAGTATATGTCACTGATTTAGTGATTTGTCAATATAACTAGAATATTTAAGGCATAGGCGGAAATGCATCGAAGAAGTTGGGGGGGCCACAATATTTCATCATAAAGCTAACTGTGGTCAATATATCAAAACCAACTCTTAACAAAATCTAAATTTACTGAACTACTAAATACTAAAATACCGAGTAATTAATGTTAATTCACACACGCGAGTAAATATGAACTTTGGATATTTGTATGTTAGATCGAATATAAAAGTTACCTATGACATGTTCGACTTTTAATTAAAATTTATACTTTTAATATAAAGGATACTATCACGTAAACACTAAAAATACTTTATATTTAAAAATGTTCAACGTTCAATGGACGAAAAATAAATCACTTGAACTGTGTTCTGTATTCTAATTTTAGATTCTGAGCGAAGCGAAGAATGTATTAGTTTTACAATGATGTGTGATTATTTTTGTTTTTTTTTGTTATTATATTATTATATTATATTATGTCTATGTACAATTATACTACCCGAAATAGTGCTCCGATTATCACGAATAGCATATGTTTATATTTTGGATAAATAGATTAATTTTTAATATTTATCAAGATTTAAATCAACGTGTTTGTGATACTGAACTATACATTTAAAATAAAATAAACTACAACTAATTTTTTATTCATATTTGATTTTTAACAATATAAAAAAAAAGAGCTGATACTCTTGCCGCATAGGATAAAAGTGTGCGAATCATAGCGTTTAATTTTAATTGGAATTTGAATGCAATGATAAACCAATGATTGCATTCGAAAAAAAGATTCTGAGCGAAGTTCAGTCAGATTGTAATGTAGGTATTTTTTAAAAATATTGACATTTTTTATTAAATATTTAAAACGCAAAATTTTATCACACATATAGTACATATATGAACAATCTATATAATATTTATATAATTAAATTTTCAAAATTTTTAAACAATATTTGTTTATTTTATTTAATATTATTGTAAAATATTGTAATATAATAAGAAAAATCCATATAAATAATTTAAATATTGATTTTACTGAAATTTCAAGTTAAAACGACAATAAAAAAAAAAAAATGGAGAATAGAGATTTTTCTAATATTTTGATATGGTGTTAAGTAATATATATATAAACTTCAGTAAAATTTTCAGACCTTAATATCATAAATTGCCAATTTTATTTTTTATCAAACATTATATACATAAAAACGAGAATTTTACGAAATATTCAACGTCCTATATTTTGTAGAAAAATAAATTAACGGTTCCAAAATTTTACCACATATATATAATTGCTATGTAAAATTTCAAAAAAAATTTCAAGTCTCTAACGTAAACATTACTCAAGTTATCATGTAATATTGTAATTAAATTCGTCGAATTTCGTAAAAAATGCCGTTTTTTATCATTTTTCGTCGTTTTTTCTATCGCTTATAGTCAATTTTAAGAAATTCGAAAAATGACCTAAATAAAGTACCATCTACATCCACTTTTACAATGAAACTCGCTATTCGTGAAAATCGAAGCATTATTTCGGGTAGTAAAAGTGACTTCAGAACAAAAAATCACACATCATTGTATAACCAATACATTCTTCGCTTCGCTCAGAATCTGAAAAGTATTATTAATAATTTTAATTTAAAAAAAGATGAGCTGATACTCCTGCCGCACAGGATACAGGTGTGCAAACCATAGCGTTTAATTTTAATTAGAATTTGAATGCAATGATAAACCATTGCATTCGAAAAAACGATTCTGAGCGAAGTTCAGTCAGATTATAATTTTCGTTTGAACTAAAAATATCAACTAAAACAGCTATAAAAAAAATTGAGATTAGGGATTTTTCTAATATTTTAGTATGATATTAAGTAATATGTAAGTATACTCAGTAAAATTTTCAGACCTTAATACCAAAAATTGACAATTTTATCAAACATTATATACCTATGTAAAAACAAGAATTTTACAAAATATCAAAGTCCGAAATTTTGTAGAAAATTGAACGTAACGAATCCAAAATTTTACCATATATATTATAGTAGCGATGTGAATACAGTAAAAAAATTTTCAGGTCCCTATCTTAAAAATTGCTTGAGTTATCGTGAAATATAGAAATTAAATTTGTCAAAATTTCATTTTTCGTGAAAAATGCCTCATTTTCGTCATTTCTTCGAAGTTTTTTCTACCGCTTAGAGTCAATTTTGAGAAATTCGAAAAATGACCTAAATAAAGTACCAACTAGATCCACTTTGCTACCCGAAACAATATCCCTTTTCGTGATAATCGGAGCATTATTTCGGGTAGTAAAAATGTCTTCAAAATAAAAAAAAAAAAAAATCACACATCATTGTAAAACACTAAAACCAATACATTCATCGCTTGGCTCAGAATCTAAAATAAGAATAATACTTTTATGGATTTTAAGATTTTCGATTAAACTAAAAATATCAACTTTAAAGAGTTATAGGTAAACGAAAATTGAAATTTGGGATTCATCTAATATTTTTATATCATGTTAAGTAATATGTGAGTATTTCAGTAAAATTTTAAGATATTTAAACTCAAAACATCCAATTTAATCAAACATTATACATAAAAACGAGAATTTTATGAAGTATTTAAAGTCCTATGTTTTGTAGAAAAATTAACGAAACGGTTCCAAAACTTTATCTGATATATACCTATGTAAACACTAAATAAATTTTTAATTCTCTGAGTTAAAAATTGCCTGATTTATTGTGAAATATTAAAATCGAATTCGTCGAAAATTCAGTGAACAATGCTGTTTTTCGTCATTTTTTCTATCGTTTATGGTAAATTTCTAGAAATACGAAAAATGACCAAAATAAAGTATCAACTACATCCACTTTTCAACAGAATACATATTTTATTCGTAAGTTTTCTTCAGAGTATCATTTCGGATTGTAAAGGTCAGTGGCGAAGCTTGAGTTTGTGATTAGGGTAGACAAATTTTTTTTAGAACGAAATTATATAAACAAAAAAAAAAGATGAGCTGATACTCTTGCCGCACAGGATACAGGTGTGCGGATCATAGCCTTTAATTTTACTTAGAATTTGAATGCAATGATAAACCATTGCATTCGAAAAAACGATTCTGAGCGAAGTTCAGTCAGATTATAATTTTCGTTTGAACTAAAAATATCAACTTAAAACAGCTATAAGTCCTATATTTAGTAAAAAAATTTAAAAACGGTTCCAAAATTTTACCACATATATATAATAGCTATGTGAACACCCAAAAAAATATTCAAGTCTCTAACTTAAAAATTGCCCGAGTTATCGTGAAATATAGAAATTGAATTCGTCAAAATTTCGTTTTTTCTACCGCTTATAGTCAATTTTGAGAAATTCGAAAAATGACACAAATAAACAAGCACGTATTCAGGATCAATTTTTGGGGGGGGGGGGGTTAAAAATTTTTAATATATGAAGTAAAAATAAATAAATAAATGTTCTCTTTTTAATAATATTTTTTATTTTTGTAATATTATTGAAACCCGCTAAAAACGAAGTACCTACCTATTTCTGCTGTTGTATCGCTTAGATGTTTATAATAGAATGACATATTTTGTGTGTAGCATGCAAAACAAGTATCGGGGACGCAATTTACCAAGTTGGATAAAATATCGGGGACGCAAATCACCTACTTGGAAAAATAATCGGGGACGCAATTCACCTAGCTGGGTATTAACATTTTTTTGGGGGGACGCAATTCACCGAACCCGGAAATTTCAACTATTGTGATATTAATCTAAGTATATATATTATATTTATTGAATATGAATTGTAGTTGTAGTAATTATAGTACTAAACACTATGTCTATCTCTATAGTATATTCTATTATCTTACACTCCCTCACATTATCAATTATTAATGACTAATGTAGAACATTTATAAAATCATAGTCCTATATTTAACCTACCATACTACCTAGTAAGTTATGATATTAATAAATTAATAACCTATTTATAGAAGAAACGTCGGTTAATGACATTTTTTTGAGATTTTTTAATAGATACGGTAAGTTAATAATTCAATATATATATATATATATATATAATATAATATATTTATTAGATTAAGTTATTTAAATTAAAATTAAAATTTTATTATTACATTTTAATAAAGTTTAATGTAAAGAGAATAGTATTGAATTATGATTAACATTTGAATACAATGATAAATCACAACATTTGAAAAACGATCCTGAGCGAAGTACTGTCAAATTTGATTATTTAGGGACTCATTTAGGGATTTTATGATAAATTATTTATATTGAGCGTAGAAACTGATAAATGTAAAAATTTTAATCGGTACATATAATATTATCTGATAAACACTTCACTCAAATTCATTTTTACGAATGTAATAATTAATCATTGTATTAAAATGTTAATCAAAATTCAACACTATTTCCTTTCCACCTGTATCTCTTGAATTGCTTAACATATAATAAAATAACAATTAATGTAGATATCTATTCTTTTGTAATGTAATTTTTTAATTTAATCTATAAAAAAAATATATTAATTTAATTTAATTTAAAGAAAAATAATATAATTCAATTTTAGATGCTAAGTTTTTTCAGAATTGTAAGTAAATAAAAATATTGATAATTTAAGGAGTTTATATTTATAACATAATAGAATGAGATAAAACTGTAAAATGATAAGAAACTGTGTTGTTGGAGCCGAAATTTTACTCAATATTCACGCACTATTTATATAGTAATCTTTTTAACACTATGAAATATTAAGAACTTTTAATATATTTATTGACAACATAATACCAATTTTCAAATTTATAAATATACATATTTAGATATAAACCTAAATATAATGACATAAATTTCATATTAACCCAACTTGGCAAGACTAGAAATAATAAAGTGAAAATTATAAAGTAGATATTTTTAGACTAATTGAAGGTCGCTGATTCGCTGAATCCAAAAATGTTGTCAAAAAAATGTTTTGATTCGAAAGTTCAAAGTTCTGAATTGTATCTTAAAAGATACCACGCCAAGAACTGATAATGTTATTCCCGTATCATCAAAGACACATTGCCAAGATACGGGTATTATTTTCAGGTATAAATTTTTAGTGAATACATCAATATTTCTATTTTATTTTACTAATTTCGTAATTTTAATTTTGGATTAAAAAATTTTTTGGCAACCAGTATAAAAAAATAAAGGTGGTATATTTTTTTATTATTTAAAATTTATTTGAATTATTTTTCTTTGAATCTACAAATAAATAATAACACTTCATTGAGACCACAATAGGAACTTTATTGTTGGTATACAGTCTATCACTTCGGCTTAAAATAAACAAATTTTTAATTATTTAAATCAATCTTAAAAATGAAATATAATTCCTTAAATTTATTAAATTTATCATAGAAATAAATAAATTGAAAAAAAAAAACATAATTGTATACTTAATAAAATTTACCGAGCTTACATCTCTAATTTATATAAATATTAAATATAAAAAACAACATAAATTATATTTAATTTTATATGAATATAAATTATTTAAAGTATCTACCTATAAATATAAAAAAAAATAAATTTTAATATATACAATACCTATAGTATATACGTATTACTAAATATTCCTAATTATTGACAATGTATCTTATAAGATACAATTACTAAAATCAATAAAATATATAGTTCTTGGCAGTGTGTCTTTTAGGATACACATACTTTGAACACTTATAAAATAGTTGACAGCAATTATAAATACATAATTTATGCATAATTAATATAGGATTACTTACCAATAAGTGATTAAATAAAAAAATTGATAAATAGCTTATTAGATCGTCCAATATTCCAAATTTTAATATAACGTTTCTGGAAATATGGTAATACGAGAAAAACGCGAGAAAGAAACTTTCATATTAAATCACGTGTTGATAAATTCATAACTATTTTATTTTATTTATCAAATTATATGTAACGCAGTGTGTTCATGAAATAATATCAAAAATTTCCTTAAAAACCTTCGAATTAAAAATTCACAAACATCATGTATCTTAAAAGATACATTGCCAAGTTAAAGGTTAAATTGTAATAAGTCATTTTTTCTTCGTGACAATAACATAAATTAACAATATAAACTACATTAAAATAATATTATTTATTCTTCAAAAAAAGTTATATATATATTTTAAAATATTTAAGGTGAAACAGTTAATAGATATAGGACTTCTGTGATAAGTGCTGCTACAACACATACAGCTGGTATGTAATGAAATATACTATTATAATTAATAATAATAATAATAATAATAATTCATTTTTCGCGAAAAATGCCGTTTTTTCGTCATTTTTTCGGCGTTTTTTCTACCGCTTAGGGTCAATTTTGAGAAATTCGAAAAATGACTTAAATAAAGTACCAACTACATCCACTTTGCTACCGGAAACATACCCTATTCATGCAAATCGGAGAATTATTTCGGGGAGTAAAAGTGTCTTCATACTAAAAATATACTAAAAAAAGAAAAAAGAAATAAAAAAAAAAAAGACACATCATTGTAAAACCAATACATTCTTCGCTACGTTCAGAATCTAAAATTGTAGTTATTTTTTTGGAATACATGATTCTATAATATTTGTATCTAACTTTTTAACCCTACAATGTTGGTGTTGTTCAAGAGTAACGTTTTAATATCATTAATTTAAACATAAGATTTCATTTTAATCTGGTGATTAAATATTTTTTGTCTTAGCTAACTTGTTATTTAATGTAACGAAAATTTAATTCACTAGATTGTGCCATCTATTTTAAAAATGTTATTTCTTGTTGTAAAATATAATATAAATATGTATTTTTTAAATTATACAAATTTGTTCACCAAATTAACTTACAAAAAAAACAGACTTGTGTTCATAATAGAAATTTTCATTTATAAATAACTATTTCAATTTTTATTTTTTGTTCACAAATTTATAATTATATATAATATGTTTGTTGTACACGCAATAATATAAATGTTGCTTAAAAGCAACACCATGCATTTAGGTTCTAATAATATAATATGGTGTTTCTGTCTAAAACTACATTGTAGAATTCAATCTCAAAAGAAATTATTAGAAGACAGTTCTTGCAAATACAATACATTGAAACTATCTGATAATCGTGAAGATTTGACAATACGTTTAATATATTTTTAATATAATTTTACAAATATTAACGAATTTATAATAATTCATTATCAAGAGCTATAATTATCTATTCATGAAGTGTATATATATAATATATTATCATAGAAATTTTAATGTTATATAATAAAATATTGAACATTGTATATAATAAAATTAGTCTTAACCATATTTATATATCTTTTAGTTAAAAATTTAATGAACGTGGAAGTATTTTGTGCAGTATTATACTCGGATAATGGAGATAGTTTGGTTGGTATTAAACGTACAAAGACTTACAAAATATCTGACAGTGGTAATATAAATGAAGTAAATTTTTCGAATGCTTGAATTTTTCAACACATACATGTGTCGTAACATATTAATGTTCAGTTAAAATTATAAAATTGCATATTGTTATAGTATCATTGTATCATCAATATAAAACTTTTTTTGTGCTATACATTTTTCTATTAATTAATATTTTCTAAGATATGACTATTTCCCATCTTACCTCTAGTCCTCATATCATCTTACACTATACTTTCTTTTGTTAATGGTTTCGCTATGAATTTATGTAAAAATATAATATTATAATATTATTTGAAGTGCTTAAGCCAGTATAACGCACTAGGCAACCTGGCTACCCAAGTCAATCCGGCAGATGGTAGCTTATTGGAATCCGCGAACTAGGCAGCCAATAGAATTTACACGGCTGCACGACAGACAATCGACTAACCGCAGCCAGAGCGAGTCAACGTAAATGTGTATGGCTGATTTCAGTCAGTACGCACTAGTCAAATCAGTCGTATGTATTTGTGCGTTCTTCATTTTGCTCGACTATATTATTATGGTTTTGTTGCTGGCTGCTTATAACTGGTTGTCCAATATTTCGGCTGCGGCAGACTGGCTGCTTAGTGCGTTACGGGCCTAATAGATTTTATGACATAAGTCATGTTTAAATTGAAATATAATATTATATTGGACTAAATAAATGTTAATAATTATAGTAAAAATTAATAAAATAATATTTAAAATGAATCATAATTTATTTTTCAATATATCGTTTTCCTATAATATTAAATATCATATTATAATAAAATACAAAGTTGACGCGGTCGTCGATTTGGGAATACCCATTCGACGATCCGTGGTCGTCTCTTATCGTCCGGTCGGTCCGTTCGCGGGAAGTTTCCCCGCACGACGTGAGGATGGGGGATCGCGGCGGCGACGGCTAACACCGTCGTCGTCCCGGTCCTCGGTCTTTTGACATACGTCGTGCTACTAACATCTCACTCGCGGCATATGTGAAATATACTTTCAATATTATAAATAAACTGTTTTGTCTGTTATACAAAAATTGTGCTTACATTATTTACCAAATACCTTTAAATCGTGTCATTGGCGCAGTCGGTATTACTTTTTCTTTACTTTTTTTTTCTTTCCTCGTTAGTGAGTATTCTGTGTTTTTTCTTTCGTTTCCATTGTGAGTGGAAGGTGCGGAAGAATAGAAGAGAGAAAAAAAAAGAAAGGACGAACAAAGAAGAACCATTTCAAGGTAGGAAATTATATAAATTTATAAACAAAAACAAAATTACGTACGGAACGTAAATCAAAAAAAAAAAAAATTTTTTTAGTTAATTTAAAATTTATTTTTTCTTACCGGGTACTCTCCCGAACACGTCACGGGTTGACGGAGCTAGGGCGAATTCTTCTTTTTTTTCTAATAGAAATTGTCGTTTACGGTCTTACGGGTAGGCAGGGCTGAACCCAGACTCAGGGGAACGGTTAAGAAAATTCGTAGCAAGTCAACTGACGTGTAAAACACGATGTCGAAGGAAGGTAAATTGTTAGGCGAGCTCACAGTGCTCGAATTAAAAAGGGAGTTAGTAAAAAGAGGGTTAGAATCCAAGGGGACAAAACCCGAATTAGTTTTAACGTTAGAAAAATATATTAGGGAGAACTCAAAAGGGGACCCCCTAAAATATGTATTTTCAGCGAAAGAAATATCTCCAACACCATCAAAAAACCAAGCAAGCCGAGCGGAAAGTCCCAAACAAATAGACGACGAAAAAACCACGAGGCAAATCGGAGACGTACTAGGGGAAATCCTAGAACGTCTGAAACGAGTGGAAGCAGTCGGAAATCCCGACAATATGCAATCAGCAATCGACGAGTTACTAACACGGGTAAACCGATTAGAACAGTCAAGAGACCAAACAACGGGAAACCCCACTGATACGACAGGTGTCAGCGGTCGGGGAAACCCAGCGGAGCAGATAGAAGGTATGTCACGGGATTTCCAAACGACGCACACGACAGTCCAAACTGGGAAAACCATAATAAACAAAATCGATGATCGACGGGTTTATCCAACAGTGTCGAACGACGGAAATTCCTATTTACAATCAATACCATGCGTTATGTGCGGGGCAATCCCCACAGTAACAACAACAGTTACGAACGTACAGTCAAAAATCTCGGGTTTTACCAATAACCTATCGCAGCCGGGAAATCACACATCAATGGATAGACATTGGGAACCCCCAAAAAGTCTCAGTCTGGATTTCCCCGATATGGTAACAAACTCATACAATTTTCCGCATGACAAATCGTTGGGAATAACCCAACATACTACGCAACGGGAATCCCAAAAGCAAACAAACATAAGTTTCAACACCGAAACTCGGGAAAACCCACGTAGTCAGCATATGGGAAATACCCATAACGAATTAAACAATGCTTTACAATACGACAATTTTGTAAAGGATTGGCCGGAGAATTCGAATCTAATACCGCGAGAAAACCTGCAAGCGGCTAAAGATTCACTACCCGAATTCGCGGGTAAGAAGGAAGAAGATCCGGTACGCTTTCTAAGTACGACAGTCGACGTACTGATAGAGGCGAAAATCCCACAAAAAAGATGGGTAAAAGTAGTTGCACCGCAACTAAAAGGAGAAGCTGGAACGTGGTGGGGACGAATAAGAGTAATCGACCCCACTTGGGACGAATTCAAAAAAGAATTTGTTACCAAATTCAACGGGCCCCAAGTTCGAGCAAAACTGTACACCGAACTTATGGGGTGGAGACAGCTTCCCGATCAAACTACGGGCGATTTTGTATTGCAAAAAATACAATTATTCCGTAGACTGGACACCGGATTGGATGAAGAAAATGCGGTGGCGACAATCATCGAATTGATGAGAGAAGAGCACCGGGGGTTAGTTCGCGTCCAAAAACCGAAAACTTTTATGGAACTGACCGAAACCGCATATGTCGTCGAAACTCCGAAAAAGAGAAAAGAGACGACAAAATTAAAATTCAATCCGGGTGCTCCCGAAGGAAAATCTCCGTCCAACGCAGGTAAACAGTATAAGTGTTGGAAATGTGGTGGACCACATAGTGCTTGGAAATGCACCACGGAGATCCCGACAAAGTCGGGAAACGACAAGCCGGCCGGCGGGAACGGGAAAAACCCACCGGCCAGAAGGTAAAAAACCCGGCAAAACTACAACAAAATATCAAACGTGAAGTATGGGGAACCCCCCAAAACACGAACGATAATGATCGCCAGGTCCTAGAAAGTCTACTATTCGCTGTTAAGACAAATGGAGACGTCAAAATACCATCAGGGGTGAGACGTACTTCGGACACGGATAGTATTGTAAAAGGAGCGAAAAAAAGGCTACATACTCGATTGACTGTCATACAGAGAGTGTAACGTTTATTAACATCATATCATTATAAACACAATAAATGTATATACATATTATAACAGTGTTACCATTACAACACCCTCCCTCAATTTTAGAATATGAATATACATAAAAAAAACTTATTTGACATTTAAAAAAAAAACAATATGTATATATAAATATACTGTACATTAAAAATAATATTATTAAATTATAATAAACCAATGTTTGATACTGTTTTAACTAATTTTATATTTGGCAATGACTTGGTGAGGATATCTGCTAGCTGTTCAAGAGTATTTACATATTTTAATTGTATATCTCCATTTTGTATTTTTTCTCTGATAAAATGAAATTTTACGTCTATATGTTTTGTTCTTTTGTGATGTTCAGGATTCTGAGCTAGTTTGATGCTACTTTGATTGTCTTCATGAATTATTGTTGGTTCAGAAACATCAATTTGAAGGAACACTAAAATGCTTTTGATCCACAATATTTCTGTTACAATATCACTTATTGCCATGTATTCTGATTCAGTTGAGGAGATGGCAACTGTTCTTTGCTTCTTTGAAGACCAAGAGATTGTATTTCCAAACAATCTAATGAAATATCCAGTTGTTGATCTACGATCATTTATGTCATTTCCCCAATCTGCATCAACGAAACCGTCAAGTATACTCTTACTGTTACGTTTACTGAAATGCAATTTATAATTTATGGTTCCTTTTATATATCTTAGTACTCGTTTCAAGTGCTTCCAGTGTAGTTCTGTTGGATGTGACTGGAAACGACTGAAGTAGCTGACAGAATAGCATAAGTCTGGTCTGGTACCAATCATTGCATACATAATGCATCCTATTAATTGCTTATAAGGTTTATCACATGCAATATTGTCCATTTGAGTAGAAAGATTTAATTTAATTTCCATTGGGTTGGTTGTTGGATAAGCTTCTTCCATGTTAAATCTTTTTAATAAATTCTTCAAATATTGGATTTGATTTATAACTAAGCCTTCGTTTGTTCTTTCTATATGTAAACCAAGGAAGTAGTTTAGTTCTCCACCATCTGTCATATTGAATTCATCCATTAGTTGTTTCTTTATTTGGTGCATTTCATGTATATGTGTACTTATTACAATAATATCATCAACATAAATGAGTAAGTAAGATGTATTTGTATTGACATTTTGATTTATATATAAACAATAATCACTATCTGATCTTTTGAAACCTATGTTTGAAATGAAGTTGTGAAATCTATCGTTCCAACATTTACTTGCTTGTTTCAGACCATATAGCGCTTTATCTAACTTACATACTTTATTTGATTGATTTATATGGTATCCTTGAGGTAATTTCATATAAACTTCTTCTTTGTTGTGGCACTACTTTTTAATATAATTATCGACTAATTATATGAAAATTAACACCACAATTAAAATTAAAAAAAAAACAGTATACGAGTACATTCACTTTCATAGTTTTATTATTCTATATATCGTGGGAGACAAATCACGAGCGACGTACTGTCGCATTACTTACTACAGCAAGACTAACTAATTTTACAAAAAATATAATATTACATTACTAATGGTCGTCGAATCGAATATTCTAGAAACCGATCGATACACTATCTATCGTAATTAATTAAATGTTGGATTTCCCAACTCTCGATACGTGCACCGACGATCCAGAATATTCGATTCTAACATCTTTAAGAAAACCGTTTAAAAAGGCTGTTTTGACATCCATCTGATGGGCATACAAAGATTTTTCATTAATTAATGCTAGCATAATTCTTATAGTTGTAAGTTTTGCTACTGGAGCATATGTTTCAACAAAATCTTCACCTTCCTTCTGTTGAAAACCTTTGGCCACTAACCTTGCTTTGTAATTCAATATATTTCCAGACGAGTCTCTTTTTATTTTGAAAATCCATTTACTGTCGATTTGTTTCTTTCCTTTTGGTAATTCAGTGATGGTCCATGTTTTATTTTCTTCAAGAGAGTTAAGTTCATCATTAATTGCACCCAGCCATGAGTCTTTGTCTGATCGTTTTATAATTGATTCATAGCTATCTGGTAAATCTTCTACACATGATTCTGCATTTAACGCTAAAACACCAAAATCATAGTCTTTATGCCATGCTGGTTTTCTTCTTATTCTTGATGTTTGATTTTGTATCTCTTCATGTTCATCCATACTTTCTTCTATAAATTCTTCTTCGTTTAAATTTTTATCATCTATTTTTATGTCATCTACTTTTACATCATCTAGTTCCATATCATCTTGAGTGCACGGTTTGTTTTTCATCGGATAAATGTTTTCATCAAAAACAACATTTCTTGATATGATAACTTCTTGTCTCTTGTCATCCCATAACCGATAACCATTTGTATTGTAACCAATCATAATACCTATTTTAGTCTTTGAATCCAATTTTAATCTCTTCTCAACTGGTACATGAATAAAAGCTTTACATCCAAAGATTTTTAATTTTGATAAATCTACTCTTTTATTTGACCACATTTCTGCAGGAATTCTGTTTGATTGCGTACGGCAGGGACATCTGTTGGTAACATAAGCTGATGTCAGCACTGCTTCGCCCCATAACTTTTTATTAACATTGGAATGGTAGATAATACAACGTGCCTTTTCTAAAATTGTTCTATTCATACGTTCAGCAACACCGTTTAGTTCTGGAGTATATGGAGTAGTATATTCAAGACTAATTCCTTGTTTAATACAAAAGTTTTTAAAATGAGTTGATACATACTCTCCACCATTATCACATCTGAAACAATGTATCTTTGAATTGAATTTTGCTGTCACTTTTGCTTCATATTCCATTACATATTTTGTGACATCACTTTTGTTCGATAATAAATAAATAATTGTGAAATGTGTGAAATCATCAATTAGTGTCAGAAAATATCGTTTATTGTCATATGTAGATGGAGTAATCGGACCGCACAAATCTGAATGTATGAGTTCTAATGGACGTGATGATCTTTTATAAATAACTTCCTTAAATGGTAAGCGACTTTGTTTTCCAGCCATACATGAATCACATACATCTTTAAAATTGTTTAAATCTTCAGTCGTTAAATCAATACCATCAGCTAAGTTTTGATTTACCAATGTTGATAAATTTGATTTACATGAGTGAGCTAGTCTATAGTGCCATAATTGATCTTGCCTCATTGATAAAATTGCTGAATGATTTAAGCTTAATTTAAATTTTATTTCATACATTTTTTCATTTTTACTTCCACTTGCCACAATTTTATTGTCCTTACATATCTGTACCATACCATTTTGAAAAATTACTTTCATCGCTTTTTCTTCAACCTTTCTAATTGAAAACAAATTGTACAAAAGATCAGGTACTAATAAAACATCATTTATTGTTACCTGTTTGAAATTATTGTCAATATTGGATAAAACATTGATTGAACCTGAATGATATGCATAAAGAACTTCATTTTGCTTTGCAACTGCTATCTTAATTGGTTTCTCTAATTTTCTAAGTTCAGTAAAATATTATTTTCTGTTTACCATATGTTCTGATGCACCAGAGTCAAGATAGAATTTAATGGAACCCTCTGAGCAACTATTTAAACTTGCAACTTCAGTATGAAAAGCAATTTCATCAGTACTACTTACTTGCTCGCTATGTTGTGCTTTTGTTTGAAAATTGAACCTATTTTTGTTAAAATGCTGTTTTTTAACTCTACACTCGGATCGTTCATGGCCTGCACGACCACAATTGTAGCAATTAAATTTATATTTATAGTTATTCTTTCCAGCAAATGCTACACCTTCATTAACTTCACCTTTAATTGATTTACGTTTAAACTCTACGTTGAGTAGCTTACTTTTGACAAAACTCACACTAAGTTTTTCATCGTTGACTGTTTCTAAAGCCATGACTACACTGTCAAATGACTTTGGTAATGTAAGTAAAAGTATACTTACAACAAATGCTTCGTCCATTTTTTGTCCTGACCCCTGTAGTTCTCTGAGATTTTTGTCGAATTTGAGAAAGTGAGATTCCAAAGCTTCATTTTCATTATATTTCATACTTAGTAGTGTTCTTATTAACATAAGTCTTCCAGCTATACCTTTCTTTTCAAAAATTTGAATTAATGTTTCCCAAATTTCTTTGGCTGTTCCCTTGTCTTTAATGTATTCCAGATGACTATCTGCGATTCTTTGAATAATTTGTGATTTACATTTTAGAGCCCATTTTTTTTGATCTTCAGCCAAACTACCATGATCCATGTGAACAAATTGTAAAAGGTCTTGTTCTTCCAAAACTATTTCCATTCTGTATTTCCAATTTGAAAAATTATTTCCATTAAACAATGGAACACCACATTTATCAATTTCCATGGTCTAAAAACTTTGACACCAAAAAAAAACTTAAAATACCAATAAAATGGAAAAACAAAGAAAAAAACGTGGTCTGGGACCATAACCTATTGTAAAAGGAGCGAAAAAAAGGCTACATACTCGATTGACTGTCATACAGAGAGTGTAACGTTTATTAACATCATATCATTATAAACACAATAAATGTATATACATATTATTACAGTGTTACCATTACAACAGATAGTTTGTACGAACTACGGCAAAGGTTCACCGCACACGTGGAAGCGAATTTACGTGGGAACTCCGGTACGTGCCCGGGTCACTCTCGTGCTGTAGAATACAGTAGAGTGATGGCACAAGCCACGACGAAAACCGATGACCATGGGCAAGTGCAGTTGACTGAGAATAGTCACGTGCTGCACGATGGAAACCATCAATTGCTGGCATCGGTTGAGTCAGGAGCCCTTAATTCGCCACGTAGTAGGAATGAGGCGGCGGAAATACCAACACCGACGGTGGAGTTGGAATTCCCCGACGGAATCGTCGTCGCTTTATTGGACTCGCAAGCCGAGAAAACCTACGTGCGACCGTGGATTGCCGACAAGTACGGACAAACAATAGACTGTCAAAAACTGACAATCAGGATGGCGGACGGGCATACCCGTGAGGCGGATAGAAAATGCCGTCTCAAAGCTCAAATTGCGACGATCGAGGTGGAATTTGAAGCAATAGTCCTAAAAGAACTTATTGCCGATATATTAATCGGTCATGAGTTTCTGGTAAAACAACAAGTGGCATGGGACTATAGTGCAGCCACGATCTACCTAGGCGCAGAAAAGCGAACAACAGTGTGTTGGCGTAGACAGAAATTCCCAACGGTGGGAAAACCAGATCTGTCAGAAATGGAATTTCCGATTGGCCCGGACGGGGAAAAACTCCGTGAAGTACTGGGGAAATACTCATCGGTATTCAGCAATTGTGTGGGAAGAACCCGCGTAGTTGAACACAAAATACGTTTGGACAACACCCATATATCATCCACGAGCAAATCCAGTAGAGCGAAGAAACCAAGATATCAAGAAAGGCCTTCGATCACAATTACTGGGAAAGCCCCATAGGTCGTGGGACGGGGTATTACCATCAATAATGTTTGCAATCCGAAATAGGAAAAACCAAAACACTGGGTATACCCCGACAGAGTTAGTCCTCGGTAGGGAAGCTAAATGCCCGGGGGACTAGATTTTTCAGCGGGGGGGAGGAACTGAACCAACCGTCAAAAACACGTACGTAGGGAAATCCAAGTACAAGGTAGGCGATTGGGTTTATTATAGGATGTAGTTGGTACTTTATTTAGGTCATTTTTCGATTTTCCCAAAATTGACCCTATGAGGTAGAAAAAACGACCAAAAAATGACGAAAAAACGGCATTTTTCGCGAAAAATGAAATTTTGACGAATTCGATTTCTATATTTCACGATAACTCAGGCAATTTTTAAGTTAGAGACTTGAAAATTTTTTTGGGTGTTCACATAGCTATTATATATATGTGATAAAATTTTGGAACCGTTTTTAAATTTTTTTCTAAATATAGGACTTATAGCTTTTTTAAGTTGATATTTTTAGTTCAAACGAAAATTATAATCTGACTGAACTTCGCTCAGAATCGTTTTTTCGAATGTAATGGTTTATCATTGCATTTAAATTCTAAGTAAAATTAAACGCTATGATCTGCACACCTGTATCCTGTGCGGCAGGAGTATCAGCTCTTTTTTTTTTAATATTTTAATATGATGATTCAGACATAGTAAGAAAAAAAAAACGAAAAAAAAAACGCAAAAAAAAAAAAAAACGGCGGTCACCCATCCGCTGTCGATGCCTGGCGACGGAGCTCAACACCGAGATAGCGTTCGAGAATATTTCGCCGACTACACCACACGCGTCTCCCATAGAGCCACGTTTTTGTGAATGCCAATTTTTCATCATTTTTTTCATAATATTTTCGTTTAAACTAAAAATATCAACTTTAAACAGCTATAAAAAAAAAATTGAGATAATGGATTTTTCTAATATTTTAAATTAATGTTAATTAATATATAAATATACTTCAGTAAAATTTTCAGACCTTAATACCAAATATTGCTAATTTTATCAAACATTATATACAAAAAAACGAGAATTTTACGAAATATTCAAAGTCCTATATTTTGTAGAAAAATGAACGTAACGGTTCCAAAATTTTATCACATATACATAGTACCTATATAAACTCCCCAAAAAATAGTCTCTAGTCTCAAGTCTCTAACTTCAAAATTGCCTGAGTTATCGTGAAATATTGAAATCGAATTCGTCGAAATTTGAAAAATGCCGTTTTCTCGTCATATTTTGGTCGTTTTTTCTACCGCTTAGGGTCAATTTTGAGAAAATCGAAAAATGACCTAAATAAAGTACCAACTACATCCACTTTTCTACCGGAAACATATGCTATTCGTGATAATCGGAGCATTATTTCGGGTAGTAAAAGTGTCTTCATACTTAAAAAAAAAAAAAAACAAAAAAAAAAAAAGACACACATCATTGTAAAACCAATACATTCTTCGCTTCGCTCAGAATCTAAAATGATAATAATATGGAATTTTCATATGATTTTTTTATTCTTGCCAAGTTTAGAGTTAAGGGGATGGTGGTGACCATTGTTTTCTTCGATTTAGACCAAAAAGCCTGACAAAATTTTTTAAACTTAGAAAGTTTTGCGTTTAAAATATTTAATAAAAAATGTCAAAATTTTAATAAATAGGTAGGTACCTATAATATTATCTGACTGAACTTCGTTCAGAATCGTTTTTTTAAATGCAATGTTTTATCATTGCATTCTAATTTTTAATTCAGATTCATTATTACAGGTAGTAAAACTTTCTTCAGACTTAATAACAATAAATCAAATAATTAAATCAATATAATATAAAATAAATGATTAGGATTATTAGATTATTAATATCAAAGACTAAATAATAATAAATCAAATAAAACTTAATAACAATAAATATAAATTAATCTCTATAATATATAAAACGCTAACTTATCGCGTATTTGCTTTTTTCCTTATTTTTATTTTATAAATTCCACCGTCGGTCGTACGTCTTCGAAAACGCCACATTTCGTGGTCAACTTTTCGCCATATTTCTATTGAAACGCCATCCTGAATTTTTTACGCAAAGTCATTTATTATACGCCTTTTCGTCATTTCCTTAACTTATATACGATCTCACCGATACGATTTCATACGAATTCTTTTGTTACCATTGTAATGGTAATAAATTTATAATAGTACCTAATTATAACGTCGTTACGTTACTACGCGTCATTATTACGAGTGCGTTATTTTCAAATTGTCTCTGCAGCCTTCAAACATTTAAAAGATTAATATAAAAAATAAAGAGCTGATATTCCTGCTGCATGGGATATAAGTGTGCAAATCATAGCGTTTAATTTTAATTAGAATTTGAATGATAAACCATTGCATTCGAAAAAAACGATTCTAAGCGAAGTTCAGTCAGATTATAATGTAGGTATTTTTTAAAATATTGACATTTTTTATTAAATATTTAAAACGCAAAATTTTATCACACAAATAGTACATAAATGAACACTATATATAATTTTTATATAATTAAATTTACAAAATTTTTAAAAAATATTTGTCAATTTTATTTAACATTATTGTAAAATATTGTAATATATTCGTAATAAGAAAAATCCATATAAAAAATTTAAATATTGATTTTACTAAAATTTCAACTTAAAACGGCTATAAAAAAAAAAAATTGAAACTAGAGATTTTTCTATTATTTTGATATGGTGTTAAGTAATATGTATATGTACTTGAGTAAAATTTTCGGACCCTAATACCAAAAATTGCCAATTTTATCAAACATTATATACGTAAAAACGAGAATTTTACGAAATATTCAATGTCCAATATTTTGTAGAAAAATGAACGTAACGGTTCCAAAATTTTACCACATATATGTAATAGCTATGTAAACACCCAAAAAATTTTTCAAATCTCTATCTTAAAAATTGCCCGAGTTATCGAGAAATATAGAAATCGAATTCGTCAAAATTTCATTTTTCGTGAAAAATGCCGTTTTTTAGTCATTTTTTCGAAGTTTTTTCTACCGCTTAGGGTCAATAATGAGAAATTCGGAAAATGACCTAAATAAAGTACCAACTAGATCCACTTTGCTACCGGAAACATACCCTATTCGTGATAATCGGAGCATTATTTCGGGTAGTAAAAATGTTTACAGAATAAAAAAAAAAAAAAAAAATCACACATCATTGTAAAAACAATACATTCTTCGCTTCGCTCAGAATCTAAAAAAGCAAAAAAAAAAAAAAATCTGATACTCTTGCCACACAAGAATATAGGTGTGCATATAAAAGTATTTAATTATAATTATAATTTCAATGCACTAATAAACCATTGCATTCGAAAAAACGATTCTGATCGAAGTTCAGTCAGATAATGTAGGTATTGATTAATATATTTCCGTTTCTTCGTCATTTTTTCATCGTTTTTTCTAACGCATAGGATCAATTTTGAGAAATTCGAACAATGACCTGAATAACAATCCTTGCGGCAGGAGTATCAGACTTTTCTTTTTTTTTTTTGCTTTTTTTTTTGTTTTAGATTCTGAGCGGAGCGAAGAATGTACTCGTATTGGTTTTACAATGATGTGTGTCTTTTTTTCTTTTGTTCTTATGTCTGAAGGCACTTTCACTACCTGAAATAATGCTCCGATTTTCACGAATGTTACATGTTTTCGATTGCAAATTGGATGTAGTTTGTACTTTATAAAGGTAAGGTCATTTTTCGAATTTCTCAAAATTGACCAGATGTCACACAGAAAAAGGATGAAAAAATAATGAAAAAAGGACATTTTTCCTTCGACGAATTTGATTCATCAGATAAATGTAAGCACAGTTATAGTTTAATTACACAGCTATACTAAGAACTATAGCAATGTATTTATAATTAATAATATAGGTAAATAAACTAAACCTAAATCATACAAAGGTCCGTTTATGTAAACAACTGTATTAGTTCCAAATAAAGTACGTGTTACAAAAATTAAAAATATCTAATGACAACAATTTATAAAAATGAAACCTATATAATAGTTTTCTTAAATATCATTTTTATTATTAAGTACCTATAACAAAAATCTTTCACTTTAAAAATTATCATGAATATGTATTTTAATAAAGCAATTAAACAATTAATTAATTTTAACAATTCAGCTATCATTCATATTATTATTTTATACATCAGCATTAACGTTTATGAAGGTAATTTCAACATTTTAAAAATTTACTATTTATACAATAATTAATAATGTACTCATATATTATACATTATAATATAATATATTCTTATTTCTTGTCTATATTCGTAATATGCGTTGAATGTTTTCGTAATAAAAATATTTTTAGAAATAAACACAAACACTACTTTGATATAGCCTATTAGTAATGTTATTGATTTTAGATTCTGATCTATTTCCATGATCTATTTTAATCAATAGATATATTATCTGATGAATTTCACTCAAAATTGTTTTTATGAATGTAATGTTTTATCATGAAAATTTATACTATCCTCTTACACCTGTATCAGGGACGTAATTACCCATGGGCTAACCAGGGCTATAGCCCTGGGCGGCAAATTTTAAAGAGCCACAAATTTTATTACAAATTATTTTGACTTTTATAGATTTTTTTTTTATAATATATAATATAATAGCTAGGTAATAAAATTATATTTTTATCGAAAACAAAATTTGAATGGAAATAATACCTATTAAATGATATTCATACAAAAAAAATAAACATTTTATGTAAAAGAAGTTTCAGCTGTATAATAATAAATTTTATCTTTAATCGTAGGTATAGTATATACATATTATAAACCACTATCCACAAAAAAATTCGGGTTTTTACTATATTTAGTGAAATATACTCGTAATATTTTTCCCCGGAATCGGCTTACCGTCAACAATAATGAATTGATGGTAGGTATGCATTATTTTATTATGCATTATTTGTATGAATAATAATAATTAACATTAATTTTAATTAATTATTAACATTAAAAAGGATTAAAAATTACTTGAGATCGCGTTTAACAAAAAATAATTTAAATAATTTTGCTATTCATTGCATTGAAAATGAAATTTACAGACAAATTAATTATGATATAATTCACGAAATTTGCTTGTCGAAAATCGCGAAGAAAACATATTTAAATACAATTAATATTATAATTATACTTAAACTTACTATAACTTTATATGTTTTTTTTATTTTATAAAGATATATGTAAAGTAAAAGTTTTCATAAAAAAATAAAAATTTTTGCAAATGTTAATTACTATGTATTTATTTCTAATTATATAAATTTCCATAAATTATACCTATATAAAGTTATATTTTGGGCCTTTTGGGAGAGGGGCGGCAATAAATATTAGCCCTGGGCCGTAAAAATTTGTAATACGTTACTGACCTGTATCCATTCCACACCAGTAGCCTTCCCTGTTTTTTCGTTCCGTCTCGTATTATTTTTATACGTTTTCGATGCTATTTAATATAAAATTATATTTTAAAATTGTATGTTTTATATATACGTATAACGTGTAAATTATAATATTATACTCATATACGAGTAATAATATCAGTGATCACCTCTAAAAATCGTATTGTATTAAACGATTCGTTAATTCTGGGAATGAATTATAAATATATGGTGATTAATAATATTATAATTGCTAATTTTTAACGATATCTAAAAAAAATAAAAAGTTTATAACGTTTATATAATATGCAATATATAATATATTTTTTTTCGTTTAAAAAAATTAACGTCATTTCTATACACGTATACAAATAAAATTTGACGGTTTTTCTGTATTTTAATAGATTAAAATTATAAAAAAACAACTGCATCAAACGATAAAGTACTTACTTTAAATTTGTAAAAAAAATTGGTAAAATTTTCAGACCATGAAATCCAAAACTGTCAATTTTATCAAACATTATATAAATAAAAAAGATGAGCTGATAACTCCGCCGCATAAGATACAGATGTGCGAATCATAGCGTTTAATTTTAATTAGAATTTGAATGCAATGATAAACATTGAATTGCATTCGAAAAAACGATTCTGAGCGAAGTTCAGTCAGATTTTATATAGTAGGTATTTTTTTTTTAAAAATTGACATTTTTTATTAAATATTTAAAACGCAAAATATTATCACACATATAGTACATAAATGAACACCCTATATAATTTTGATATAATTAAATTTTCAAAATTTTTAAAAAATATTTGTTAATTTTATTTAACATAATTGTAAAATATTGTAATACGAGTATAATAAGAAAAATTCATATAAATAATTTAAATATTGCTTTTACTGAAATTTCAAGTCAAAACGGCTATAAAAAAAAAATTAAAATTAAAATAGAAATTTTTCTAATATTTTGATATGGTGTTAAGTAAAATTGTCAGACCTTAATATCATAAATTGCCAATTTTATCAAACATAATATACATACAAAATATTCAACGCCCGATAATCTGTAAAAAAATTAACGTAACGAATCCAAAATTTTACCATATATATAAAGTAGCGATGTGAATACCCAAAAAAAATTTCAAGTCCCTATCTTAAAAATTGCTTAAGTTATCGTGAAATATAGAAATTTAATTTTTCGTGAAAAATGCCGTTTTTGTCGTCACTTTATCGAAGTTTTTTCTACCACTTATAGTCAATTTTGAGAAATTCGAAAAATGACCTAAATATAGTACCATCTACATCCACTTTTACATCTGAAATTCGCTATTCGTGAAAATCGAAGCATTATTTCGTTTAGTAAAAGTGTTTTCAGAATATTTATTTATTTTATACGTATGGATTCTAAGATTTTCGTTTTACTAAAAATATCAACTTAAAACAGCTATAAAAAAAAATTGAGACTTGGGATTTTTTTAATATTTTAGTATGATGATACGTAATATGTGAGTATACTTCAGTAAAATTTTCAGACCTTAATATCTTAAATTTCCAATTTTATCAAATATTATATACGTAAAAATGAGAATTTTACGAAATATTCAAAGTCCTATATATTTTGTAGAAGAATTAACCAAACGGATCCAAAATTTTATCACATATATATAGTAGCTATGTGAACAACCAAAAAAATTTCAAGTCTCTATCTTAAAAATTGCTTGAGTTATCGTGAAATATAAAAATTGAATTCGTCAAAATTTCATTTTTCGTGAAAAATGCCGTTTTTTCGTCATTTTTTCGAAGTTTTTTCTACCGCTTAGAGTTAATTTTGAGAAATTCGAAAAAGGACTTAAATAAAGTACCAACTCCATCCACTTTCCAACCGGAAACTTATCTATTCGTGATAATCGGAGCATTATTTCGGGTAGTAAAAGTGTCTAGTGTCTACAGAGATAAAAAAAAAAGCACTACATTGTTAAACTAATATATTCTTCGCTTCGCGAAAATATACAATATTTGTTTTTGTTTTTTTATAACTTATTCTTCTAATTATAAGGCTTATTTTGTTATATTGTGTACAGAAGATTTAATAAAAATAAATAAAATGATTATCCTTGCTATTTTTGTCATAAATACTGTTGTTCTTGTAATTGTTATTATCTATTTTAAATATTTTTATTTTTTAATTCTAGTTTCGGGTGATAAAGACGAATGTATAAGTAAGATATTATATTAATATATTAGGTAGTTAATTTAATAGATAAGATACTAGTTATAGTAATATAGTTTATGGTTTATCCTAGCTTTGGAGAAAGTGGTTAGGGTAATTCAAGCCAGTGAAGGTGGTATCCAGGTAAACCAAAAGAGATTACGTAGTAATTACGTAGTATAGATTACGAGTTTTAGGTTTTGCGGATGGATTTTTGGTTTTGGATATTCTAGGCGAAATGGCGAATCCTTAACGGACGTAGTGAACGCAACCAAATTCTTGAGTAGTAAGGCAAAGAAAATAGGATTACACATTAGTGAGGATAAGACCAAAATAATGGAACTGCTAGAAAATGATGAAGACCCCAGAGATACGGAAGATTTAATGTATGAAAAAGTTGAAGACTTTAAGTACCTGGGAACCTGGGTGTATCCCTGAGTACGAAAAATGACTGGGCCAAGGAAGTAGGTATTCGCATAAGTAAAGCAGAAATAAATCTTTTTCTCGTTGATAAAATTTTTAGGTCCAAATGCCTCCCTAGAAAAACCAATGTTAGGTTGTAGTAAGACAAATCTTACATACGGTTGTGAAGCGTGGACAACAACGAAGCAAACTATAAGAAGGCTCAGGACGTTCGAGAACAACATTTGGAGAAGAATTTGAGGTCCCATTTATGATGAATCAACGGGTAGTTGGAGAAGAAGGTATTGTACCTTTGTACTATTGTAGGAACTACTCGACATGATTAACATACCACCAGGAACCAGTTTCATCAAAGGGCAAAGAATACAATGGCTTGGACACATCATGAGAAGGGGAAAGCGATACTACTAAACTAGCACTAGAATGGAAAATACACGGAAACTACTAACCCCGGGGTGATGGATAGATGTTGTCGAAGAAGATCTAAGGAATATGAGAATAGACGCATGGAGGGAAATGGTGTTTGACAGGGATAGGTGGCGCGAGGTTGCATTGGCGGCTAAGACTCTTAGAGAGTTGTAAAAGCCAGAAGTGTTGGTATTTAATTTTGGTTCTACTCGTATAATAAACAATTTTATGATTCATAAGTAATTTAGTTATCAGATATTAAGTATATTATTTATATTCTATAAATACTATGATTAATAATGAATTATACTAATGAATGTATTTTGATTAAAATTTCATACTTTAACTAGCATAACATTGATTTGATATTATAAATTGTATAAATTGGCTAGACATATGGGTGATTACCGTACTTAATACATGTATTTTACGTATATATTACATAATATTATTATTGACAATAAATTGTCATTAAATTAAAGCGAATATTTTATCGCGATAATATTTGTACATAGGGTATTTCACAGACTATATAAACAATATAACTATCTCTATATTATAAAGATAATTCGATTTAAATGAAAAAGAGTAAGCAACACCAAAAATTAATTAAGTAGGTACAATTAGTATTATATTTATATTAACTATATTATAGTTACAATAATTATCAACATCTTAGTGAAATAAATAAAAATATATTTCAAAATTTTTAGTTAAACGAAAAATGCGTTATTTATTAATAGTAAATTTATATATTTACTTTCAATGTATTTTCTAAATGAATTATGAAATGAAATATCGTAGGTCCTATATTGAATTATAAATGATGACCATATAAATAAATATAAATGTTAGTCTAGTATGTCTAATATCATATAATACATATACAAATTATATTTAACCGTGTTGTTAATTATAAAATATTTATTGAATTTATTATTAGACAATTTATCTTCAATCTTGGGCAGTAGGTATTTAATTTATATAAAAATACTTTTTTGATATTTGATATGATATAATAATGATGCAATATAATGAATAATAAATCTGTTATTTTAGTTTAGTAATAACGTAAAAATACGATATACGGTTGTAACCTTGTAAGATGTATAATAATATAGATGTTGATAGATACCAAATAATTAAATTACGTTGCAAAGTTGATCATGAATTCCAACAAAATAAAAACACTTGATCGATATAATGTGAAAAAACTCGCTTTGAGTACGACATCAACCAGCTAATTTATTTGTTGAATATTCGTGAGAGACTGAGCTAGTGAGCTCCGACTCCGAGAGCTCGTTAATTATTTGAACCGTTGGAATGTTATCGTGAAAAAACCCGTTATAATTTTTATCTTAATTTTTTTATGCTAAAATGTTCCAATTAAGAGACTTTTTAGGACACTGTCGGCGTCGCGTCGATGTCTATGGGTAATGCGTGCATTTCCCTTTTAATGTTTTTATGTAGATAAGACTAAGACATAAGACATAAGAGTTCTTTAAACTTAAAACGTACCTACGTGTTATTACAGTTGTTAGTTTAGACATAGTATATAAACCATATTGTCATACTAAATATACCAAATTGTAATAAAACGAAGATTATTATAACACTTACAAACATTACTTACATTTGTTTATTACATTAATTATTTGTATAAATGGCAGTACAGTCATCAATTATAAACATATTGTAACAATATTTATAATTATTGTGTTCTTTGCTCTTAACAATCCAATAATTCTTGTTAATTATACGTACCTATATAAATATAATGCTAAAAATATAATATATAATAATGTATTACAGGTATAGGTACTTATAATTAATTATTTAAAGACCACGATTTAAATTATACCATTCATCGTTCTAATATATTAAATTGGCTAAAATAAATATTAAATATTATGTTTTGTTACGGATGTAGAAAAAATCGAAGTATCCTAAATTTATTAATATTAATTTGAAATATAATATCCGTGTAACTTGAACATAATTAATGTGTATTTTTTTAATCTCTGTAAATACTTTATCTACCTGAAATAATGCTCCAATTTTCAAGAATAGCAAATTCAAAATTATTTAATATTTCCAATATGAAATTGTACGGAGTAATTGGTACTTAGATCATTTTTAAAATTTTTCCGAAATCAACCTTTGCTCAGAATCGTTTTTCGAATACTACAATTTAACATTGCATATAAATATTAATCAAAATACAACACTATCCATGTCCTTCCATGCCTTTATTCTAACCACACGAGTATCAGCTCTACTTTTTAAATATTGATTTATCTGTTAGGAAACAAAATTCAATATTAAGCATCTCCAAATCCATTCAATATGTTTTTGAAATGAAAATTTCTCCTGACTTTATTAATATGAGTATTAACTAATCATATAGTTTTTCATATATTATACAAAACGTATGATACATGCATAAATTATAATAATATAATAGACATATTTTTATAAAATTAATGCAGTAATAAATTATGAAAATCTAAATTCATTTAAATAATTAGTCATAATGGTTCATCAATAATAATAAGAATAATGTCAAACAATGTTTACAATAGACATTTAAATTTCAAAAATATCCTTTCTGTATATTTTGCTTTTGCCATATAAATGAAATGAAATTATTAAATTATGATTTTTGAATTTTCGTTATATTATTACGTACCTAATCTTTTAATTTTAATGCCAATAATATACTCTTTAATTGCACTGATAGACGTGAAGTCCATATATTTATTAATTTTAAAATAACATAAAATTTTTAATTATATGATTTATGCCAAAATTGTCACATCAAGATATCCTAGTATAAAATACTACAATACTGAAAATAACTAATGTTACTAATAATGAATATTATATATTTTTTTATTATTAGGAAAAATTGAAGTTTTGGACGTTTTAAACTATTTATTTAGTACAGCGCGTAAGTATATTATGTGTTTTTTTTTTTTTAAGTGTAGGCATGTAAGTATTGTAGACACAATAAATATTTAAATATTCAAATATTATATTTCATAATGAAATGAATAGATGTAATATTTAATAATCTTTATTGCGTCTAGTAAAGGTCAAATAATTTGTAAAAATATTAGATCTATTATTGTAAAGTATAGATATAGATATTAGGTAAAATTTCTTACAACTTTTTGGAAATCATCAATAACTATCGTCCCTTGACATAAACATTGTCTAATTAATCAATGAATCTTCCTATCTTCTTAGTCACATCCAACCATTCTTGAAATAAAAACTTATGAATGTTTAATAATCACGTACGCTTTATTTCTTGAATCATAATATGTACGAGGTATATATAAGATTAGATTAAATTGGTATTGACTCGACTGGACTCACGTTAGCAGTTATTACACACATTCACCATCGCGAAAGGATTAAAAAAACTGGTCGAATGATTAGTGTTGATAGTAAGCTACCCGGTGGATTTGGCGATTTTGAAAATATCTTCTTTAGATGCTTATGACAAGTAGCTTATCGGACACTTGGTAGTTGGTAGCAGGGCCGTAGAGAAAAATCTCGGGCCCCAGGACAATTTTTTTGCTAACGAATAAGAGTCAAAATAAATATATAATAGGTACATTAAAATAATATATAACATATAATTATAGCCATATAAAAATCATATTTTATTTCTTATTTTATTATTCTAAAAATTAAAAAACTACTCAATATAAAATGCATATGTTTTTGAGAAATTATAATTTTATTGTTCAATTTGAAAATATACGAGGGTTAGGTATAACTAATAGAGTAATAGATGTAATATTTATAAATTTGATTAGAAGAATTCTTGGAAAACACTTGTAATAGGTAACAATTATTTAAACAAAATATTTTTTTCCGGGCCCCCTAAAGTTACGGGTCCCAGCATAAAAACTGTCCGGCCCCCCCCTCGCTACGGCCCTGGTTGGTAGATGATCACTGTACTAGAATGTAACCGCAACTTGATTAATGGAGACATCAACTATTCAATAACCTGTATCTAACTCAATTTCTGACGTAATTTTCTATACTACAATCACCGAACAGTTACGACTGGACCTCTGATAGTCATCAAATACATTTCCGAATTAGATTTAACGTAAATATATGTACTTAATGCTTGCAGTTTGGCTGAAAATTGATAATTTTCGTCCTTTTATCACATGCTTTCCACATTTTCGAAGAAAACCATAGATCCTGCAGATTGGCCTTCTTGTTAGTTTTTTTTTTTTACTAAACTGATACTTGATGCTATTATTATTTAATTATTATAACCATGTTTCTTATTAACTGATGTCATTTGTCATTTTATATACTAAAATAATACGTATTTCATGACTTCGTGCTTCTAGTGCTCTATAATACTGAAAAAGCTTTGATGCTAGTCATATAATTGTGAATTCATAAACAAATTTCCATTTTCCAATAGCCTTCAAATTAAATTCGAGAATAAATTATTACCTTAACATATTAACATATTAATTTATGAAATTTAATTGTATAATAATTGATTAGTCACGAAAGTGATTGTCAATTAAGTAGGTATGTATTTGGTAAGAATTGATGCTGAGATGGCATCAACCAAGATTAGTGGTAGGGAGCGGTGCGGTTATTTCTTATTAGCAGTGTACATTCCAAATTTCCGAGATGAGAGTTTAAACAATATACTGTAATGGTTTTTTTTTTTTTTTGTAATAAAATGATTTTGTTTAATTTATGTTGTAGTCACACTAAATAAATAGACTAATAAGCGAAGTTAATTAATGGTTCATTTAATTCCACCATCTTTCTAATCTCACATAATATATATATATATATATATATATATATATATAAAGACAAATATGATTATATTATAATAGAGCAAGGAATAACAGACACCGAGATATTAAATACACGCTCAGGTAAGTTAATGAAACTTTTCATTAATATTACTATTATAAAATTTAATTTTTATAATTGTAAAACGATTTCAATTTGTGAGTTCAAACATAAATCATATTGTATTTTGTATTATAATTCTACTTTAATTATATACCTATGTAATATAAATATTAAATGATTATTAAAATGATATAATATTATATATATAGATATTATATATAATATTTACATGATAATTTAGTAACTTAATAAAAATAAACAAAATAATATTATGTATTATAATTCAGTTTAAATTAAATTAATTTTTTTAGACCTGGGTGTCTATTTACTTGATATACAACTTAATATAATTACTAGTAAGTGACAATATTAAAAATTAAGTTATTTTTTATAATATAATTTATATTATTTGAATACCTTCTATTTATAAAAAAATAACAAATAAATTTGATTATTAACAATTTACCAAATGTAAATGTCCAAATTTCCAAATAAAAATATTTAAATTCAAAAACAGTTTTAATTCTATTTAAAAAAAAACACGTTCTTGTAATAAAATATTTTTAGATACATAATCGATACATTTTTTAAGATGAAATTGACAGTAATGAAGAATTAAGAGTATGATAAATATAATTTTTAATTGTCAAAATCATATTCTTTCGACCAAGCATGTGATATTTTACATAATACATAATTAGTTAGATAATGAATGATGACTTTATGACACCCATAAAAATGCTCCATTTTAATGATAGCATACCATTATTACTATTTAAAGATCTTAATTATAATATACTATTTAAAATAAGGCCGTTTGTTGATTCAATTCGAAATAATTTTAAATTGATAGATATTAAAGAGTTTTTGGCCATAAATGAAATAATAATTCCCTTTAAAGGCATATCGCAGATGCCAAATGAAATAATATAATAAATCTAAATCCCATAAATTGGAAATTAAATAATTTGCATTAGCATCTAAGTCTAGAGTAGTTTATGATTTTATAATATACGTACATTAGAAAATGAACAATAAATCAACAACATACCTTATTTCAATTTTAAATCAGATATATTCACTCTGACCTTTACTGTTTAATATAGCACTGAAAAGATGATAAAAATTGTACAGCGTAATACATATGAGCTAGAGGTCGTTGAACGATGGTGGATGTACTAGCTTTTTCAGATGATATAAATCTCTTTGGAAATATACAGCCACTCAGCCACTCTAATTGATAAAGCGAAAATAGTAAGCTTAGTAATAAATAAAAAATAAAATTAATGGAGCTATTGGGAAATGACTATGAGATATTTGTAGTAGGACTAATTTTTGAAAAAATAGAATCGTTCATGAAATACTTTGGAACTACAATAAAAATTAATGATGACTATAACAGATAATTATTCTAAATCGCATACACAAAACGGAATAAGATTATTATGAATTATTAAAAAATGTTAAATCCAAATTATTCTCGAGAAGAACGAAGTTCAGAGTTTATATGACTATAGTGAGTCCTGTGCTGACGTCAGGCTGCGATGTGTGGACAATAAAAACACAAATGAAAAAAATGTTACTTTTGTTTGAGAATAAGATATTAAGAAATATTTGCGGTGCGCAATACGACAACAAATTGGGATGCTGTCATAGATGAGCAGACGTAGAAATCCAAAAAATTATGCAAAACCCCAAGGTAATATAAAAATACACAATAGTTCGGAAACGCTATGACAAAAAAAAACTAAGGATAAAAAGTCAGACATAGATTATCAAACAAGTAGGAAAACACCGAGAGGTAGACCAAAAAAGTGAAGGTTTTGTGAAATTAACCAGGATGTAAAGACGCTAGGCGCTAATGATTGTAAGAAACTATTCAGTATAAGAAAAGATGGAAGGCTGTGACGGTTACGGCAGACACTCTTGAAGAATAATAATCCCAGAAGAAAAAATATTTTTATATATATACGAGTACCTTAATAAAATAATATTAAGATAATTGTTTTTTTTTATTATAATTTTGTTCTAGGTGATATTCCAAGTATTTCAAAATTTTGCGCAGACTATAGTATGTTTATTTTTATTCTTATACTATAGAAATAAATAGGTAATTACTAATTATTAATAACATGAAATAAATTGCATGAGTAATTTATAAAATACCGATGAGACAAGATATTAAAATATTAAATGAAGTAAATCCGGTATTAATACAATAATATAAGAATTATATTAATATACATTTGAAGAAGCAAGAAGATGTATGTATGAATATAGGTAAAGCGTCCTAAATTTGAATAACTTGATAATTCATCATTTATAAATTATATACTTCAGGTAAAGATAAAATAATGTCTACAACAGGTAGGTATTTATTATTAATTATAAAATAATAATAAATTATATATTAAAAATACACAATTATTATTACTCAGACAGTAAAACATGTTTTAAACAGTAGGTATCCGCGCATTAATTACAAAAACGATTATCTCAAATTCTCAATATAAACTAAAAATTTGTAGATTCAAATTTCAGTTTATAATTTTGTATCGAAGAAAACGACGTCAGAGTGATTATTACGAGGATTATTATATTATGTCATAATATGATTACATTAAATTTAAATATATAATATATAATGATTACTTATAAGATATAAAATTATATTAATATTACCTTTACAATAATATTATATATTTTATAACATCACACAGGCATTCTATAAAATGGCACAAGTTATAATATCACCTATTTAATAATTTTATACATTCATACAATATCTAAAATATAATATTGTTTAGTCATTACGAAAGTATGAAAACAAAATGTCACAAACTATCTAAATTAATACTTCAATAAGATGTCACAAAGTATGAACGTAAACAAAATTAAATTTCTAAAATAATTTTGAGCTCATCTTGGATATTTAGATCTTTTTTTCTGATATTATAATCAGTCTATTATAGTCAAATTTAGTACCTACCTAATTACTTAAAATAAAAATATTTTATTTTTTTAAATCACCTTACTAATAAATTATACCTAATAGTCAAAAGTCATAAAATATTTAAAAATTCTTTATTGATTTAAAATGTATAAAACAAATTTAATTTTTTCCAGATTGCACTGGTAAATAGTTTTTTTATTTAAATAATTAGAGATTTATCATTTTGATAAAATAAAAGCATCTCTTTATCAAAAGTTAAATAGTTAACATTACAAATTATCAAATAATTCCTTATTAAATATAAATATACATAATAAATTAATAAAGTAAATTTATTAACTTTACTCAGATATAATAATACAAAGATTACATATAACTCGTAAGTAAACATATTATAAAAAAAAAAATTAGTTTTAAATCGGCGCATCCGAATTGCGTCCAAAAACTATATTTTGTTCGAGTTGCGTCCGCGATATTTTTTTTGTGACGGGTCCGAATTGCGTCCGCGTATTCTTAACGACAAATCCGATTTGTGTGCGTGATATTTTCACGTTATTATGTTAAATAAAATTAAAATAAAAAATAAAAAATAAATAATGATAAAATCCTGTTAAAGTTAGTACCTAATAATCACTCACTACACTGATGTAGAGATTTAATTTCCAACAATTTTGGTTACCTACAGTGCCGTATATAGGGGAGGGGCATTCTGGGCCCGCGCCCATTGTGCAATTATTAGGTTATATTTTAATAATTTTCTTTTTAACAATCTAACAAATTTATAATTACCTACCATAATCATTGTGCTTTATATTATTATTTATTATAAAATTACATAATATACATATTTTAAATATTTATAATTTTTAGCATTGACTAAAAACCAACCTGCCCACTCCAATCATACATTATATTTAGTAATTTATATAAAGCTGCTTTCACACAAGCGGTTTTCGACCGCTGGCGGTCGCGGATTTAAAGTCGCGGCGGTCGCCGCTAACAATTAAACACACGTATTTAAATGTGTTTATTCACACTGGTAAAACCGAACCGCGGATAGCCGCGGGCGACCGCTCGGAATCAAACGCGGTTTTAATTGTAAGCAGCGACCGCCAGCGGTCGAACAGCGTTTGAATCCGAGCGGTCGCCCGCGGTCGGTTTTCCCAGTGTGAATAAACACATTTAAATACGTGTATTTAATTGTTAGCGGCGACCGCCACGACTTTAAATCCGCGACCGCCAGCGGTCGCAAACCGCTTGTGTGAAAGCAGCTATAGAGAAAATAATTTCTATATACGCCACTGGTTACCTATAAGCTGCTTTCACACATAGCGGTTTTAGGCCGCTGGCGGCAGCGGTTTTACGAGCAGTTTATTTTTCCCAATGTGAAAAACACAGGGAAAACCGAACTGCTCGTAAAACCGCGGCCGCTAGCGGCCGAAAACCGCTATGTGTGAAAGCAGCTATATTGTTTGATAGGTAATGTATTGATAATCGATATAATATTACGTTATTCCCAGACATTAATATATATTATACATAAAATATTTTTCCCATTAAATACGAGTATTTACAATAAAAATAGAAACCATGCATACAAATCGGACGTGAAAACCACGGACGCAATGCAGATACTTTACAAAAAAATCATGAACGCAATTCGGACCTGTCCCGAATATATCGCGGACGCAATTCGGACCTGTCCTGAAAATATCGCGGACGCAATTCGGACCTGTCACGAAAATATCGCGGACACAATACGAATTGCGTCCGCGATACTAAATTGTCAACAAATCAAATTATACCGCCAATAATAATATACTAATCATATTTACGGCTTGCCTACATTTAAAATATAATATTATATTATAATTTAAAAAATAAATATACTATTACATAGGTACCTATACGAGAAATATTGTTCTTTAATTAAACCGGTCATAATTTCTAAATTACCACTACATGTTTACATATAATATTAGATATTTCCCAGGTAGTACGTAAGTCTAAGTAAAATGAATAATTTATATTTTAATTTCTTTGAATTTGAATTTGCGCAAAGAAAAGAATAAATTGATTTTACAATGATGTGTCTTTTTTTCTTTTTTTTTTTTTTTTTTATGACTGAAGACCTGAAATAATTCTCAGATTCTCATGAATAACATACGTTTCCGGTTGGAAAGTGGATGTAGTTCGTACTTTATTTAGGTCATTTTTTACATATTTTACTTAACTAAGTTCCAATTAATTATTATTAATTGTGAATATTAAATTAACTATTTTTTTTTCTACACATAAATCTGTTTAATATATAAAAGCAATGAAAGAGATACAGATATGGAGGGTATACAGGTGTAAAGAGGATAGTGTTTAATTTTGATTAAAATTCGAATGCAATGATAAATCATAACATTTGAAAAACGATTCTGAGGGAAGTACGGTCAGATTTGGGTATTTTGTATTTAGATGACTAACCTAGTGGATATATAGTTATATTGATCGTAGAAAACTAGATAGGTATTGATAAATGTAAAAATTTTAAACAATACATATGCTATTTTTTTAAATTTAAACTACTCCGAAAATCGTTTTTTGAATATAATGATTTATCATTTAATATTTATCAATTAATATATATGATTCAATTTTGACGAATGATATTTATTGTATCCTAGTACCTACCATTCTATAAGGTTTATAAAACATACCAAATTACACAACTTATTAAAAAAAATATATTTCTAGTTGAAACACCAATTAAAACTATATTTAAGATATTTCTTCATCAATTCAGTAAGTAAATGCAATATTTATTTTTTTATTGTTAACTGGTCATAACCCTGTAGAAGTAGTACTACAGTAAATTTTAAATTAAACAAAATAACAGAAGTAATATGTATAAATGTATAATATATACTTAATTAAAACTAAAACAAGATAATTAATTTTAAGAATAGAAGAATTTATGATAATAGTATTATGCGAAATAGATAACATATACAATTAAATACTATAAAAATAATAATAAATAATGATTAACATGAAAAATAAACATAACTAATAATAGTATAGATTCAAATAACAACTAGACTCAAAGCTGAATATACAATTTTTTTAAATATATTCCTTGATATGAAAAAAAATCTACATAATCAATAATAAAGTTGGCTAATGATAAAGCTCTAGGAAAAAATGAAGCGACACTATAGTTGTTTTTATAAAATTAAATAAAAAATAATTTGGATTTCCTTAAACAGCGATTGGGTATATTAAAATGAATAGAAAGTAATAACGGGAATCAGTATAACCATTTAATAAATCATATATAAACATAATGTCTGCAACATCTCTCCTTAATTTACAAAGATTAAAACCTAGCCGGGAGATTTGGATATTATAGGAGTCTCGGAGTCTCTAGAAATAGACATATTTTATTTATAACATATAACTTTAAAAATATATATTGAACATTCTCGACGAGATCGTTATATGAAGAATAGCTTGACCACCAGACGATTGAGCCAAACTCATGAAATCCGACAAGAGAAAAATATGAAATTTTAAATGAATTAATATTTTTTAAATTACTCGTATTCCTATAAGTATGAATTCCAACATACTCATTCTTTTTTAATTACCTTGCTATTACGTAGGTACTGAAAATGAAATATTAGATTCAATAATAATTCCTAAATCTCTTATAGATGTAACATGCATGATAGAACAATTATAATTAATAACATTTTTTAGGTGAGAAAAAATAATAACATTACATTTATTAATATTTAATGTACGAGATTATGCATAATTTAAACTACGATAATACGATCATTTTTATATAAATTAAATTATGTAAAACCAAGTTCCACCTCAAGTAGGTAACTTATTATTTAACCATGTTTCATGTTTCATTAAAAAAAAATTATATCATAATAAATATTTGACAAAGCATTACATAAAAAAGGAATTTTCGTTAGAAGACCATAAACATTTTGATAAAATATATTTATTATAAAAAACGAATTTAAATTATTAGAAACACAATTATTAGGTCGAATATTTCTAGAGACAATTTCTGGCGATCTTTTAACATATTTTATAATTAAATTTTCTTCGCCATTGTTTCTCCGAGACTTCAATATATCACGAAGTTTTTTCATAAAATTTCTTTGGAAAAGCGTACGGTCTGAATGTAAATTGGTACGAATGGCTGCAACACGATTGAGCACGGTACCTTTTTTTACCTGCTTTTTGATGTCACGATTGAGCACGCTCAATATTTTTAAATATTCAAAACGTTGCCAAACTTATTTCGTTTCATTATGTATTCTTTTATTATGTATGGAATATAGATCATCGACCATCGCATAGTTCTTAAAAGTAGGTAAAGCTCGCTTCGCCTACCGGCTACGCTCGCTTCCACAAGTGCCGCTTTACTTATCGCGAAGTAAATATATCAAACCTGAAAAACCTCATATCTAAAACCTAGCCCATCTTTGTTATTGGTGTGAATAGTACCTAATTGTACCATAAGATCAAAAGTGTGTTAACAAAAAAGTGATTATATCAAAAACTACAAAATTTAATAACAAATACAACAAAAAAAAAATATTACGACTTTATTTTTTTTTATTTATATTATTACGTGTAAAATAAATATGGCAACGCCGGACAAGAAATAGTGCTTAATCATTTTGTTTTTCGGGTGCAGGTAGCTGCTAGTAATTGTTATACACAAAGTGTGCTAAATCGTGCTCCACCGGTACGAATGATAGAAAGAGGTTGTAATGATAACAATTTTTTTTTTTATAAAAAATAATTGAATACTAAATACAAATATACAATACGAAAAGATAAGATTGTTAATACAAGACCTTACTGCACGACTTAAACAAACGAATATTATACGAGCATATAACATAATTACATCGCATGTGAGTTTTCTTGTTAACCCACTTGTGTGCACTGTGCGTGTGTTAATTTTTCTTTAGTAATATCGTTTATTTTTAAAAAATTATCTAAATAAATATTTTCATTTAATCCATAACACAACACAAGTCTGATAATAGTTTAAAATACAATAACTGAATTAAATATTATTATTTTTATTTCAGCTACAACCACTTTTCATGATTGTAAGTTACTATCATTATTTTAAGAATCTATATTTAGGTATAATAATATTACAAAATAAAACCAAGGTTAACCGAGGTTTTAACCAAATACGAAACTATATAGTTGGAGCCAAAATAATAATATCAATGAATACTATTACTTTATATAAAATTATCTTAACAATATGAAAATATTATTAAGTATTTTTAATACAGTAATTGACTATTTAAACCTTATCTTCAAGTATATATTTATTTTTAAATGATCCCAAATATAATGACCTGATTTACCTTTTAAATAATAAGATGTCATTTATTCTTCGTTAGATAATTTATCTAATTAAATTAAAATAAATAAATTAAATAAATTTAATCTTCGTTTAATAATTTAAACTTATTTAAAATATTTTAGATTCTGAGCGAAGCGAAGAATGTAATGGTTTTATAATGATGTGTCTTTTCCCCCCCTTTTTTTTTATGTCTGAAGACACTTTTACTACCCGAAAAAATGCTCCGATTTTCACGAATAGTATATGTTTTCGTTAGCAAATTGGATGTAGTTTGTACTTTATTTAGGTCATTTATCGAATTTCACAAAATTGACTCCATACGACAGAAAAAACGATGAAAATATGACGAAAAAACGATATTGGATAATGTCAAGACTCATTTTTTTTTTTTTTTTAAAAGTTTAAAGTTGTAATTTCAGTAAAATTAATATTTAAAGTACATATTTATATAATTTCTTCTTATTATATTTCAATATTCTACAATAATGATAAATAAAATTGAGAAAAATTTTTATATGGGCATTTAGGTGACAACGGATTTTATGAGCATTTACCTATATTGAACTTAGAGACTTGAAAATTTTATAGAGTGTTCGTTTATGTACTATATGTGTACCATTAATCCTATATGTGTGATAAAATTTTGCGTTTTATAATATTATTTATATTTAATAAAAAATGTCAAAATTTTAATCAATACCTACATTATCTAACTGAACTTCATTCAAAATCGTTTTTTCGAATGCAATGATTTATCATTTACACACCTATATCCCTGCGGTAGGAGTATCCTTGCACTTGTTTTTTTATTTATTATTCATATATATATTTTTAAGGTGAAATAGTTGATAAATACAGGACTTCTGTGATAAATGGTGCTACAACAGACAAGGCTGGTAAATAGTGAATCAAATCAATTAATTAATTACACACAATTTCTTAATAAATGATTTATAATGTATAAACCTACGATTATTATAATTTATAAATTTACATTAGTAATTGTAATCTCAATCTGTAATAAAATTATAACAATCTTCAATGTAACTATAGCCTGTAGTTACATGCCTGTAGCCTGTGGTTTTACAATGATGCGTGTCTTGTTTCCCGAAGGAAAGTAGATATAGTTGATAATTAGGTCATTTTTCGAATTTATGAAAATTGAGATTATGCAATAGAAAAAACTACCAGAAAATGACGAAAATACAGGTTTTTTCACGAAATTAACGATATTTGACGATATTAATTTCAATATTTTATGATTAAACAGGCAATATGAACTTTGAGAATTTGATTTTTTTGGATGTTCACATAGGTACAACAAAGCAAGAGCGTTCGCAGAAATTTGTCAAGGGGGCAAAAAATTTTAATTTTTAAATTAAAAAATGTTTTAATTTTATTTTGTGATATTATTACCTATAATATTAAGTGTTTATAATAATATACCCAGAAAAAGCCAAGGAGGGGGCAACATCCCCCGGGGACGCCCTTGCATAGGTACTATAAATTATATATAATATAATATATACATATTATAAATAATATATATTATATACGTATTACATTTACAAACTGTATTGTAATCAGTTTGCGAAACTAGAGGGGGTGTTTTGGGTGTCCTTGGGCTGTATTTTTATGAAAATTTCATTTAATGACCATTGAGAAAATGTTCTATTTATTTTAAATTTATAATATAAAAGTTAAGTTAAAAGACATGGTATAAGAGAAAAGCAAAATAATGCTATTAAATCAGTGGTTCTCAATTTTTTTAGGACCGCGACCTAAATTTTCTTCCAAAAATCTATCGCGACCCCCATAGTTTTACATTTACAGAATCAAAAAAGTAATTACAACAAAAAATAAATAGGTGCCCGTCGTAATAATTCTTATATTAATTTATACTTCTGTCTTCTATTATAGTTCTATACCTATAGTCTATATAATTTATAAAAACATAAATTCTTACAATCTGCATAATTAAAAAAACTTCTCGCGACCCTCCAAAATTGACCCACAGTTTGAGGAACGCTGCTATAAACTATAATACGGGACACTATACAAAATGTGATGAACTGACATGATCAATTCCCCCCGATATTGTATTGGTACTGCTTATATTTACCCTTTATTTTTATATTGAGGAGTTCCTGCTTTATTCATAATTTAATTTGTTTATAATATTATAAAATATAATTAATATCTACGGATGACTAACCCATTAAATAAGTTTATCAAAAGTTAGGTACCAAAAACGTATTTAGAATATTTTAGAGAGATATTTTAATTAGGCGGACAACCCCTATAAAAACCCTATCCGCCCTATTAGGCGGAAAAATCCTATAGTTGCACCACTGAATGTAATAACTAATTTTATTTGTAAAAATATAGTTATATATATATACAAGTACATTTAAATCATTAATCAATCATCATATTCTCCAATTCAGGGGAGGTTCCAGGGGAGCAAGGGGCCACGGCCCCCTCCCAGGACCGTATTTAAAAAAATTGTATACTGTTAAAAACAAAATTACATTATTACGTATAATTATGGTAGTAAAAATTCGTGTTTTTTTGTTATAAAGTTATCCCAAAATTTTGACTTGGCACCCCCCAACCAAGTCTCTGGAACCGCTCCTGCAGTATTGGATGAGTGATTTCATAGTATGCTATTAGCTAATTTTTTCATTTTTACTCATAGATCATATTTTCTTGTTTAATTTTTGATACCTACGCGATTATAACTATTATTTATTAATTTACGATAACTTTTTATTGAGAGCTACGAATGTAGAAACCATCAAATAGGTAGGTAGCACATTCAACAAGTCTAAACTATAATACTAGATAATGTTATATAAAACAACATTTGAAAATTATTTAACAAGTAAGTACACTAATTTAATTAATATTTATATCTTATTTAGTTTCAAGATTAATCGATGTTAGAAAATTTTGTTCAGTAGTAAATGCAAATGGACGAAATAGGCTTGGTAAGAAACGTAAAACAATTTGGAATATAGATAACGATGGTAATATAAAAATACAACGTCAAAAAAGGAAAATTAATAAAAAATCCAAAATTAATATTGAAACTGAAGACAATTCTACCCAAAAACAATTGCGAATTGAATAATAAATTTATTAATATTTACTTTTAATATAATATTGTTAAAGCTAGGTATTAATTTTAATTAATATATTTGAAAATAAATATATTTTTCGTCACGAATTAATACATTAATTAATGATTTAAAACAAATTGATGTCAAAATATTAAAACTTTATTTATATCTTATAAGTTATAATGACTAATAATTTTTAATCTTGTTTTATTAAACATAAATATAATTTCACATTTGATTAAATATACATATGACTATATAAGTAAGATTAATCCTGTATGTTTTTTGCCTAATAAATTATTTGTTATTAAACTTTATCAATATACATTATATAAAATGATCAAGTATAGTAGTTGTCATATAATAAAAACACGTATCTATATTATAATAATAATAATAATAATAATTATTATTATTATTATTATTAAATGATAATGATAATGATAATGATAATAATATTAATAATTACAAATGATTATTTTCTATAAAAAATATTAGTTTTTAGATTCTGAGCGAAGCAAAAAATGTATTGGTTTTACAATAATGTGTGATTATTTTTTTTTTTTTTTTATTCTGTAGAGACTTTTACATTTTGCTACCAGAAATAATGCTCCGATTTTCACGAATAGCATATGTTTCCTGTTGGAAAGTGGATGTAGTTGGTATTTTAATTATGTCATTTTTCGAATTTCTTGAAATTGACCGTATGCGGTATAAAAAACGACGAAAAAACGGTATTTTTCACGAAAACTGAAATTTCGACGAATTCGATTTCAATATTTCACAATCACTCAGGCAATTTTGAAGATAGAGACTTGAAAATTTTTTTGGGTATTCACATAGCTACTATATCTATAATCTATGTGGTAAAATTTTGTTACGTTAATTTTTCTACAAAATATAGGACATTGAATATATCGTAAACTTCTAGTTTTTACGTAAATAATGTTCGATAAAATTGGCAATTTTAGTGATTAAGGTCTGAAAAATTTACTGAAGTCTACTTACATATTACTTAATATCATACTAAAATATTAAAAAAATCCCTTGTCTCAATTTTTTTTATAGCTGTTTTAAATTGATATTTTTAGTTCAAACGAAAATCTTAGATTCAATAACTAATATTCTTCTTATTATTTTTAATACTTTCACAATAAAAATTAATAGAAAAACCAATAAATTTGAAAATTTTTTGAAAACTTTAAACGTATTTCCGAACTATTAAGAAATTCTCAACACTCAATTTTCTAAGCGGTAAAAGAAACGACGAAAACACGACATTTTTCACGAAAACTGAAATTTCGACGAATTCAATTTCAATATTTTACGATAACTCAGGCAATTTTGAGATTCTAAATTTCTTTTGGGTGTTCACATAGCTACTATATTATATATGTGGTGAAATTTTGGATTCGTTATGTTAATTTTTCTATAAAATATAGGACTTTGAGTATTTCGTAAAACTTCTTGTTTTTACATAGGTATATAATGTTTGATAAAATTGGCAATTTTAGTGATTAAAGTCTGAAAATATTACTGAAGTATACTTAAATACTTTTACTTAACATAATATCAAAATATTAAAATAATCTCTAGTTTCAATTTTTTTTATAGCTGTTTTAAGTTGAAATTTTTAGTTCAAACGAAAATTATAATCTGACTGAACTTCGCTCAGAATCGTTTTTTCAAGTGCAATGGTTGATCATTGCATTCAAATTCTAATTAAAATTAAACACTATGATTCGCGCACCTGTATCCTATGCGGCAGGAGTATCAGCTCTTGTGATTATATTATTATTATAACAACATCGGCAATATGAACGTGTAATACAGGTCGGAATACGATTGAGCACGATTGGACCTTATTTGTGTACGATTGAGCACACATTATTGTTAACAGTGACTAGCAGTGACCTGCACCCGAAAAACAACACGATTGAGCACTATTTCTTGTGCGGCGTTGCCATATTTATTTTGAACGTAATAATATTATAAATAAAAAAAAATAAAGTCGTAGTTTATGTAAGAAAAAAAATTAAATATAATAAAATTAAAAATTAATTATTAAAATTTTCATTGGTTAGTTCAAAAATACAAAGGTCTCGCGGAGCGAGGTTTTAGGTCACACGAAATCACTGTCTATCCGCACCAGTATCCGTTCAATGGGTAGGTATTAGGTAGGTATGCTTTAGTCCCTTGGGGCGTAGCCCCATCCCCACGAAAAGTGCCGCAAAGCGGCGCTTAAGGAAGTGAGTGAAGCCGGCAGGCGTAGCGAGCGTCCCTTCCACTTGAAAAGAACGATTTATCGGAAACTAATATTAACTTGTTAATATATTATTATAATATTATTTATAATATATATATAACCTAACATATAGTGTTAAAATATCTAGATAAAAATTGTAATATACAAGTATATCTTTTCAAAACGAAAGAAGTTTGGCAACGTTTTCAATATTTAAAAATATTTTTAAATATTGAACGTGCTCAATCGTAAGGCCAAAAAGCAGGTAAAAAATCGTACCGTGCTCAATCGTATGGCATCCGTAATATACGACTGTAGAATTAATATTAATAATGTTATAAATCGAGATTGAAATTTTGAATTTTAATACATTATAAATAACGAACAGGTAGCTGGTCAGGTTAAGTTAGGTTAGGTAATAATAAATTAATAACACGGTAATAATATTATAATATTATATATAATATTATAATATAATATATCATATTATAATATAATATATCATATTATGATATATTAATATTTGATAGCGTTGGGCCGTTGGGAAATAAATAATGTAAAAATAGATTCGAATGCGTGCAGTGCAAGTGTTCCACGAAAATAATCGGCTGTGCAACTCCAAATAATAATAAATAATAATATAATATAAATTTATATTTAAAAACAAAACACCGCAAACGTACTGATCGAAAATTATTTTTGAAATGTGTATTAAAAAAAAAAAACAATGTAATTTACAATAGTCGTGTTTTAGTATGATATTACATCTTTGTCAACTTTACAAGTGATTATGACCTATGGAATAAAAAAACAAGTTTTAAAAATTAACTGTAAAAATATTCTACTTAACTAAGAGCCAAAATATGCCACGATTTTTACCATTAGTTGTCCTGTATTGTCTTAAGTCATAACTCATAATGTATTTGGTATAGGTATAATCACAGTACAAGATAATATAATACAAATGATTGCATTGTTAAAATGTACAACCAGAAGATAGTTAAATAATAGCAATAGCTGTGCCAGACCTTATTTAAAGTGTATCGGACCCTTTAACTTTACGAGTGTGAAGTTGGCTGACAAATTTAGCTGCCAAAAATTTTATAAGAAATGGTGTATGTGTGGTAGCATATAAATAATTTTAGGGAGTTGAATATAATATAATATCATCACTAAAAGCAAATATAATTTTACGCTAGATAGCAGTACATCATGTAATATATTGAATAGAAATGTACATAAATTAAAATATAAAATGTTTAAAATAATAAAATATCATCATTCAACGGTCAAATTTTCCATAATATGTACTATGTATAGAAAAAAAATTTATAGTTTTCTGACTATACGTGAATAAATAACGAAAACGAATAATATTATTATATTTGGAAATGTTCCGGGAAGTGGCGCCGCACGTAACATATTATAATCAATGATATTACGTTGGAAAGGCAAGAAAATTTGCAATCCGCCTATATTTATCCCATAATATACTCAATTTTTCCCTAGAAGCACAAAATTATGGAATACCGATATTGTAATATAAAAAAACGTCGTAATATCACGACCGGGCGTAGGTTTTTGTTAAATTTGAAAAAGTTCCGGAAAATGGTACCGCACGTAAGAAAATTTGCAATCCGCCAATATTTATCCCATAATATACTCAATTTTTCTCTAGAAGCACGCCCGGTCGTGAAATTTTTAATTTTTTTTTATATTACAATATTGGTATTCGATAATTTTTTGCTTCTAGGGAAAAATTGAGTATATTATGGGTTAAATATAGGCGGATTGGAAATTTTCTTAGCTTTCCAGAAATATATGTTTAGAGCGGCGTCACCTCTCGGAACTTGGTGAAAAAAAATAAATATTGACGTCAGGTCGTGAAATTTTGACGTTTTGTTATATTATTGGTTTTTGGTAGGTATATTTACCTATTCACTTATAGCCAGAAAAATATGATTTTTATTTTCTACACATAGTATGTAAAATGGAAAATTTTATTGTTAACGGATCATATTATTAATTAAATTAAAAATTTTTTCTTTAATTTATGTACATTTCTATTTAATTTATTACATGTACTGCTATCTAGCGTAAAAATATATTTGATTTTTGTGATGATATTATATTATATTCAACTCCTTAAAATTATTTCGATGTTACCACACATACACTATTTCTTATAAAATTTTTGGCAGCTAACTTTGTCAGCTAACTTCACGCACGTTAAACTTTGGGCTCACAAAATTTTGTACTCTCTGTCTACTCTCTACTACCTATTAATTATTGTAAATTGTAATCATTTATTGTTGACTTGAGTTGCTAACATCTAATATTCACAATGATTTTATTTTTGTTATTGTAACTTGACCCACATTAATTTAATCAAAATAATAAAATTAATTATATGATTCCAGACTCTATTCTCTAGTCCTGTGTTCTGTCTCCTATGTAATAGTTACTAGTTCGTGGTTACCAAACCACAATCATTTATAATCATAAATCACCACAGTTATGGTAACTTGTATTCTTTCAAGCACATTAGTTAACTATTTGCTTTACTTATTTTTATGGTAGGTATCCAAATTTTGTGATCAAAAACCCAATTTATTAACAATTATTTTATAATGGACGCCATGTCCATCAGCCATTGATGCTCTATCCGAGGTGTATTAATCCACCTTGGCTCTATCCATAGTATAATAATAGTGAATGATAAATAACGATAATAATTTAAAATTTTAATAATTAAAAATATTTATTATTTAGGTAGGTACTTCATAAAATTATCAATCAAAAAACAAACAAATGTGGAGACTGCACAACAATAATTACAATTTGCACGTAGCATGTGACAAAATAATTATAAAATATTTATTTTGTCGTGAATTTAGTTTTAGTCATTATCGGCAATTGATCTAACAAAATTGACGAGACGCTGTGGAACCGAGTCATAAGAGGTGACTGTGAAAATGTGAACTAGACTCTGTGAACTGTGAGTGTTCAACGTTCGGGCCTTCGGGGTTCGGCCCAGCGTTCGCAAATCGATATCGCAACGAAAAAAATGTGCCCGATCCCGATCGCCATTCCCCATTCGATTTTTCTTTTACTATCGCTCGCGAATTTGCGATTCGCGTCCATCCCGCACGAAATATTATAAAAATAATAAAATACACGTAGCCATAATATTATTTTCACACAATCTTTTAAAAATTTTAAATGCTATTTTTTATATTTTATTGTGGCCACAATGTTTTACTGTTTTAGTTAATTATTAAAAATTATTTTGTACGTGTGCAATATCTAATACAGTATAATATTATAAAAATTTATGGCTAAATCAGACGATCCATAGACATAAAATTAAACTCATAATATGTCTACGAGACGATCGATTCGATATCTCGTGCTTCGTGCACCGCCGACCGAGTAGTACTTATCAGTACTTATCACTTATCAGTAAATCGCATCGTTCGCCGCCGCAGCACCAGCAGCTGTTCGACGCGCTCATCGCTCGGTCAATTCGGTCTCGTGAGTCTCCGGTACTTCGGTGTTCGGTGACGTTCAGTGCGCTTCGATTTTGCGAGTTGTGTTGTTATGTTTTAGTGCGCGGTCGCGTTCAATGTCTCGGAACAGTGTAAACAAAAAATAACCAACAATTTTTGCGCTCTGATCGCACCCTTAATACGACCTTTTAAATTTTCATCCGTCGCGAACGTTTATCCGGTGTTTCAACGGAAGGAAAAACGTCGATCGTGTTTGATGGTAAATATTTTCACAATTAAATAAACAATATTATTAATTAATACAACTATCGTGTTTTATGCGAAATAACACATAATAATATTATGACAATTAGATAGATAAATGTTATCTCCATCGATACACTGACCATTTCATCATCTTGATTTTTACGATTTCTATCTGCCCAATTATAAACCGATAAATGACAATCCACATCGAGCAAGCATAACAAAATAAAACAAATTATATAGGTATCCTCCACATTTGGCATCCGTCCCACTGTGACACTACGACTATCCCGGGCTACGGGCGGTACGTTGTTACTCATTAATTTGCTATTGTGACTTTTGCATGTTTGTACTATGCTATTATCAATTTTATGTCGAAGTGTCATTACGAATATATTCGTTTCTCTCATTGCCTTTGTACTTAAATCTCTTGTAAATAGTTACCTGATAGATACTCATTCCATTGAAATGTTTTGAATGATTAAAAAAAGTACTCGTTATTGTAAAAATTGTAAAAAAATTTCAAATTTGGTATTAGATTTCTATAAAAATGTTTTATTTGAAAAACTAATAGAACAATTCCTACATTACTAAACAACTAATCTTGTAAAGAATGAAAATGATAAATAGTTAGGTACATATTATGATTTTTAGATTATTTAAGTACTTAGGTAGTACATTATCTTAACTTGTGTGACAAGAAAATAAAACTAACAATAGATAGTGCTCAATTTCAGTTTAAATGTAAGTAAATAATAATTTATATTATTTGTATTTTTTATCTTATTTTATACCTATTCAAAATGTTTTTGATTGATATACTTACTTTTACTATTTACCTTATATTATTTATATCTAAAATAATTATACAAACAGCAATTTTTTATACTTCTTATTATACTACTCATACTTGTATACTACTAATATCATAATATTCCAGCATCTATACCATTTAAATCAATAAGAAAAATGTAAATGAAATGAAATGAAATAAAATGTAAATCAATAAGAAAAATATTAATATTAAAATTTCACAGTTTTTAACATATACCTGTAAAATGTAATAAATTTTTGTATGTTGTATTAAGTAATTTATGTGCAAACACCTTGTTACGCTAATTAATATAATGAAATATTTTTCTTTATTTTTATCTTATAGGTATATTTCATAATATAAATAATAGTGTATTAAAATAATTCAATTTAAAAAACCATATAGATTAGACCTTAGTACAACATTATTACTTCTTATGAACAATAAATGATTTTATCATAAGTAGTGGGTAGTAGATTATTTTAACCCTTAAGCTTAAGAAATCTTACCTTAGTTATACTTACATACAAATAGGAAACCAATAATTCGTAGAAAATTATACTGTATCGACATTTCAAATTATTTAAATTTATTCTATAATCTTAATTACCTAAACAATTTTGTGTTTTAGTTTCCATCTATATGAACTACAAACTAGATACTATGGCAGATATAATGGTACATTCAGCTGATAACTCACCTCGTCGTGAAGTGTTTAGATGTGGTATGCTATCCCCAGTACTTGGACCACGCAGTAGTTTTCGTATGAATAGTGAACTGAAGCATAGTCGTAGTGATGATTTGATTTTACAAGGTGCTCCATATACTCCTCCTGATATGCAGCATGGTATTAGTGATGCTGCATTACAAATTCAAAAAGAAGCATGTGTAGTATATGATGATGAAATAACGGATCATAGAATGTCTGCGACTTGTTATGATTCTTCTATTGTTGCTCAAGACTTAAATCCAACACCACTATTAAAGCTTACTGGTGATTTTTCAACAGAAGGTGTTAATAAAAGATGCAGTGTAGTAGATCGCATTGACCCAGAAGATAGTATTGGTGACATAATTTCACAAAATGATTTTTACAGGTAATTAATACAGTTATTCTTTACATATAAATAAAAAACTTTATTTATTAAATTTCATTATTATCCAATTAAAATAATATTAGTATAAATCCTCATGAAAAGTATTTAAAATTGCTTTTACAAATTACAACTATGATTAGGATTGAGATTAGAATTAAATAAGTAAACTTCTTTATTTATATTACTACCAAAATTATAACGTTTAAATGAATAGTAATAATTTATAAATCATATTTCATGGATAAATTATAACATAATAAATCCTAGTAAAATTGTCTGCCTACTAAAATGGACAAGTACTTAACTCATAACATATTATAAATTATAATGTAGAATATGTAGATTGTAGAATGTTTCAAATGTAATTATAATATTATGATTATTAATTTATTGATCATAGATTTCTGTAATACTTAATGATTAATATTATATAACATTTAATTATTTAATTTTATAAGAAGAGTTCTTGTGGATATTTTATAATAATAAATAAAAACCCAAGTCCACATAAAATTTACTTTATTTTTTAGTTTGTTTAGTACTGAGGATGATAACATTGTTGTCGAAATACGTATTTACTAAAAAATAAAGTAAATTTTTTGTGGACTTGGGTTTTTATTTATTATTATTTAATTATTTACTAAATACTAATTTTAAATATATTTATTTATAGGTGTTAAATATTTGAATTTAGAATACAATTTGAAAATATATAGGGACTATAAAAATAGGTACCTAGGTGTCATATAATATATAAAAGTGATAATTTATTATAAAGTTAATTAATTAGTGCAATAATAATTATATTTTCAATGTTTTATATTTAGGTAAGGGTATATGGCATTATATTTTTAAGTTTATATAACCTACCTACCCTGGGCTCTCCGCTTTTGTTTAATATTGTACTACAATAGAAAATAGAACAATATGTATATTTTTAATGTATTAATGAATAATTATGAAAATTAAATAGCAAACTATTTATAATACACTTATTCATCATTTACTACCCTCGAATATAATACATTTATTATAGATTAACACATTTATGTGTCCTTAGGGTTTTGTCAAACTTACATTCCTAATTTCAAGGTAGGTATGCTCTTGTAAATTATTTTTTATTAAATAAATAAATGTATTTAATTTTTTAAATATTTTACTTAAGACTAAAGAGTCCAACACATTTACTTTAATGCATACCTATTTATATATATAATTATTTAATATCTTCATTTTTATTTAAAATTATTTAGTTTTTAGTATTCTATTAACACCGGGATTAACACATACCTATGTATTACAAAAATATAAAAGTTAAATAAAATTTAATGGTGGATACATTGTTAAATTACCCATTAAATTATTTGATCATAAGTCGTTTATAACTTACCTAGGTCTAGGTGCTTCAAAACTAAATGATATTTTTTAGATTAAAATATAATTATATCTCTATAAAGTATAAATATCTGGATTCTAGATAAATATGTATAAACCTTATACGAAAACTTGTTTTAGGTTTGATAAGATTACTGACCTATACAAATACATAATAAAAAATACTTGTTAAGATCATGGGCGTAGTTGGGTAGGGGCTGAGGGGGTAGCGCCCTCAGAACCACTCGTAGCCCCCCTAAAATTGTAACTTACTAATTTTTATTGAACTAGATTTCATATCCCAACTATTATACTAATTTAATTTTCAACTGTAATTTTTTTATATCGATAAATTAGTATTATATATAGGTATATTTTGTATTTATTTGTTCAAGATAATTATAACTAGTTATTACGTATTACATGATATATAACATTTTGTAAAAACCTATAAGCCATAACCCATAAGGGTATACAAAAATAAAATAGAATCATACACAATACAAATAAAACGGCCGGGATGGCCAACTATATTTTATGGTGCTTTCTAAAAAAGAAATTATTAACATTACAATTTCGTTTAAAATTTAAATTATAATTGTAATTTATAATAAAATATAAAATGTAAAATATAAATTTTTTTTTTATATTTATTATTTATTTCTCTAAAATAAAATGACATTTCCGATTAATTAGTTAGTTTAAAAAATATAAATCTTGGGGCAATAGCCCCCCTAGAAAATTTTATCAAACTACGCCCATGGTTAAGATGCGTTAAGATGTTATAATAAAATTAAATATTAAATTTCTGTGTAATCATCATTAAAAAAAATATTCAATAATTTTTACTAAATATTATTACATAAGTTTAAATCCATATTATCAAATAAAATAATTTCTACAGTATAATATTATTTATTTATTTGTATGACAATTATTAATACTTTTACTAAGTAAGTTTACCTATCAATTTTTTAAATTATCTTAATTTAATATTCAAATGAATAGGTAGTATTCTATATTTAAATACTTATCCTTTACCTTTTTGACTTATTTCATTTTTAATTTGGACACATAAAAAATATACTTGAAAATATATTTAAAACTTCATTATTAAGATTACTTACTTAGGTACATTTTATATAATTTTAATTGAAATATTCATAAATATTCATTTCAACAATATAATACAAACTACCATTTTAATAAGAAAATATGTTGAAAGGAATCCATTAAAAATGGTTATTTTCCCAGTTATTATTAATACATTATAAATATTTTAATTATTAAATACCTATATACTGCGTTATTTACATAACTAATGCAGTAATAATATTTTAAAATTGATTTTTTTCTCAAAGGAGTAATTTAAATAAATAAATACAATAAACTTTTTAAATATTTTACTATTTTGATGTAAAACTATAAACTATACAAACTTCATTTAAAATCGAGTTTAAAATTTAAAATAATTTATCTTATATACCATTTTATACTGTCATATTATTATCGCAATATTCATAAAAGTTAATCTTAATACTAATCATATAATATATTATGTAAAATTATTTCTCTTATATACAAAATACAATTAATTTATTATTCCAATTTTATAAATATCTGTTCATTAACTAAAAGGTGAAAATAGTTACAAAAACACGTGGTTTTGCTCTAACGATTCATGAGTATTATGAGATCTCAGAATTAAAATTACAAGGTTATTTTAATAGGTATAATTTCCGGAAACTAAATTTCACGAATTAATCTTTATCTATATTTTTAAAAAAGAAACACACCTACCTAGTTGAATTTAGTCGAGCATTTAGAATTTAAAATAAACTCTAGACTCTAATAAATTCTTATATAATAATATTATATAAAGATTAATAACTACTTTAAAAACATTAAACGTTTAGCACAAAATATTATATACGTTGAAAAATACGTGAAATGGATAACGATATCAAATTATTAAATAGTAAAATATTGTTATTTTTAGTTTTAATATCTATAATTATTTGTATTTCATTAGGTAGTTTATTTATATTATAATAATATGTATAAATGTATAAATAAAATATGTTTTATTTAAACATCAATCCATTAATTATCAGTAGATCATAGAATGCATAATCACAGTGCAGTGTTTATAAAATATAGGTATATTACCTAGTTTAATATTTATTTTTAAGTAATATTAATTCATTCTAATAGTGTTTACATTTTAATCTAGTGTATTTTTAGTGTTTATATTATAATTTTTATTTTATTTTAGATTTGTATTGTTTAAACGTCATTATGAAAAATACTTGGACATTTCACGAAAATATGAAGAAGCTCGAAGCTTGGCATATTATTTAGAAGAAAAATACCACGAAATCAAGGCGAGTACCTATTTATTTCTCTTCCCACACGGTCATTGTTTAACATGTTGATTAGAATAATACAAAACGAATATAATAATATATAGGTCGGTATAAAAAATTGTATTTTCGTTATTCCGTGGCTATTTGCACTTTCACTATTCTACAGCGACAACACCTACAAAAATAAAACCAAATTAGGAGGCCACAGATGATTATTATTTGTTTAGAATACTTTAGATTAATCCTAAATATAATAATCCTGTATATAATAGCCTTAAAACTAGATGACACTAATAATTGTGTATTTAGATTTAGGTCAAAATGGATATAATTACACGTACCTACCTATAAAACTCGACCAATACAGGAGAAATAATTATGTATTAAATTATTTTTCAATATAATAATATGTAATATGAATATTGAATATAATTATGTTTTTTGTATGTGTATGTATTTCTTACGAGTAACAAAACAATTTGGTCGCTAAATTAATCACAACGAAACGAACCGAAACCAATTACTTCCTCATCGACAATAATTATCTCATTTGGTATTAAATAATAATTATGAAAATATAAAAAAAAAAACTCTAGTTTGTAATCATATAGAGGTACCTACTAGTATAATATACGATCGCATAATAATTGTCGACAGTAGTAATTATTGTCCACGTGTTATATAACTGTAAACTTGAAGTGAGAGTTGTTCATGTGGTATTTAGTATTTACGCGTCCCCATCAGGAAATCATATCGATCAACTTCACGGTATATATCTGGTATATAGGTATGTGTCATAACGTGGATGCTGTATTGCCTGACCTATTCGTCCTGGGTCATTAATATAATATTACTATTATACAATAATATTATCATTAAAACAGAAAACGCATATACGCGATTATGATATTATAAGTGCGTCCGAAAATCTCCTTACTTCCTAGTTAAAAAAAAAATTAAATATCCTCCTAGGATTTTCAATCATAATATGGTGAACTAAAGAAAAAAGAAATTATAACCGTGGCACGAACCATAAGACCGCCATTATTATATAGTAATGATAAAATATAATAATTGTGATTGTGAAGGTATACTTGCTACGTTTTACACACTGCCTTTAGGCTATACAGTTCTAATCGACGAGAAAATAATATTGGCCTAGTGTAGGTACATAATATAATATATTATATGTGTGTATGTGTGACCTACATTTTACATAAACACATAAAAAAGACAATAATTCCAGTATACGACAATAAGTAAAATGGATACATCGCCTCCGAAACGAGTAAAGATTGACGGCGATGAGAATTTATTTCACTATTTAATATACAGTAAAAAGTCACTTGTTATTTCATTATTTTTTACCTTTTCGCGCGAAGAAAGTCTAAGTACTTAAATGCCAATCACTGCCTACTGATGCAACATGAATTACATATTTTTACAAGTTTACCAACATGTATAATGCATTTCATTCGAAATAAAGATGTGCAATCAATCCGTCAAATAATCGATAAAACTGCACGTCGTAGTCTTTTTTAAAAAAGATTGTTCAGCTATACAAAATGTTTTATTTTAACATTTTGTAATGTAACTTTGAAAATTATTTAATAAGGAGTTTTCTATGCTCTATCTATAAGTAAACTATTATTCTGCATAATATACATACAAAATACGTAAATTAAATTAAAATAGAGTTTTAATATTTTGCAAATTATTTCCTTTGAATTACGTAGAAACATTATGAATTCTATTGAATTTCTATAGGTACATATTATATACTTGTACTATATATCTAAATATTATTTTACCGATAGGATATTTTTAATACCGAACTATAGTGAACTACTACAATTATAGAATTAGTGATATACGATGAATTTATAGTTTATAATTATAATTATTATTATTACGTTAACTTTTACTTTCTCTGATCTATCAGATCATAATATAAATATATACCATAGTTTTTAAAAAATATACATCTTAATTCTAAAGTTAACCGATCTAGTAAAATATATAAAACTATTTGTTTGCGTGACATTTTTTTTTTGATATATCTAATGCAATGTTCAACATATATTATTTTATATTTCCAGGTATTACCTATTAATTCCTTTTCTGACGTTCTGGTGCGCAAATTTCTTTACCACTTAACCCAAACTATCTATCAATCGGTTAACGAAACCTTATATTAGATAGCGTATGTATATTCAAAGGAAATAAAATTATTTAAGACTACAATATGCAATTATATTAATTAACTTTATATTAAACAATTTATATTTTAATAACAATTTTATTAGTATTTATAATACATAAAGCATAAATAGCACAGTAGAAGCTAAGATAATAAATTCAAGATTGGGTATTTTTGTCAATATTGATTAAGAATTTTAGGATAAAATAAACAGACACTTCCAGAGGTAAAACGTAAAAGGATTTCTATATAAATTACATTTATAAAATGTTCTAATAATATCTCTTATAATGGACAAACATTTTTTTTTTTTTCATAATAAAAAGTTTATATAATATGGGTTCGAACTCCACCCGAATTGCAGTTAGGAAAAACTACACACACGTCCTTAAACTAGGAATTCTGAAAAAACAATAATTTATTTACCAAAAACTGGGGTGGAGTTCACGTCTCATTTTTTAGTGTGTTGTTTCTTTTTATGTTGCAAAATAATAGAAACATGCTTACTGAAATACTATATCGATTACACTATTATGGGCGTCTATATTTTGATGAAACACTTTAATATTTTGTTTATTTAATATACTATTGAATTCGTTTATACAACTTAATGTAAAAACTAAAAATTATCTACAAGTAGTTAGTATAAAAATTGTAACAAATAATATATATATATATATATAAATGTATTGTATAAGTGTGTATGTGTGTGTGTATATATATTAGTATAAATAAATAATTACACTCAATAATTGGTTTAATATTTTAATTTAAACAATACTTATTAATCAGTAAATTATAATATTTGGGTTCAGTGGAATAGACATGATTTTTGTTTGGGGGGAGGTGGTCGAAAATCAATAGCGAAATAATTTTTTTTTAACTAATTGACTTTCTAAATAACTATATAAAAAATATCGACAGTAAATAAGTAACCAACTGTCCAATTGGCATTTACTTAATATTTTATAAAATTTACAAATAGAAATAAAAACAAAACTTTAAATATGTAAGAAGTATTTAATTACTATATATTATAATATATTTAAATATTTAAAATGTTATTTTATAAAATCTAATTTTCGTTTTTTCTTTAATAATTCATCCAACACCTCTTCAGCAATGATTGGAATATTTTTATGTATTGCTAATAGAGTAAGACCATTTTATCTATCCTGTAACAAATTTATTATATAGTTAATAATATAAAATAATTGTATTGTGTTATAAATTATCATTCAATTCAAAATATTAATTTATAATTTTAAAATTAAAATACTTACTTTTTATTTTTTGACGTTTGTGAAATGGGAGAAAAGAAATTAAGTAGTTATTTTAAGACATTTATTTTTATTTATCTGCATTTTTAACACAAATGTATCAAAAGCAGAACTAATAATATTAATATATACGAGTACACAGCAATATTATCAATACAGAATTATTGTAAAAGTAGGTCCTAATTAAATTAACTTTTAAAATGTGAAACAAACACAAACAATCAAATATATATTTTTTTTTTTTTCATAGTATTAGTTAGAATCTTTCGGTATGATTTGATTTGTCTTGATAATTAAAAAACAAGTACCTATTTTGTTTACAATGGGGGTATCCGACACCCCTGCCCTCTTATATACGCCACTGTTTGGTTTAAAATTATATTTGGCACATAACATATTTTATGTTTTCTTTATCCTATATGAGTATGTATACAATAATATCACACATGCAAAATTACTTTTTTCATTGATATAATACGAATATCATATTGTAAGCCATCAAGGCTTTGTCAAGGAAATTGCATAGCTAATGGCTAATTATTATAATGTAGAATGACCTATATTTTATACAAATTTATTTTTTTTAATTAAGACTGTAATAATGTATTATTATTTTTATTTTATATTTTAAAGTTTTCACCTTAGAATACATTTTATCAAATAATTAACGATCTGGTGTAAATAAGTACGATTGACGATGATATATGTAAAATATAAATAATAATAATTTATTTTAATATTCAATTCACGTCTTCTACAAACGGAAATTCATTATTATACTTTAAACTCTTAATATTATATTTATTTACGAAGAATTAATATGTGATTTTTTTAAATGATAAATTCAATATTTTTAATAATTATCATTTAACTATTAAATGTAATAGTTTAAACTTCAAAATAAACATTAATAATAAATAATATTATAATTATTTATTTTATTTACGTTTCAATTGAAATTAAATATACCTACACTATATTATAATTATTAATTATACTCGTAATATACAAGTAACGGGTGTAGTGACATATTATATTAAATACTGTTGGTCAATTTTAACCGTAGTCGACACCTACTCAATCAACGATCCCATAATTTTCATGAAATATAATAAAATCGATATTGTTAATGTTTTTAATTTTGATTTATTTATTTTATGTCACGGTGATGAATTCACTCATACCACCTATACATAATATTGATGTTATCTATCGTTGTGCTGCATAAATAATTGTATTTGTATACTTTATATAGAAAAAAAAAATCAAATCTGAATATTTAAAAATCCATCTATTTTTATAAAATTATTTAAATATTCGGATTGCATCCCATAACGGGAAATCGTGTGCCCATTTCCGTTTTAACTCGGTTTTATACGAATGCCATTATGATAATTATATGATATCCGAACAATAGACAAAAGCGGTAAGAAGATGATTCGGTATTTAAACAAAATGAAACCATTTAAACTTTAGACAATGAAAAATGACCGTAATATTTTAAAACTTCATAGTATTCCACGATTTCAAATATACCTATGTAAATGCATTTATTATAATATTGTAAATTATTGGGGTCGTGACCAAATTATAATTTTAAAAACAAACAATAGAATCAGTAAACATATTTCAATCATATATGTGTTAACCACCAAAATAATGACAAAAAACTTAATTTTGATTATTGTAATGCGTAGATTCAAGGTCACTTTTAAATCGTTCTGTATATTTCATTGTAATGTAATATAAAAACAAACAAAAAATAATAACTTATTTGCAATTATTATATGTATACACGTTAAACGAATATTGTTTATAATATAGGTACGTAGTTATTAGGTAGGTATATTATCATGTACGTCATCAGTTCATCACATTCGCGTATTATCTATTCATTTTTTTTTTTTAAATTTTATTACAAAGTTATTGTATTATTAACATTAAGCGTCGATTGTATATTATTTATCATGAATCTCAATAAGTATAATTATGCATTTCAAACGCTTAAATTTACTAATTTTCAAGATTGTAAAGTGATTATGTGATATTATAAACATGGTAAATAAAAATTATGACCAATTTGAGTCAATTTTATCAATTTACTACTTGTACTTGATTAAGAAAAAGTGAAAAATTGTCTGAAATACGTACAAGTAGGTAACAAAGAATAAAGTTTCATTTTTGAACAATTTTTTCATACACGATTCATAATATATTTATACATGTATAATAATTTTTAATAGTTTGAATATCATACATATACTCTTTTGTTTCTTCTATTACTCTGTGAATTGAAATTTAAGGAACATACAGTTTAATTAAATTTCTCTGATACAATATTACGATTTAAGACAATTTACCGCGAACTCTTGGAATTAGAAAAATGTATTATTTAACAACATTAGATACATAATAAATTAATAATAAAATAATATTGTAACAGATTATATGTAATGATTAATGTGTAATTTACTTAATATTCTTACATGTAAACTAACTGGTTATTTAAATCATTAGAATGTGCTTTTTGTGAAACGATGTATTATTTAATATACACGTATAACTAAACATATTACATATACATACAACGATGCAACTTATTACATTATTTGAACACAATTTACAATCAAGGAATATCTTCGTTTTTTATCATTTATTTTATTAGTACCTGTTATAATATAATAAAATACATATTAAAAAGTGTCGTAAAGTGTAAAGAAGTACCTATATAATATATACTTGTAGTATAGGAATAGGTACTATACATATACAGCCAGACTGCCAGACTGGTAAACTGAGTAGAGCATTAGTGTTAAACATATTGATAAAAGCAAAAGTAAGAACTGTATATTATTTTATGTATTAATTGTTTGATAAAATGCATAGAAAACTGTTTGTTATTGCGAGAAAAAAAACAAAAATATAATATCTAGTACCTATCCACCATGAAAAAAAATATGAATAGCGGCGTATATGACACTGAAATTATATAAGTATACTGTATACAAGATAAAAACATATTTTCGACACCGTACATTAAACACGTTAAAAATTAAAACACATAATATTATTAAACCTTGCCACCGTGTTTCGGTAATGCGTTTACCTATCCATCTACCGGACATAATTATTGCAAATAACGTGTTTTCCAAGGCCGCGGTTTATAATGTACTGTCTGTGGGTATATTTGAATTTTTGTACCCGGCACCGGCTGACGCGTTACCACAAATTCGCTATATTTTGCACACACGAACACGCGTATTATCTGTTTGCGAGTGTATAATATGTATGTATACGTGGTGTTTAATGGTGTATTTGTATAATAATAATAATAAAAAAAATCGTTTTATTGTGTATACTGGTAATAATATAACATAATATTATAATTTTGCAATCGTGTCCTTTGGCGAAAAGGACACGCACAGCGCCACGATGGCAACCCGCTGAACATAATAATAATATATAGGTACTTATACCTATTTCGTATGAAATAATGTGTCGTGAGCGATAGAAAGTTGTATTTTATTATGTATTATACGGTTTGAAAAATAGAATTAATATTATAAAGGAAGAAGAAACAATGTATTTATAATATGGTTAGTAGTATTTAATCGTTTTGTGCTGACATCACGATATAAATATAATATATAATACGCAACATTAAACGTGTAGGCACGAAACGGAAAGGAGAGAAAAATAATGTAAAGAAAACACAAAAAAACAATAGCGGTTTTTTTGATTTATCAACACTGGCCATCTCGTTTACAATGTGTGAAATGATTTTTCGTTTTCACCTCGTATTTTATAAAAATATAAAATATACGCGCACAATGCCACAATATGTATTATACACATACATAAGACACGATTATATTATACTTATGTCCCAAAATTACTCTTACTTCTCAAAATTGTATACTTATACGAATAAACTGTACCTATAAAAGAACGAAACAGATGTATTTTATACGTATTCTAATAATATACGTAATTACAATATATTATAAAAAGTAATTTCAACATTTGTATTTTTTTTTTTTTTTTTTTTTTTTTTTTTTACTAGAGACAATTCTTTTCATAATTTAACTCGTAATTTAATTATAGACAAATACAAAATCCCACGTTGTCTGTTTCAATTTTTTTTTTGTAATATTCATAAAATGTTAATAATATTTAAAATAATAGTATATAATTTACTGTGTATTTCACTAAAATCATTTCTAAAAGACCGGACAATTTTGCACATGATACAGCCTGTTGTGTAGATACAGAATTTAGTGAGTAACGTACTCTCGAGATTGAAAAATGGCAGGGTCTCTCACAAAACAAAGTATAAAACGTGTCAATTTTAAGTATATATCACAGTTTGTATGTTTTTAGAATCAATACAAGTCCTACGACCTAATTATAATATTCTATATTAATTATAAATTACAGTAGGTACTAGGTATGTATTAATTTTTATACCGTATACACTGGTTTTTGTTACATTTACATATATTAAATACAATATATCTCAATGACAAAATATCTGTGCTATGATCCTCAAATGAGTTCGATGATAGAATTCGCGACTACTTTAATTCCCATTCAAACAAAACATGTAAATGACCGCCCTTGGATGGCTGCGAGTTTGCGACGTGAGAAATCCTATACAGCAACAGGCACGACTGGTTCGGTGTTCACTGTGGGATTACGGGAAATTCATGTTTTTATATGTTTATATGGTTTTTTTTTAACGACTTGTTATTGAAATCCAACAATATCAGAATAATATTGCAATATGAGAATCATCGCCGAATAGTGAAATAATACATATTAATTTACAGCGTTTAAAATTACATTCAAAAAAAGTTTTATTTACCTAGTGTAGCATAATATATAAATATATATTTTGTACTGTTTTTATATTTATTTTACATTTTACAATATTATAATCATCCAATAATTCGAAATTAATTCCCATTACTAATATACGTAATAATATACAAATAATATGTATTTCTCGTGCGAATATAATAATAATATAATATATTCGTACGTGTATTCTTATATAGGCTACATATTATATGCATATATTATTATTTTTATTATTAACACCCGATCCGGAGACTGCTGCATAATTAAGGTTATACAACTAAGTCGAAAATTGATCGATATTCTTATGTGACATGGGCCATGGTGACCGATATCTGGTTACAAACCTCGACGGGTGATACCTAATATGGTTATGTGCGTGTTGTTAAGACTTCTCTGATTACACAATGTTCTGTATGCTTTGTGCAGATTTTTAAAAGCTTACGAGATCATTTATAGGTACATCTTCAAATAATAACATATTTTTACAAAATGTGTACTCAATCGATCATTGATATAATGATAACCCAATACTTACAGTTACATTTTATAATTTATATTTTGTGAATAATTCATGAAAATTATAAACGTCCAAATAATGTAGAAACTTATAAAAAATAAATAAATAAAAATATATAATACTTACATTAAAATATTTAACCAAAGTATAATATTATTAAGAGTTTATTACATATTACACGACATCAGTAGGAAGTGGTTTTAATTTTGTAATGCATTTCCCTTTTTACTATTCTCTTGGCAACATCATGATTTGACCGTGTTGTAAAAACAGCACAACTACATAAAAGACATATGGCTTTGGCTAGATACATTTTTACTTATTATAATTCATATGTCAATATTCATATCATGACTTTTGTTAGATGACTAACCAAACTTAAAGAAATAATATTTGATTTATTTTTAATGAAATTCTATATGAAACACAAAATCCCGTTTATACGAGTATACTTTAAAAATTGTATAATTCTTAACTAATTTTTACTAGATTTCTTTCTTCGATTATTAAGAAAATCATAGTTTTAAAAACAATAATTTATATAAAAAGTATTTTCCTGTACGTTCATTACGTTCTTTGTCTATAAATATAAGTAATAATCTAATAATATTATATTACCTACAATCAAATTGAATTTCATTTTTCATTTAATCTCATGAATAGAGAAAGGTAAATCTGTCAATAACATATAGGTTAAGTTACTTATATTTCAATTTGTAAATTAAACAAGTTGTGGAATAAACATTTTATTTTATATTCCATATCTCTATATACTATAATCTGTTCGCAAAAAAAAAAAAAAAAAAAAAAAAAAAAACATATTTGTAAATTACCTGTACGTTATAGTTTAACAATAATTTGGTAAATATATGACATATTGAAATTATGTCCTATAAATTAAATATACCTATATCAAATGAATTGTTTATAGATTGATTCTTATTATATATTTCAATATTTTACAATGTTAAATAAAATTGACAAAAAAATTTGAAAATTTGATTGAAACTCAATACATTTCACTGAACTCAGTTCCAATTAATTGTGTATATAACATTTACGTTTTTTTAAAGTATAAAAAGCAAGGGAAGAGAGTCTGGTTTAGAAAGGATGCAGGTGTAAAGAGGATACTGTTGAATTTTGATAAATCATTACATTGGAAAAACGATTCTGAGCGAATACTGTCAGATTTGGGTGTTTAAATGATTAATTTATGGGTTTATTGGTATATACTCGTATATTGAATATATAGAGACTGATAAATGTAAAAATTTTAATCAAAACATATATTATCTGATGAACTTAACACCTGTATCCCTTTCCACACCAGTATCCCTTCTCTTGCTTTTTACATTTGAATTCACGAACACGTTCATTTTTTTTATTAATGATTTGACGTATGTTTCAATACCTAATAAGTTTAATCGAAGTAGGTAATAATAAGAAACATGTATATTTTTTTTTTTATAAAGTTAGGTTTAGAATATTATAGTATATGATTTGGAATAATTGATCATCTATACTTCACCACCCAAAAATTTCTCAGTTTCAAATTTCTCAATTTCAGTGTCCCTACATACGCAATAACAATCTTTTGCATTTTAATAAAATCTTCCGTGGAAGAGAGAGCACGCCAAAAAGTCGAATACAGTAATACATATATTAATTTTTCCAATTGCCTGATTTTGATCTGGTTTATAGTTTATTTTTCTTTTATGAACGTTATACGTGCAAAATAAAATTATTAACATTACTATTTCGAGTATAACGTTTTTAATAATTTAAATACTTACCTATTTATAGCGTATTATATCCGATTATTACATTACGAAATTTTTTAATCGTGATATATCAATGCAGGACTACAAGATATTACTAAGTTTATGAATATTACAAATATGTACCAATATTATATATTATAATTTAGCGTAGTGTAACATAGTGAAATATAAATATAAGCTGTATAATCTGTTTTTTTTTTTTTTTTATTATTAAGAATAAATATCTGTAACGGTACTAAGTACAATAGAACGTCAAATAGTGATTTTTCTTAACGTTATCCATTCGTATAGTTACTGTTACTTTGCATTATGCCCTGTCTAAAATGAAATAATATTAATATAATGTACCTATATAAAGATGAGATCTGTAATCAATATAGACATTTCGCTAGTAATTTCTCATACAATAACCACAAATACGTGACGTTTAAGCTCACTTTTTATTTTTATTTTATTGTGTGTCGATACTCGTGTATCGTAGCTGCAGTATAGCAGTGACGCCAATCTATAACAATGTCTGCAATGTTGACCTAGATCGATTTAATCGCCATTAGAATATAATACAATGTACGATATAAGAAGACATTTATAAAAAAAAAATTACCATTGACCATTTTCTATTAATAATTAGTACAACATTATCAAACATAATTAATGTAATTTATATATTTATACTTTAGGCGGAACGTGATAGTTTATTAGACATGCACCATGAAATGGAAAAACAGCTGGTAACCAGAGACCTGGAACTGCACGAGAAAGAAGAAGAACTGTTTCTGCAATTGGAAAAAGTGATAAGGTTAGAAGAAGACTGTGAAAAGTTACGTACGGAAAAGGATAAAATGGTAAAATGGATGGACCGCTTGGAACGGGAAAAAAACGAAGCGTATAGACAATTGCGTCTTCAAGCTGAATCGTCTGAGATCACCAGGCGTAATTTGGAAAGGGCTCGTTTGGACGCGTACAGACAGTTTTCGGTAATCGCAGCCGAAAAAGATACTCTTGAAAAAGAGGTAAGTCCACCTACGATCCACCTTACCTCAGCAAGAGGGAATTTAAACATGTTTGGTTTGAAAAAAAAAATACGAAGATAAGTATCTAATTAAATTATTTTCGTTATATTACAGAATTCTAGACTAAAGGAAGTGTTGGAGGATCTCGAGAGAAAGGCTGATTTATACCATTCGAATAGTAAACAAGCCAGTAAAAAAGCTAAACGCGTGTCCGGTCTGGAACGTGAAGTTAACGAGCTAAAATTAATGGCCAAACAGTCAGCCACGTTAAACAGCCAACTACAAAAGGGCATGAAACATCTGGCTATGTGCCGGCGCAAGAAATGTTCCGTTTGCTCATACACCAGAGCTACGTTTGGAGAGTACACGTCAAACAGACACGGGTAAGTTTTAATCTGAAACGTCATATTCGTGTTATTTTAAAAAAAAATCTGATTTAACGATTTGTATAATTTTTATACAAACGTATTATACATATAAATATATATATATACAAATATACAATATACCTACTAAGTATTCATTACATTTTGTACTATTTATCCGTAATCCGTAGTTATTTATTAATTATTACAGTAGAAAATATTGTATTATATCATATCAAATAAACATGGTTAAACTATAAAATTGGGTTGAACCAACTTTAATTATAAAAATTAACTAAGATTAAAAAATATTTCAGTTTACTAATATATATTTTAAAATTAACTTTAGTTTCAATGTTATATTTGAATTTTTCTTGAATACGACCCAATCAGAAAAGTCATATTCAATTATTTTATACAAAACAATTTCTGCTTAAACGTTGTTTTGTATGATTCATATAAACATATACGTATGTTATACTCATTATTCTTTAGTCTTTACATTGTTTACTATTTATTTAACCAAATTTCAATATAAAAATATAATGGGAAGTGCCTAGACCATTATTATTTTTAACTTTTAAAAATCAAGTGTAGTGCAATAATATGATTATTTAATTTTTAATCTGTTTTTTTTTTTTATAATTCTTTCCAGAGAAAAGACTTCGAGGTTCATCGGAGGCTGTTTTCCGCTCGACGAGCTTCGTCGTACTTCCGACCGGATGTCCACATCGGACATTGAATTGGAATGCGCGAAACTCGCCGAACGTCTGTCCGCATGCTCATTCCCGCACACTCCGCCTTCAACCCCAGAACGGTCCATGATGAGCGGATCACTGTCGCGGTTTGTTTCGTACATCGATGACGCGTTCTCTTCGGCAAGTGAAGACGATGACGAAGATGTATGTACCGGAGATGACAGCAGACAGGCAAAGTGCGTTGGTGGTCATCGTGGTCAATTTTCGTCCGATTCGGGAATCTCGTCTTCGTCAGCCACTCCGACCGACCAGAACAAAATGACACCATCCGGCAGTGGCCACCGGGTCTTGGCATCGTCGTTTAATCGTTCAGCCAAGTGGACTTCATCATTCCGAAAGCTCATCAGGCGCGTGTCTTCCAAAAAACAAGTAAACGAGTAATAGATATTTAAACATGAAAACAAAAATGTTAAGTTATCAAAACAATAATGTTATCTTCTCACATGTATAGAGTTTTCTCTTTTAATTTGTTTTTAAACTTGTTATTTTTTTATAATTACGTTTTTAATTTTAATATTTTTCACTAAATAATATATAAATCATAACATTGTTACTTATGTACTCATGTATACTACTCGTACCATATAACTATTATATAAAAATATAAGGTCGAATAGCACTCGTTGAGTACTAGTTATTGCAAAATTGTGTTACTAACTTATTTCAATTTATTATTCATTTAAGAGTTTTGCTGCTTATAGAGAATTGATTTTAAACATATTACGTAAACAATAGGTGCTGTGAAATATTGATAAAATTAACTATACTAAAGTGTTAGCATATTAGCTTTATATCTTATATTATACTTTTCTCTTTTCGTTGTTATGTTATTTATAACTAAGTTTTTCATTTGATATACTATAATTGACAGTATTAATATATTTATTGTAATATTATATAAAGTTAGATCATCATTCCTATAACGATGTTATTCCTATGTAAAATATAATATACTAATGAATTCTTAGATTAATTCTTATAATTTCTATATTTATGCTATATCATTGTTTAACATATTTTTTAATTTTTATCAATACGTTGCATTTATTATGATATAATCTATTAAAACATATATGTATATTGTATACTGACTGTAATTGAAATATATTATGTAATGCATGTTTATTGAAAAGACATTATAAAATAAGTTAAATTTAAAATGCTCCTATGGATATATTATATATTTAAATTTTAACAATACTTTTATAACTAATATTATTAATAAAGTTAGTTTTTTTTAAAAAAAAAAAATATCGATAGCCATAGACTTTAGGTACTAAACTTTATATATTGTTAAAAAAATATGTACTACTAGATATGATATGATATTATGTTTCATTTTTTGTAAACAAAATATTACTCACCTTTAAATAATTTGTAATTAATGATATTTGTTTGAAAAAACTATGAAAAAATAATTATATTTATGTCAGATTTAAAAGCAAATAATGTGTTTGTTGTATAATTCACATTTTATAACATAATGTTATATTATCTCTAAATCAGTTGTTTATTGTGTTGGATAGATCTTTTGACATAAATAGAAAATAAAAACTTAACGAAAATATTGAATATTTCACATGGAAGTGTCTTATTTTGAAATCAAAAACGACTGCGCCGTTTTACATTGTAAAAGAAACCACTTAACTCCTTTATTTTATACGCGACGAAGAAAAAATTAATTGCTCACTTGCTAGAATGACTTAAACGAGTTGTAGGTTTGGATACCGGCAGAACGGAAAAAATAAAATGCATTTTTTTATAAAAATTAATCGCGAAAAATTCGTATTCTTCCAGATTTATATCAATAACTACGTCGATCGTTCAATATTTATTTACGCCGCGGTTTTTGGACGACAGTGAAATAATAACACTATATCGTATCTAATAAAATGTTTACTATATAAATATCAGTGTTCGCAGACGTATCGTACAATGAATTTTAATTCCAACCACACGTGTAGTAACTCTAAAAAATAAAAGTACAATAACTATATTATGTTATTATTGTTTTATAATGAATACACAATATCAAAATCTACTTCTCCCGTAGATAACGATTTAAATTGGATCGTAAAAAGTATTTATAAAAAAATTTAAAATTGGTACATATAATTTGTCGATTTTTAACATATCATATTTGATTTATCCGTATTTTTTGGAATTTTATCAAATTTCAATAAAAATAAAAAATAAATTGTACTTGCCTTATATAAAAAAAAAAAAACGTTTGACCCACATAATTTCGTTTTTCAGAGAAAAAAAATTACATTGTGTGGCCACACGCGAACAACGAACGTCATTGAAATATTTCGGACCACGCGTCCGTCTATCGCTTCTGGTATTTTGGACCGTAGAATAGTTTTTCGGTATGCATTTTATCGTTTATATTAAATAGATATCTGCCGATCTGTTGTGTAGAACGACGCCCAGTGAAAGTATTGTATTATAATTATACACGTACCGATATTAATAAAAGTAGACGTCGTTGGTCATAAATCATAATATTCCCCATTTGCCTACAAACTAATCGTCCAAATCCAAACCGAAAAGCTTTTTATACGAAGCCGAAGCCCCACGCGTTGGTCGGGTACTTATATAAATCGATAAAATTATTATAAAAATTACGATTATATTATATAAAATAACGTTTACTCGTTATGATTTTATGAAAAATATTTGGAAATTTCGTGTGAGTATATCGCGAACTGACGACCGTGATTTCGTTATTTTTAGGTATCCGTCGGTGCGCTTATTGCGTTGCCAAACGTACAGACCCCTCGTGCCTCGTGTACGTTCTACATATTTTGAGAACGCGTTGAAATAATAATTTTTAATCCATTATTACGTCATTATAATATAATTATGTTCGTGCGGATAATATTCGGTTTCGAATTGTCACGTATAATATTATAAAAACATCGATTGGCAATAATTACGATTTACGGCCGTGAAAACGTACAAATCTATAATATTATTTTTCTCGACGCCATAAACGTACGTAGTGTAATTGATTTTTTTTTTTTTTTAACAACAATTAGTTGTTGGGGGGTCGAACATTCGAATCATTTTCAATTTGAATAATATTGTCATATACAACACTCGAACTTTGGTAATTTAAAAAGCAATATTATATTTATATAAAATTAAAACGTAATATAAATAACATTTTTCGAGATATGATCATATTGACATATTGTAACTACTAATATTATTTATTTTTATTCAATACCCTAGTAAAAGAGTGGCGTATCATACCGTTAAACGTTAAACTAATAATAATAACATAAAATCAATTTACGTCACTGTCAGTACTCGGGAGATAAAATATCGTTTCGAAAAAAAACAACCTACTAAATTCATAAATGCTTGTGATCTATACACTATACAGAAGACACGCAAACGACAATCGCTTGTTTATAGTTTTGGTCGGCCCAACGTTTTACTTATTGACTGCAGTTAAGATTTTAGTCAATTTTAAGTTTCTAACTAAATTTCTAAAATTATATTTTACCCAATTCAAACGATTGTAGCAATCAGCGATTTGTACAATTTGTACTTGTATGTTGTATCAATCGAATCGTTTATGTTTATAATTTCATACTTACTATAATATTATGTTGAACTCTGAGCGTAATAATTTACACCAGCCGTGGATTTCGAATCTCGAATGTGTCGTTAATTCCTGATTAATATATTATGTGATGGTTACAGACTATGAATATTACATTATACGCGCCTGTATGTTAGTGAGTTGTGTGTACCTAAACCACGGTTTACCCGAAATTATTATAAGAAGTTAAAATGTAATTTCAGATTAACAAAATTTTAATAATTATTAATTCCATTAATAGCATTGATATTGTAATACGAAGATCCTTTGAAAAAGTATTATAGGCATAGGCGTAACTAGGTAGGGGCTTGGGGAGGCTTCAGCCCCCTAACATTATATATAGCCCTCCAAAATAATTTAATGACAAAAAATATAATTTGGTAAACAAATATGATTAATCATAATTAGACGAAAATAATAGAATATTATGTTTACATTATAAAGCTTATTGATGAATATAAATACCTATTATAATTTATAATATTATTACGAAAATGTCATAATAACTATAAGTTTAAATTTAATTATTTTTAAAGAGAAGAGATTTTTTAGAATTAAAACGTGGGTTAGGTTTAGTATGCAACAAGACAGATTTACATATTAAAAGGAGATATTACAAATTTAGTTGACATTGAACAAGTTAAAAATGAGTTTACTGCAAAAGATAGACGATTTTATTTATAATAATTAATTAGTATTTTAAATTTATTAAAGGATTAATTAAGAGGTATACATTTTTAAAAAAAATTTAATAGTGTATTAGTATATGCATTTTAAATATGCATATAATTACATTTTTGAATTTTATATTTATATATTTTAAATGTTAAGGACTATAATTAGTATGATATATTAATTAATAAATGTACTAATATATAATTCCTTGTACTTATATAGTTTATATATACATATTAGGACGATATTCGAAAAGGGTAGTTACTTAATAAAAATGCTAGGGAAAATGGTTAGGACACTAGCCCCCCTAACCTAATGTTCTAGTTACGCCTATGATTATAGGATTCATAAGGATCTGTGATTAAATTTAAAGCGTTGGCGTCGTATATAGAAATACGAACATGTCTATAAATATATAAATTCGCTTATCGAACACGTTATTAATTATTTTGAACGTATTTTATTTTATTTTATTTTATATTCAAATCGTTTGTTAGCATTTTATAATTTTTTTTACGCAGAAATTAAGATTATCAATGTAAACAAAACGAAAATAAAAAAATAATAATAAAAATAGCATTTAAAATATTTTAAATTCGTAGACATTATTTATTTTGCAGACAATTATATGCTTTAATTAAAAAAATAAAGAGGACTGCATGACGTATACTATAATACATAACCAAAATATAAAATTGTAATGAATTAAATAAAAGTACATTACATTAATTACTATTTAAAATAATCATAACGTAGCCACGTGGTTACTAATGTTATATTCGTAATGGTTATTTCGTGTTGTTATACTCGTAATGGTTATTATAAAAATATTATCAGTATCGCCTCGCACTACACACATTCTCCCAGTGAATAGCGTAAAATTCGTTTAACTACTGATTAATAAAAACAATTAAGTCTCATATCTGTAAGTCTATCAGAGAATAATATTACGGATTCGTCCGTCTCGTATCAGGTACGTTATTCTTCACGGAGTCTAACAGGTTATCTAACTATTCTAACGGGTTCATTAAAACAAGAAGTACCAGACGTTAGAAATTAAACCTTTATTTAATGGAAATATTTTTGTACAATTTTAAAGTATTTTTTTTTTTATATATATCATAATTTCATAATACATTTGTTTAAATCACACGAATATACAATACTAAAATCCATCCATTTCTCAATAAACCGGTAATAAATAATATAATATTCTAGAACAATAATGACTGCTGTTATTTTATTTATTTTCAGCATGACACGCAATAACGTCTTATAATCGTTATTCTTTGGAATAAATATAACCAGGGGCGGATTGGGAAAATATTTAGGTGCGGGAAAAAGTTGATACTCCGGCGCATTAACCCGTGCACTTTAATAAACACAAAAACTAATATTTTTATAGAAATGTATTTATTGTTATTATTATTATTTATATATTTTTTTTAGTATAATAATTAGTATTAGCATAAATTGATAATATATTAGATTCTGAGCGAAGCGAAGAATGTATTGGTTTTACAGTGATGTGTGATTTATTAATTTTTTCTTTTATGTATGAAAACAAAATTACGACCCGAAATAATGCTGCGATTTGCACGAAAAGGGTATGTTTCCGATAGCAAAGTGGATGTAGTTGGTAATTTATTTAGGTCATTTTTCGAATTTCTCAAAATTGACTATAAGCAGTAGAAAAAACTTCGAAAAAGTGACGAAAAAACGGCATTTTTCATGAAAAATGAAATTTTGACGAATTCAATTTCTATATTTCACGATAACTCGAGCAATTTTTAAAGAGACTTGAAATTTTTTTTGGAATTTCACATAGCGATTATATATATGTGGTAAAATTTTGAAACCGTTACATTAATTTTTCTACAAAATATTGGACATTGAATATTTCGTAAAATTCTCGTTTTTACGTATATAATGTTTGATAAAATTGGCAATTTTTGGTATTATGGTCAGAAAATTTTACTGAAGTATACTTACATATTACTTAACATCATACTAAAATATTAGAAAAATCCCTAATCTCAATTTTTTTTTATAGCTGTTTTAAGTTGATATTTTTAGTTCGAACGAAAATTATAATCTGACTGAACTTCACTCAGAATCGTTTTATCGAATGCAATGGTTTATCATTGCATTCAAATTCTAATTAAAATTAAACGCTATGATTCGCACACCTGTATCCTGTGCGGCAGGAGTTCATCTTTTTTAAACTATCTTTTGTTATTGTTTCATCAAATTTTTTAATTTTGTTAGCAAGTTCAGTTTAAAGCATTTGGTGGAAATGTATTTTTGTTTAAATCTTCAAAATTAGTGGGGGAAAGACATTCTAAATCAGTATACAATATTCTATTATTCAAGAACTTTTTTCATACTAGTTATTGTATTATCTAAGCAGGGCCGGATCTTAACTTTTTAACACCCGGGGAAAATTAAAAATATACGCCCTTTTCAGGAAATTTCAGGGAAATGACCAGAATTAGTATTATTTTTTTTTTTTATGAAAAATCAAGCACAGCACACTCACATAGTAGTGTGAGCACCAACCATTTATAAAGCCGTTTGCAATATACTGGACCAATAAATTATTTATCACAAATTATTCGAACAATTTTAGCTTGAAAACCAAAAAAAAAATAATTTTTATATAATCAAGTAATATTTTTAAAAGAACTTCTTAATGGTGTATTTAAAGCTAAAATCTATAGTTAATATTTCTAAGTTTCAGGTTTAGAAAAAATAATATAGGCAATAATAACATTTACGACTTTTGTTTCAAAGTGCATTTTAAAAATTAAATTTTTAAAATTTAAAACCTTTAAAATACGCACACAAAAATTATACGCCCGGGGATAAATCCCCGACTTCCCCCCCCTAGATCCGGCCCTGTATCTAAGATTATATTATGAACTTCGACAGTACATTTTTGTGATTACTGATTATTTCCATGTTCGTGGTTACACTGTAGTTGCGATTATTCCGCAATCTTAATAAATAATAAAGACAATACCTATATAAATATATATATATATATTATTATTATTATAATATTGGAAAATACTATAAAAATACCTATATTATATTATTACATTTTTTAAGCAGTCCATCAGGAAAACTCCCGAATTCCCGGTGGTCCAATCCGCCCCTGAATATAAGGATGTTAACGATGAGAATAAGAATATTATAAATTTCCTATTCATACTGCCATCTCATCTCATCTCCGCGCGTTTCTATAACTTCCATTTAACAACTTACGACAACAAACTTTGAAACGTCTAATATTTTATTCGTTACAAAATTATTTCTTCATAAATCGTACCCATATTTCTTAAATTGAATTAAATATACAAACGTTAAAATTTGTATCGGACAATCAAAAGTTGCAATGGAGTACAGGTAATTAATTAAACACTCGATAATGAATAATAAATTATGAAGTGTCATATTATTCGATATTGTTTCCTACATCTGCTCGTGTGATATTATTTATCAGTTGGGTAATCAATAATAATGATAATAAATAACCAATTTCGTTGCTTCGATAATATCGCATTGTCGTCGGTGACAGCGGTAACGTAATATTTATACGCACAATGTTATTAATATTTAATTAATATTGTCGTCATATTATTATTTAAATAATAACAAGAACAACTTAACCTACAAGAAATTTTAATATTTATATATACATAAATATAATGTAGGTACTTGTCACGTCTCCGGGGTTCTCACGCCGTGAGATAATAAATATTATTTCTTATAAATTTATAATAGTATCTATAATATAAAATATTTCAATATCGAACGCGTGTCGTGATTTTAGATTATTATTTTTTCTGTAATGAAAGACGATTACGTTTTAAACGTTCAGGTTTACGACGAACTAAGGATGGTAAACGGATAATAATCGTTTAAAATGTAAATTGCCGAAAACACGACGTCGATGACCTCACTATTCTCAGAGGTCGTAATAAATAATAATAATAATTATTATTCGAAGTCGCTGTTTGTACGGAATGCGGAGTAAATAAGTATCTACACTAATATTGGTAAATTATATAAACGATTACTGCTTTTTCGTTAAAGAGAAAATCGCCGAACAATATTTAGTCGTGATGAGTCGTTTAATTCGTTCAAAACGCACGATTTAGAGAAATATAAACACGTCTTTGTGCGTACAACAATATGTTTATGATATTTCACGCGGAATAGAAAAATATTCGAAATTTCAAACATTCTTCTATTCAATTCCGATTAATTAGATATTTATTTTTTTCGAAACCGCGCGGATCCGACAACCGAACAACTCTACAGCTTTATCGTTTCATTGCGAGATCGAAAATAATATTCCATTTATTTTGTACAGGCACGGAGAAATTATATATCACGTAAATAAACACGCACACAACGTTTTTATAATATTTAATTTTATATAACGATAGTGCATTACGAAAATGTACGTTTTGGTTCCTAGTTTCCTACCGATGTCTGCAGATCGTAGACGAGTACAGTTTTACAATTATTACAACACGACATCGTCATTTTTTATCATTTTTATGACACTTATTTCAGAATAAACTGGCAGATTTTGTTCAATCGAATTGAGAATATTATTTTAATAAGTAGGTACCTATTTGTAAATTTGTAATAATCGTAGAATACTAAAATACTTTACGTCGAGTAAAACCTGGTTAGACATTAAGTGTAAATATTTCATAAAGAATAAAAAATACGAGCTGATAATCCTGCCGCAGGGACATAGGCGCAACTAGGGGGGCGCAAGAGGGTCTTTAGCACCCCTGAGTTAATATTTAGCACCCCTTGTTTTCTTTAGGTCTTATTATAATAATTACAGTAAAATACTGTCAATTTTAAGTTTTAAAGTTTTATTTAGAACTGTTTTGTTCAAATGTTTTATAATATTGTAATCTATGAATATAATAAATTGATAATACTGCATGAAACTTAAAAAAAATATAAATTGTAAATGTCTACTTATAAGGATAATAAAATATGTTTAATTAGAATTGTAATAGTGATTCATAAAGACATAAATAATTGGGAAATAGCACTTGATGGTGTGGGGGCACAGTTTATTTTTTGTTAGGTACATAATTTTAGCACCCCCAATATTTAGGCTCTAGTTGCGCCTATGCGCAGGGATATAGGTGTGCAAATCATATAGTGTTTAATTTTAATTAGAATTTGAATGCAATGATAAACCATTGCATTCGGAAAACGATTCTGAGCGAACTTCAGTCAGATAATGTACGTATTGATTAATATATTGCCGTTTTTTCGTCGTTTTTTCTAACGCATAGGGTCAATTTTGAGAAATTCGAAAAATGATCCAAATATAAAGTACAAACAACATCCACTTTACAACCGAAAACATATTCTATTCGTGTAAATCTGAGCATTACTTCGGGTATAAAAAAAGTGACTTCATACTTGAAAAAAAAACAAAAAGACACACATCATTATAAAACCAATACATTATTCGCTTCGCTCAGAAGTCAGAATCTAAAAAGGTCTAAAATCAAGTTAAAGTAAAACTAAAAATTGACATTTTAAATATTTACCACATTCTAAATCTAAATTAATTTTAACGGTGTATTTTTTAAAAATATATTATAATCGAATAAAAACTTATAAAAATAGAAATAGCAACAAACGATTATAATATAGGGAATGGCTAAAAATAATTCGTTGCTATGACTAAACACGTCGATACAGACGACTGTGTAACTACTCGGATCGATATTCTATTTTTATCGTCAATACATCCAAAATCGTCGTATCGTAAACATATTACTATTTACTTCATATTCACAAATTACGTTTTGAAATAGATTTTTTTAAGAATACAAACAAAATGAGCGTCTTCGAAGTCAAGTCTCTACTGGATCAACTCAACGGTACACATATTATAGTTTGGCGTATTCTTTTATTACTATTTTACAATGTTATCATACGCTACGTCCGAAATTTTTGGGTTTGACGATTAACAAATACATTTTATTTATTTTACCCCAAAATTAATTAAATATGATTTATCCATCTTAATTTGATCTCGATTAGTGTCCAAATTAGTGTTTCTACTTTTATTCCTTTTATTATTAGAAATTGCAAATTTCATACAGAAAAAAATGGTTCTTACAGTACTACTATATTTTTCAGATTTTACGAGATTGCTCGTTAAATATGGGTATAGTGTTTCTGTATTAAGTAAAATGTAGAATAGAAATTTATATGTAATTAATTTATCAATCATTTAAAAAATTGTTTTTACACGGCAAACAACATTACTCTGGACATTAAATTATTACTATAATAACTGATATTTTAGTTGTCGTTAAATCGACCAAGTATAATAAATGAATTATTGAATTTATATGCTATGTTATTGTGTAATTTTTTGGAAATAAATTAAATTAATAATTAAATAATATAGTCGTAATAATATATAATAAATGGAAAAATTAAAAATCCATTTCGATTTTTTTTTAATTTTAGCCCGGGTCACACAACTGTGGTCGCGTCGCACGGTTTATATTTTACCGCGTATGTGGATACGTCATACTGTCGCGGCGATGCCTCGCGATTTGTTTGCGTTTTTTTCGCGCCATTATGATAACTATGTGCACTTTATAATGAATTTATTATATTATAATATATAATTAATATAAATTATGTATACATTTTTTTTTTTAAAACGAAATTCTTATTCTTATATGATGTATCTTAAAAGATACATCGCCAAATTAAGGGTTAACATTTATTTAGATTCAATAGATAATTCCATACTCTCGATTTATAATTTGTGTCCGAATATTCTTTACAAGAGGCATTATTTTTCAACAGAAATTATAAACAATTCCGTAGGTATCGAAATATTTACTAGTTTTTTTTTTTTTATATTTGTGGACATGTTATATTTTATTTTTTATACCAAAACCGGAAAACCGCGCATGAACATCACTATAATAATATTTTCCACACCATTGAAAACAACGTGTTCATCATGATGTACGCGATGAACGCGAAACCGCAACATGCAGCAGTCCTGAGCGGCACAACCGCGGTATCGTGACCGGGGCCTAACTAATATTTTTACAGTTTATTTTTAAAACTTGTTTTTTTATTCCATAGGTCATAATCACTTGTAAAGTTGTAATATCATACCAAAACACGACTATTGTAAATTGCATTGTTTTTTTTTTTATTACACATCTCAAAAATAATTTTCGATCAGTACGTTGCGGCGTTTTGTTTTATATAAATTTATATTATATTATTATTAAATTATTATTATTATTTGGAGTTGCACAGCCGATTATTTTCGTGGAACACTTGCACTGCACGCATTCGAATCTATTTTTACATTATTTATTTCCCAACGCTATCATAATATTTATAATATTATTACCGGATTATTATTACCTAACCTAACTTAACCTGACCAGGTACGTTTTCGATTATAATGTATTAAAATTCAAAATTTCAATCTCGATTTATAACATTATTAATATTAATTCTACGGTCGTGTATTACACGTTCATATTGCGTTGTTATAATATTATAATAAAAATAAGGTGGATACTTTTCTCTTTTCTTTTTTTTTTTTTATCGCGTCCGTCGTTATACGAGATGAAAAAATACTACCTACAACTGTAACAAATACACTCTTTAAAACTACAAAAAATCGGTTTGTTATCAATATTTATAACAAAACTTATAATCAAATAATAATATAATATTATACATTGGAAAAACGATATAATAATAATAATGGTCACGAAATGGAAAAAAAATATGTTTCATGAAGCCCTAGTACGCGAGCAGTATACTTCCAATGGGTACAAGGCTGTTTGAATGTTTTTACATTTTTTCTCTTTACAGATCAATTGGACAGGGAAATGGAGAAAATCGAATATCTGTTTCTCGATTGTTTTGTCATAAAGTCCAACGGCGGCGGTAGCAGCGGAGATCGTGGTCAGGTGAGCACGTTGATACAAATTAATTTATTATATAACATAATATAAATATTTTTATTTGGATGATAAAACAAATTCGTTGATCGACGAGAGCGTAAAACGTAATATTTTATTAATTCTATGACGACCGTTTTTGCGGACCACGTATATTTTTTACATTGCCGGCGTATTATCGAAGAAGTAAGTCACAAGGAGGTCGCAATTGGGACCACTCTGTGAGAACTCCGACCAGGGTATTATATTGTTACGTGTGTTGTACGGTATGTGTAACACCATAACCAAGTTAGTTCGTTGTTATCGCATTCGATATAAAAACCTGTCCGGTCGCTGAACGCGTTTCCGTTTCCCACCACGGTCGCAGTACAATAATATTGTACAATATCGTCAATTAATTATTTCGTATGCCCCTCGTGTGAATATTAAATTATTCACAAATCCAGTCATCCAGTGATTAATATATAATATTAATAAAATAATAATAAATAATTAATTAATAATATACCCAACGACTAACATATTATTATAAAATATAAATTATAATATCGAAACCGTGGTTTGGAACACATTAAAACGCTATTTGTTTTTTATTCCAACGTACAATTTATAATGTCCAGCCGTCATTTCGATTGTCACGATATCATAATAAAATCGATACTTCTTCACTTCTGATATGTCAGTATCATAAATCGATGAAGTATTTGAATTTATCAAGTACCTATTAGGTTATCAATTATTATAATATATTAACATCTTGGTGTAGGACCTGTACACTGTAGGTGGTTAGAGCTAAAAGTTTACGACGAATGTATAAGAAAATGTTTGTTCGAAACACTTGAACTTTGTTTTACGTATAACATAATAATGGTCGTTTTGTTTTCATTTGAAAATTATTATTGTTCAAGTTTTTTTTAAAAAAAAAAATATATATATATATAATTAACAATAAAATCGCTTGAAAATTGTTTTAAAATTGTCAATTGCAAGTCGAATAATATTGTACACAATGTACACTAGACAATCACATTATTATTATAATCACACGACCTTAGTAGTACCTTAGTCTCCATCGACGATTGTTACACCATTGACGTAGACGCCTACTGAAGTACTGACTAATATCAGTGGCATAGCCAGAGGGATTTTAGGGGTTCAACCCCTTGGATTTATATGTGGTATATGTACATACAGTGCCGTGTTGAGGGCACTTTTTAAGAACAATTATTGCACCTCAATTATAAAATAAGTTGCTAGTTGGTACTTTAGTAGTTAAGTTTGGGTAACCGTTTGAGTATGTGTGTTTGGATAAAGTTTTAAGTACTTAAATTTCAACTATGTACCTATAAAATAAATATTAACAGTAATACAAAAAACTTATATTCTATTGTATAATAGTATATATAAAACAATAATTATTTCAAAACTATTTGCATTTATATTATGAGTATATATTTTGGCGGATAATTATAAATAACATGGGGGGGTACCTAAAATTAAACTTTGCTCCTCACCAAAAAAAGTGTGTAAATATGGTAATGGTATATTTTAAGCATGGAAAACTTTATATGAATATTTATTTAATAACCACACCCCATCACACATTTCTGGCCACGCAACTGTACATTATTATAGTACTAAACGATGATGTTCGGTTAAAAAAACAAAATAGCATTTGGATATTCGTGTTTTATGAAATAAATTTACACTATTATAATAGCTATTAACTATACAAATAGAGATAAATAAATGGATATGCGACAAGCCCATAATATATTCTATATATGTAATATAGTTTTTGTCGTGAGTCACAGACCGCAATCGATTTTCAGAAAGAACACTTTTCTCTCCGACGCGACATATTGTTTTGTAGGTTATGTTCAATCGCTAAATAATATGCCATATCTAAGACGAGAAACTTAAAGATAAAATAATAAAATACGAATAAGTATACCTTACTCGTATTGGTACTTATAATGATTGTTTAATAAACTATATATATATCCCCTCCCCATTTCATTACCCTTTACATTATAAATAGGGGTTTTGTATTAAATGTATTATAATATTTTGCAAAATATTTATATAATTTTAAATACAATATTATACAACTGTTTTGTCCTTCACGTACTGAAATAATAAACAAAGTTTGACTATATGGTATTTTATTTCTCCACAATGTGCCCGTGTGTTACGTTTATTACGATAAAATTGATTATTATCGTAATTAAAACAAATAAACAATAACGTACAACTTTGTAAACAAATAAACAACGGTAAATATTACGGTGACGTAATATTTAAATATGTACACAATTATTCTTATTTAAATGGGATCGGCGGTTTCTTTATCGGTTTAGTTTAAACTGCTGTATTTGATATAATTCAAATAATATTAATCGATTATGCCATTTAAAACCAAATTATTTATATAACACTATTTATGAATTATTGTTTGAAATTCAAATTTTTTTTATACACATTTGGGTTTCGTAGAATGTTTATAAGGTATCCGCGAATAATAAAGTTTTTGAGAACCGCTGCGGTTTAAAAAGTCATTATACTAACTTGACAAATACTTAAATTTTAATAATATATTCTAAATGTATACCGGTTCATTACTATAATAATTATTCAGTGAATAATAAATCAATTCATGAAAATCATAATATTACTTATTAAGTTAATATATGTCTAATATGGACGTACTATGTCGTGTTAGACAACTAACGACTAAAATGTACATTTTAAGGTATAAATACCGCGTACTGTCTCTCTACAATAATTTATTTTAACTCGCATACCATTTTAGGACATAATATTATAATAATACATGTGCTTGTCTCGACGATCGATGAATGTTTTCAAATCATATATGGATATATGGGATCTAAAAACGTTTGAAATCAGAGACGACTGTCATGTCATCTTATGTACCGCCTAAGATACGTGTCCTTCTTTTTTTTAAATTACCCGTACTCAATTCCCACTAAATTTCAAAATTAATGATTCCAATGTATTTATCGGAAGAAACAAAATATTTGGAATGAGAAAGCATTTAACAATAATTTTATTTGGATAGGTCCAAACAAAAATTATTCAGATAATATCGCTAATTCATTTATGATTAGTTAATCAGACAATCGTTGTCTGCAGGTTTATGGATGTATAATTAAATGAGGACAAAATAAGTAGAAAAAAGTACATTTTAAAAATTAAATCAAAACTTTACATAACCGAATAATATATTTCATTAATTTTAACTATGAAAATATTTAATTTTAATTCGGTCGGAATCATCGGAATGCGTGTGATCAAAACATGTATTTTCCTTCGTCTTTTCTCTTAAGAATCGCATTAATAAAATGTCGACTTAAATATCTTTCTGTAATGCCTCGCGAGATTAGTATTTTGAGAACGTATAGAAATTATTATTAATTATTATTTATTTTTTTTCAATAGAATTTAGATATTAATTGCTGATTTATAATTAATATTATAATATAACTTTAAGCGTCGAAAATCACTTTTCAAACTCGGTAACAATATTTCGATTAATTTTCCACAATATACGTGGATTTTCGCGTTCCAGGGGCCAGTCGTCAACGCGCCGAGCACTGCAATCGACAATCGTCCGTACGACTGCGGGGATGCGTCTTCTCTAAACGCCGACGCATTTCCGTTCATCAGCGGCGTGTCGCAGTACCCGAGCGGCGTGTCGCAGTATCCGGACGACGTGTCGCAGTACTCCGGCCGTGCCGACATGTCGCGGTACAGTCGCGGCGGTGCGTCAAACGCGTACAACGGTTCCGTACGTTTGCACCGGTACACCAGTGGCGGCTATAGGCCGCACGCGTTCACCGCCAAGAAGCAGAACAGAGCTGTCGACATCATCGATCCGGCGACTGGCGAGAAAGTCGTATGATCCGCGGACGTCCGCCATCGTAATAATGATTAATATTAAAAAAATATGGGTCACGATGTATCCGTATTTATTCGTTAAATTGTTAATAAACAATAAAAATTCGTTATTTTATTACCGTCCAATCGACGATTTTTGTACATTATAATATTATACATTTGGATATATTATTATTTATTAATATTACTAAAAACAGCGATAATATTTGCATTAGATTTCATTATTTTAGTAAATTGTATATAGATCTCTATTATTATTTATTTGATGGCAATAATAAAAAAAAAACAAAACAAAACAAAAAGAATCGAATTCTCGGCGAATCATGTAGGCAATTTCACTACGCGCGTGCGCGATTCGCCCACATCGATAACACCACGGGCGTCAAACCCGAAACGGTTCATAATAAAATAGTTATATAAGTTTTCCATTGTTCTTTTTCACATTTCACTTCAAAATATTTTCTTTTCAAAAACTACATTTTGGTCCAGTATCCCCTCCGTAAAATTATCCAATGGATACTTGGATAGGTGTTTCCATTCGCATTACTATAACCATAAAAAAAGAATATAACTAGGTAGTTATTTAATCTATTTGGTACTTAAAAAAATAGTTATCTACATTTAAATTTGACAACTCTGTTGATTTAAAACTTGGTAAAAAATAATAATTTCAAAAGTAGTTAATTATGAAAACACACTGTCATCGTTTACCATTTAATAATAAAATAATTGTTTTTTTAAAAGTAACTAATTAATCCTCTTTTTAATTGTAGTAAGCAAAAAGCTAAACACGCTTTAATTATTAATTTTATTAAGTGATATACATTTAGTAATGAATCAATAATTAATTTATGAACTTTATACAATAATTTAACTATTTTTGATTATTTATACCAATTCTTCATGATTTATATTATATTGTACGATTGATAGTTAAATCATTATCCATATCAGAAAGCAAAAAAGATAAAAATTAATGAATGGATTATTCTTCTTCAGCGTTAAATATTATTTATCAAGTATATTTTGTTCATTTCTTTTAAGTTTTAAATAAATTAAAACATAACATACAAATATTATAATATTTTATGGACAGATTGTATGAGCGAGTCATTATCAAAAACACAACATTTCATCATCAAAACACAGTTTATATTATTTACACAATATTTTATAAAACCTTAATGTAAATTTAAAAAATAAACAGCTTTATTCAGAATCAATATCACGAATATAATAACAGTATGCTGTCCAATAAAAGGAATATTATAACAAATTTAATTTAATATTATTACTAAGTTAGCATTGTTTTCTAAATCCAACTTACATATAATTAAAATAACTCCATATAACAAAAATAAAGGTAACTAAGCATATTTTTGTTTTATACAAATAACATAATATACTAAATTATTTAATACTATGGTCTAAATGTATTGTATAAAATATCAGTACGTACAAAAATAAAATATTATTGATAATATTAAAAATGTAAATGCTGTAAAATGCATTAACACGATTTCATATAATATATACGCATCTTAAACACAAATATTGAGATATTCTTGTTCTATAATCTAACACCAATAGATATAATATATTTTCAGAGGTTCTATTAATGTTTGAATTACTCTAATGTAATATGAATAATAAAAAAAAAATTGCACTTATGTTTAAGGTGAAAAATTATTAAACAACATATTTTTTAATTTACACGAACATAATATTAAAATATAATATTACAATATTAGCGAATCGTTTAAAATATAACTGACAAATAATAATAATAAAAATAAAATTGTAAGTGATAAATTAATTTAACTGAAAAGTAAAATGTTCGACTCTAAACTACCTATTGATTATTTGTGTATATAAGCATTTAAAATTAATTATGATTTACTATTATGGAAAAATCTGAATGGTAAAACTAATAAATACAACATAAAATTCATTATTTTCTCATACACGGATGAGATAAAAATGACCCTGTCCCTGTGAACACAGTTTACGTAAAATGTATAAAATACTATAATGTCTAGTATGTAAAATAAATTATATTTAAAAGAAAAATTGTTAATTATATTAAAAAATAATATAAAATAAAATTGTAGGGAATAATAATAATATTGGCTATAATATAAGTAATATATTTTTTAACATAAACAAAGCATTATTGCATCTACACTGTTTTTGTATCGAAAGAACGGATAATGTCCTGCAAGCTGATGTATGTGCCCAGAACCAGCGCCAGAATGCCAATGATGATCAGTATAATGTCTTTCCACAAGACATAATTGAAACGACCAAATTCCCGTTCAGGGTATAAAACACATATTTCAATTAGTGCTGGGAATGCAATGCCTAACACGGACAGACATAGTGCACCGAACAATGATATGAACAACTCCAACCGTGGTATAGACACGGCTAACAAAACTGTCAATATGAATAAATAAATATTAATTATATTATTATATTGTAGAAAAAAAATAGGTAAATTATTAATATACCTAATTAGTTATTATATATTTATTAGTCATTGCATATAATATAATATAATCAGTTGCTCTAAGAACGTGTGAATGTTGTATAAATGGATTTATCTAAACTAAAATAAATCAAGTTGTAAAAATTCTATAAATAAAATTCTGATTCGAGAAAATTCAATCAAATTACATATTTGCATGCAATGTATCAATTCGAATATAGAAATTTACATACAACTTTCAAGTTTATTATTATTCTGTTATTCACCAGTAAAACGATAAATACATAAATTATATTATTACAAATTTACGAACTATAATATATTATAATAGTAGGTAATTATAATCTACTTTACTAGAAGTAATGAATAAATTACATTTAATTTTTAGTATTTTATGTACAGTAATCAGAATTTTATGTTATAAAAAAATTTTTTTTTTAATAAATTACTATCTGATATACAAATATTTTTGAATTAAATTAAATTAAAAGTTTTTCAGTATATTATAATTATGCATTTTTATTTGAATTAAATTTTGAAATATGTATATAAGAAAATACAAATCAAATTTCATCAAATTTTGTAATAAACTTTATAATATAATAGTTCAAAATAGTTCTCCTGATTCTCAAAGCTTTGAGATACATGATACACATTTTAAGCTTGACATTTGAAAAAAAATACCTGATCATTCGCGTTGGCAATCGGTACTAGAAAAAATATATATAATTATCTAAATGACATTTTTGGCACGAACATATTCAAACAGACATTTGGCAGTTAAAAAGATTAAGTGATGCGTTTTTAAAAATTTTAAATCTTTTAAATTTATTAAAACTCAGTAAAATTATTATTAATTTGACATAATAATTTATATGTTAATAAACGACAGATATGAACATATGGTGGTAAGTATTGAAATATTCTGTATAATGTAATTCAAAATTTTAAATATTTACACGATTTTGCAAATAAACAATACTGAATAATAGAAATAAATACTTATTATTTATAAAGTGTTAAATAATAACATTCATAAACTCAAATTAGAAATAAATGCTAAATTTAAAGTGCCTATTTCAAAAAAAAATTATCCTAATTTTTTCTTTGTTTTTCTTGTTTCATTCATTATAAATACGATACATACAATGTATTATAATGGTAGATTTCATAATATGACTGATACAAGATTAAATTTAATTGAACGACTAAGATGCCAAAATTAAAAAAAATTAAATGTACTATAAATAAAAAATGTGTGAACTTAAAATAAACATAGAGTTGTTTTAAACTTATATTTGTTCGCAATAAATTTTCTTTTTATTTTTTCCCTAAAATATATGTTTTCTGCTAAAGGTAATTATGTTATTTCTCACTAATTACTTTAATTTTTTACTGAAATTTTAAATATGCATCATGCATGTATTCTGTTTTTCATCAAAATATTAAATGTTTATTTTTTACCCATTTTTCATTTTCCATTTAATATTTTTAATGCGATTCGCACAAAGGATGATCAGTTGAAATTTACAGGTCAAGATTTATTTTAGCCAAGAAGTCTAAGAATTATTGTAGAGCTAATTCTCTTCAAATTATTTGATACGTCAATTTTTTTTTTTTAATTAGAAATGACAATAGTAAGGAACTATAAAAATTATTTTTTTTTTAATTATATCTAATAATTAATTAACAGAATTTTAATGATATTAAAAAAAAAAAATGCGCATTTAAATATTAATATTAATTTTATTTAATAAATAAAAATTATTATTTAAGTTCTATTTAATATATTTATGGATTTGAGATAAATCTAATAATAGAGCTTGAATAGAGTATAAATACATTAACTTTAGTTTTAATTGATAACTGTAAAATAGTAAATTGGTCAATTATAATAACTTACATGTGATAAGTACTACAGAAATACGAAGTAAATACTCCATGGTCATCTTGTTCCAGTTTTGAATCCTATGTTTCATATACGTGTTCCAAATTATTTCCACGGGTACGTAGGCTTGAAGCGCGTAAGTAATGAAAATGGCAAATGCGAAAATGAGTTTGACGGCTTGTGCGAGCCTGTGAATGTTAAAATATAAACATAAAAATATAAACCTTTACAAAATAAAAATATAAAAATTTGTTATGCAATAGAAGTATAAACCACAAATAGTAAAAGAAAAGAAAAGAAAAATATTTTAAAAATATATTATATTAAAATTCTTGCTAATAAACATAATTTCTGTTACAACTTCTTCTTGCTATTATGTACGAAAACTACGATTGTACAATTATATAAAAACAAAATGAATCACCGAAATGATAGATCGAATGTTTATAATAAAGTATGTCCATTAAAAATAAATATTATAAATCTTATAGAAGTATGTAAATGGAGAGGTAAGTTAAAGTAAATACTGTTTAAATATTTATATAATATTATGTTATGATTAAAATATTTAGTCACTAGATGGAAAAAATTATTAAATTCCAGTTTAAATTTAATTCGTGTTTCTTTTTTGGCATGAAATCAAAGAAAATATGTTTTAAACTCACTTATCGGTTTCTGGTAAGTTGAGAGTAACGCTGCCCTTAGCATCTGCTCCATATTTGACATACCCGAAGAAACCCATCGCTACATACATTATTGTGATAGCAGTCATGCCGACGTTTAGTACACCGGTTGTGCCTCCGAAAGATGCTGGAGTTTTCATATTGTTTTCTAATGCCAAAACCTAAACGATAACAAAATGTATACATATTTTAAACAAGTTACAATGAAAAATATTGATGTCTTGTCCTTATATTTCTTTATGGACAATTTTATATTATATATGTTACCGGCAATATTTATAATTCCGGCATTATATATGATGCCTAGGCATTATATATATTTCCTAGTCATTTTATAGAATGCCTAAACAAATTTAGATACATTCCCTGCCCCCAGGGCATTATGTATAATGTCAAATTTATATTAGGCAATATATTTATCGATCAAATTATGTGAATACCCACAATTCATATTATATTATTATTATGAAATAAAAGTATATAATAACCGATTTCACGTTGATCTTCAACGTGGAACGTTTTGATAGTGAGTTAAAAGTTTTAATGACAAATAAGATAGTATAGATGGAAAATTAATCGAGGAATCTAAAAATGCTGTTTTTTATTTTGAGTTTAATAAATAATTAATACTAATCATCACATAATTATTAAGTTACTGCTTTTCATTCTAGTATCAGTAGTCATATATACAATATAGTATAGGACAATTACAAAACTCAGTACCTATCTACAATATTTTTGTATTTATGTATTGTGCAACTCGCGTTGGCATAATAGTTTAACTTGTTGAAATAAATTGTAATAAATTATTAAAATTAAAAATATTCATTTTGTATATTACCTATATTATAATAAAATAATTTTAGTGTTAAACAACATTATATTGAAAGTAATTTTTAATACTTTGCCTAAACTCATTTAGTTATCCTATAAAATGACTAGGAAATATAAATAATGCCTAGTAAATTTATGCTGAATTTATATTTTTTAATATTTTGCTTAAAATCAATCGGCATTATGCATAGGCGCAACTAGAAATCAAATCTTAGGGGTGCTTAAGCTCCAGGTAGTTTTGCAAATCGTGAATACCCCCCCCCCCTTTACACAAAACAAAAATATTTGCTTATTATTACACAATAATTGAAAATAGGAACAAAAACCTTATACATGCTTAGTCATATAATATAAAAGTCATTTTTAAACATACCTTTATTATAAAATAATAAAATATGTTAAATATAGGTAATTGTCTTTAAAATTAATAATAAATTATAATTATGAATTAATACTACATTTAAATCTGTTCTGAAAATCTGTTCTGAAAATCTGTTCTGACGAATTAGAATTAGAATTCGAATTCGAACAGATTTTCGTCCGAATTTGCATCCATAGTCACCGTAGCCTTAAATAAATTGAATTATTATAATACTAAATCTATACGGCGATCCGTATATTACTTTTATCAACCATATTTTTTTCAACTTATTCAGATTTTATAGGGGTGCTTATTTTGACTTGTGGGGTGCTAAGGACCCAAAGCACCCCCCCTAGTTGCGCCAATGGCATTATGTATAATTTTTAGGCATTACATATAATGCTGGAATTATACATATTTCCGGTAACATATATATATATATATATATATATAGATGTATCGTGGTTATTGTATTATATCATAATTTATAGTTACGATAGTTCGCATGATTTAATTTACAAAGATTTTTCAACACTTACTACACCAACTGCTTCCAATGCGAATAAAGTCGTACCCACGAAGAGAGTGTATTTTCTCGGTTCGCCGATCAATGGCCTAGAAGATATGGGAGGCAAATCAGTGAATATGTACCAAAGAACGATAGCAAGTCCGGCGAATGTGATGACATTAGCCAACTGTGAAAACGGCGCTAACAACTTCAAGTTTCTGATCAGATTGATGGCCACCAATGGGATTAACATGAACACCATGTAGTACCGTTCGTCCATTGGCGTAACATACATGTCCATTACCTAAAAAATAACATATTATAATATACTATATACTTATCACTATTTTCAAAAAATCTATTTGGAACATACTTAAAATATTTAGTAATATACGAATATTACGAATATAACACAATAGTGACGTAAATATATGTGAAAAAAAAATCAATAGTGTCCAGGGAAATTTCTGTCTAATATTAATTGCCACCATATTTAATGTGTTTTAGTCAGTCAAATTGTTGGAAAAAAATTGAGTAAAATATTTTTTTTTTTTTTTTTTAATAGGTACACTGTGATTTCGTATTTTACAAAAATTTATTTTTCCCTATATAAATATACTTCACTACATGTAAAAATTTTACACACCTGCTTAATACTGGATCCGATGAACATGATGTATACGCAGCATATTCCCAGCTGGTAGACAATTAGAAATCCGTCGACAATAATCCTGTAAAAAAACCAATGATAATTTGTGAAGTTCAGGATACAAATATTAAGAAGATAAGTACCTATATATATTTTGACATATACGTAGTTTACATAGCATGTACACATATAGAAAAATAGGCCTATTAATAAAATATAACCGGGTCATCTTTAAACAACACATCAAGGCCGTAACAATGATAATAAAAATTCGTAGGAAGTGTGTTATTACTAGAGTCCGGATTTATATGTTTTAGCATATCATTACTGAGTATATGCAGTCTTATGGGGGTAAGAAATGTGGACGATTCATTGAACATAGAATTCACAGAAAAAAGTTTTTTTTGCATATTTGAGAATATTTCATCGATTAGGGAATATTTAGCATATTTAGCATATTTTGGCATATTTTGTAAATTTTGTAAAAAACATACTAATTTATCTTAATTTTAAAATTATTATAATTAATTTTTATATAAAGATATCTGAAAAAAAGTCCTGTATAATAGCAATGCTCTGGTAATTCGCCAGTATTTAGTTTACACCATAAAAGCATGCAAGATACAATGACGTCGGCGACTGTAACTACTAACGATTGCAACGATGCTAACTAGATACTAGAATTACTATACGCCGGCAGCGCTACATAACACAACAGACCACGTTGTTATTTTATATTTATACTGTTAATTTTGTTTTAATATATTATATTGATATTTTATCAAAATTTCAATTTATGCTACAATGATGGTATAATCTTGATGAACAACATTATTTTTGCTAACTATTCTAATTTTTAAGAGAATATTGGAGAATATTTTGTAGGTTTTTTAGAGAATATTGGAGAATATTTTAGAATATTGAAGAATATTTTGTAGGTTTTTTGAGAATATTAGCATCATATTTTGGGTGTTTCAAGAGAATATTTATCCGGACTATAGTTATTACTAATAACTTATTACTGACGCGTATTTTGGATCTGCAGGATTGCAGAACCAGATGAACATAATATATACACACTTAAACGTGTTTAACGTTATGGGTGTGTCTAAGAATGCAATAAATATTATTTGTTATAGTACTACTATAAATAAATAATTTATTCAATATTACATGCGTATTGTTAGGCATTTTAATATAATTAATGTTTGTATATTATTAAAACTAAAAATAAATAATTATTAAATATAATACATTTTTTATACAATTTTTTTTTAGAGCTGTTTAAAGTTGATATTTTTAGTTTCATCGAAAATCTTAGAATCCATAAGAATATTCTTCTTATTATTTCTCAATACTTTTACAATAAAAATTAATAGAAAAGCTAAAAAATTTGGATAATTATTGAAAATTTTATTGAAGCATACTGACATATATTTTAATGAATTTCCAAAATATTAGGGAAATTTCATGACTACATTTTTTTTTTATAGGTGTTTAAAGTTGAAATTTTAGTAAAATTATTTATATTGAACGTAGAGACTGATAAATGTAATAAATTAATCGGTCATATATTATCTAATTTCTAATGAACTTCGCTCAGAATCGTTTTTCGAATGTAATTATTTATCACTGCATTCAAATTGTAATCAAAATTCAACACTATCCTCTTACACTTTATTCCCTTCCACGGACCACACCAGTATTCCTTCCCTTGCTTTTTTTTTTTTTTTTTTTTTATTTGGTTCTTAACACCTACAATTTCAATAACAATTTTAAAGAAGCAATTATATGTTATAGTTTTTATTGTCCTTAACAACCATATGTCTTTTTCATAGTAGTATTCATACATTACATTTATCAACGTAAAAATTTATTTCAAATAGGCAAAGGATGGTTATAAAATTCTCCCCTCTCTTTAATTACTAGAAAATTTTACTAATTTATTATTTTCATACTCAAAAAAGTTATAACTTATAAGAAATCTATCACAGAATAAAATATACTAATATTGATATTATCACACTCCAAAATTAAATTTCTGATATTTCTACGTATAGGAAGGAGTAACAATAATACAATAATCTCGCTTTTTAATATTTTTAAATATTTCCTTGGGATTTTTTTAAAATTTTTTCTGTCTGTATTTATTATTGTAATTAGTAATTACATTTAAGATGTAACGATCTAATCTAATAACATTAAAATTTAATTATTAGTGTGTATAGGCGTGTGTGTGTATAATAAGAGTTAAAATAAAATCACCAACGCAGAAAGAGGGACTCCAAATTTCAAAATTCCTGGTCCTTCTTGTAAAGCATATTTCATCGAATCCGGGTAACTTAATATGGCCACACGCCGTCTCTTGCATAACAGATATTGAGATCTTACCTATACACAAGAAATGAAAAAAAAAATACAATATTGTTAAAAAAATATGACAAAATTATTATAACTAATAAATACACAAGAATTGATTAGGTAATATTATTAGTATTCGCATATAAATCGTCATGTAATTTTTCTGAAAATTGAATAGGTAATAATATTTATTCATTTTAATCTCGTGCAAATAGTATAATATTTATTTTTTTAAATTTCATTTAATATATTTCATGCGTACTCGTTAATATTCAAATACGTTATGTATTCATATTAATTTTAATGATAAAAGATATATATTTTTATAAAAAAAAATTTGTTTATTTCTTACATTACGTTTGTTTACACGTTTGTAAAAATATTTTAGGTATACGTATATATATAAATATTTAAATTTTAAACATAGCCGATTACTGATAAAGTGATAATATACCTATACGAAGAGAAAGTGTTTATTTTGTTTTATTTATTATTTTGAGTTGTTTTTTTTATAAAACTTACAATTAACGCACCAAGATAACTTATTATAAGGAAAAAATCGTCTATTTTAAAATAACAAATAATAATGATGAAAGTGGTAATTTCATTAAATAAATATTTTTATAGAATATCTATGAATTATTCACAAACAATATATAATATGTACAATTTACCTATTATACATACTTTTCGTTTTCAGAAACATAATATCCTGTATAAAAAACATTATAACAATATTATTATTATTATTTTATTATTTTCTTCGTATCCGCTAAACTCACGAAGCGTATCGTATTATTATTATAATTTTGTAAATGTACCGTCCATATATTATGGCGTTACTTACCAAAACATGCAAGCAATAGGTGCACAGAATTCCGATAAGTATAGTGCCCACCGTGCCTACGAGCAAACCGGAGTTAAAGAAGGCGTTTGGCATGGCCAGAATTCCGGTTCCCAAACTTCCTTTGAGCAAATGAATGAGCGTCTCTGTATTTCTGCAAGTCAACAATATTATTGTGTAAAATAAACATGTATACTTTAATAATCAAGTCGGCCGCGTTACAAAGCGACGATAATATAACATAATATAAACATATCTTTGTTTAATTATATTATAATACACGGGTTTAATTGTTTAAATATATTTTCTATTGTATACAGAGTAATCAGAATATCACCCTAAGGTCCAAAGGAAATAATATAAATAACGTTAAAAACGTAACGTAAATAATTTTATTAATTTTGAAACAAGAAATTCTGATGTTGCTGAGCACCAATTTAAACACGTCCAAAATTATAAACATAATTTGTAGGTAGTAGGTACGTAAAATATTTAACCTAAAAAGTAAATTGATCGTGACGACGTCAAGAGTATATTTCAAAATATTGTTTTATATTTATAAGATAGAAGAACACGAGTGAAAAACTGAGACATTTCGAAATTTTTTTTCGTCTCAATTGGAGTATTGGACGCATAATATTTAATGAGAACGACATATTATTATCAATTATCATTGATGTATATAATACATAACTCGTTTAAACGGAAGCACGATTGAAAAACAATCCCTATCAATTTGTTACAGAAAGAGTTCTCAATAATTATAATGTATAATGAAAATGTATGATTACACTCGTAATATGAATGCTATTCGTTTATGGAGTGATGATAAATTAAACGATAGGCGTAGACACATATTAATCGTTCGGTGGCACATTCTGTTGATGGTAATATACTCGTATTGTTATTTCGACATGATAAATATTATAAAAAGTATATTATTATATGCGAAAACAACATTCAGTTAAAAAATTGGAGGGGCAACAGTGATTATTCACCAAAGGTTGACTCGTGAACTCCTTTTCCTTAGCGTACATAAACAGAATATGTTTCATAATTTATGAATTTAAATCCTAAAAAATTCAATTAAAACATTGAGATTTAATTTTCCATAAAAACAAATAAAATGAAAAAAAGAAATCGTATTAAAATATTTTAATAACGGTTAGACATATTTTATTTTATAATTTTTTATATACATATCTCTTATAATATAAACACTATTTTTACCTAAATATAACCCTATAGTCTTTGTAATACGATTTAATCTTAAATAGTTAAGAAATAAATGATCATATTATTGGTTAACATATAGCTAAGACAAAATATGCACCTACCCTATCTACACATAGAATTATTCGTAGTTAGAAAAATTAAAATTTTGAAAAGTAGATCAAAATGTGTATATTATTATTAACAATAATAATTTATTGTTTATAATTTATTTAATGTTTATTCGGAACACATTAAAATTATAAAAAAAAGAAAAAGGGAGGTGCTAATTAAATACATCGGGGTTCTAAGTACCCCTGACAGTCCCGTATAACGTGCACCTACGAGCAAACAATGAATGTCCCACAATAAAATTATTACGATGTAGGATTGAAATTTGAATTTTTATAGAAACGATTTCTTCCGGTTCTATAATATTTTTCAATTAATTCTGAATATTAAAAAATAATAATAAAAAATTTAAATAACTTTTATTCGCGTCTAGAATAAGATTTAAACGATTAAAAACATAATTTCAATTACAAATATTTTCAATGAATTAATTAGACGATTATTAGTACCTAATATATAATATATGTATATTGACTAGATGTTAAATAAATAATACTTATTATATTAATATTCGTTATTATCGATTTTGAATACCAATAATCCGTCAATAATTAGGTCTAATAATATTATTATGTCAACGCTTGTTCGACAAAAATTAAACTGCTTGTATGATTTATACTCACGTGGTGGGATGTTCAAGTATCCTGTGAGCGTGAGGATCATATGGCGGAGATCCATTGGCGTTGAGCGACACGTTTTCCTGTGCTACGTTCACAGCGTATGATTTTGATTTGTGTTCCTTACTGAAACGAACAGAACAATATTATTATTTTTTTTATTTTTAATTTTATACGACAATCTACTGCAGGGACAGTGTAAGCAAATTTTTATATGTAGGCAAAGATCAAAATTGCCACCTCTTGCTTTATTATAACTTTAATAGAAAAATGTCATATGAAAGAGCATAAAAATTAAAAAAACATTTTACACTCATCAATTATTATATAATAAAAAATAAATTATTAAATTAATATTACATAGGTTGTTGGTTAGGTCTTAGGTATTACAATAGACAATAGTTATTAATTTATTATAAAATACAATATTTAGTATAATTTTTTTAAATGTACTTTTGTTGATTTTAATGACGCACAATCTTTAACTAAATCGTCAATATCACGATCATTCACATTTGATTTTCAATTGAAATTGTTGATCATGTGAAATTTGTGATCTTAGGTCTTTACAATTTTTAATTTTAAAAAGCTTCTTTCAGCTGAAGTTGCAGTTATTGTTAGTGTTAATAAAATTCTTAGTGCTACGTATACATTTACATTAGGAAATAATTCTATTAAATTGTTTTCACATATAAATTGTAAAATTGATTTTGGATCATTTTCATTTTTAAAATGTCTTTGTAATTTATTTATTTATTCAGTAATTTCAACAGAATTTATATCAGAATTAAAAAAATATTTTGGGATTGTTTATCTGATTAATTGACTCGAGAATATATTTTTATTATATTACCTATATAAATATAAATGTTGCCGCCATAGGCTTGTGCCTACGTCGCCTACGCCTATAACCGGCCCTGATTTACTAAGTAGGGCCGGATTTCGGAATTTACCTACTAGCAAAATAAGCATTGCTTACGGCCCGTAAAATGTCCGGTATATAAAAATTTAAAAAATACTAATAACTAATAAGTATAATAACAATATTCGGACTTTCTTATATCTGTATTCCGTATGAATGTATAGAGTAACACTTGTGTAGTTGACAAATGTAATTAACAGATTAAAAATTTTCAATTTAACATGGTTTTGTTTTAAATCTTATCTATATTCATTTATAAAATAATGAAATATTATTTTATTTTATTTTTTTATTTGTAGTAGGTATTCATTGCTCCTAAGTTTGGAAAAAAGGCTATATTATTATAGTATAATATATAATATAGAACATTCAGCTTCATATATTTTATTGGCGTTACCCATATCTATTAAATAATTAATTAGGCCTTGGCTTACGACTTCCAAAGTACCTACTTAATCCTGCTCTGCACTGAGTATAATAATATACCTACTTTTATCGCGTAGGTATTAAACAATCCGTTTTTTTTCCTATACACGACTAACAAATTGTAGTTCGTCATTATTAAACGGATAAAACACGACGCCAGTCTTAAAAACTTCAGTATAATATTATATTATTTAAGTAACAAATTATTATTACTTAGCACGCGTATATGTCTAAAGTATAAAGTTATTTTTTTCCGCCAAGATTTCTCACTCGAATATTTTATTGTCCTCGTTATTTTTGATCACGTGAAATTTATAATTAATTCCATAGATTGCGATTTTAATTTCAATTTTATGAGTATGAAAAATAATTACGCGATTCCATTACCATTATTACACAGATGAAATTTAATCCGCTCCGCGACATTGATCGTTTATTAGTTTATTACTAATAAATTAACCTAACCGTACTTACTCAAAAATTATTTTCATTTCAAAATTATTTTTATTAGAATTTTTTCCATCGATGTTCATAAAAAAAAAAAATCGTGATCAATAATACAATTCGTGATAAACGTACGTTTGAAGATTACGCAGATACCTGGCTATACTTGGCTATGCGTAATCGAAAAAAAAATAATAAAATATAAAGTAGTGAAAAATAGTGACGTAGAAACGTCTCGGCACCGTTACGTTGTGACATGTTCATAGAAATAGCTACCAGGGCCTCATGCACTCGCACGTAGTGTCTCGCTAAAATCTATTCGTCTATGAGGATCTATTATTATTTTGTTTGCATCCAACATTTTTCTATGCCAAACGTTATTTTTTTATAATAAAAAAAAAACCGATATTCGTTTATTTTTAATGATTGATTAACGAACGATTACTGTTTGATATTGTTTTCATTAATGATTATGATAATTATCGTATAATGAAAATATTAAATTGTAAAAAAAAAATAATTAACAAGTTTCTTAGAAATTATAATTAGGCTTTACAGCCACGTTAATTTTCGATTTTTTATGTTGATTATACATAAATAATATTATTTAATTTTAAATGGCAAAACAAAATAAATGTAATGAACATCATCAATTAACATATTATTTACACCGATACTATTTATAAAAAAAAAAAAAAAAACGATTTTTTTTTTAACAGTTACTTATACTTTTAACAGTACTTATATTTAGTCTTCAATAAAGTTTTTCTTTTAAAATTTTTAAAAACTTTATATAATGTTAATATTTTAATGCCATAAACGATTGTCTAACAATACTAAAACTTGAAAATAACTTATACGTTCAACGTTTTCTCATTAAATTAATTTTCTTTATTTCACAATAGAACCATTGTATCGCTTTCGAGGAAATACTTACCAGGGTCCCATGAACACAACGGTTACGTTAGGTTACTATACGAAATAACATCACACCGTAGTTAAATCCACGTTTGGCTGTGTATTATTAAATAATTTAATATAATAATATCAAGTCGATTTCTTTTTTATAATTTATTCAATTAAAATAAATCATCAATTGTGTTATATCTTTACAGAATTTATTTCTGTAATAAATCATGGAGGATTTGTTAGGAGGTGGGGAGGGGATGATTAAAGAGTAAAAATTTGAAAACGCGAGTACTGGAAAAAATTTACGCGTGGTAAATAATTCACAAGGAACTATTTAACGACTCTTTGATTCGGTAACGAATAACGATAACGTGTCGTTTATGTTTTAATTGGTTTTCTTAAATATCTAATAGCTTTAAAGAAATCGTATCAATTAAAATAATGTTATTCGTGTTACGTTTTTAATAATGTACGGTCTGCATAACCAATTACAAATAAAAAAAAAAAAATAAATAAATAAATAATCGAACTACTAATTACTGATATTATACTTATTAACTCATGGGTCAAATAATTTGGATTATATTATGGTTGGACGAGTACTGTCGTTTATTATCGAAACTGTTTTAAACGTTAAAACATAATGAAAAAAAATTGTCAAACCCAATGATTGATCCAAAACGAAAGTCGCGCGTGCAGTGTAATGGCCGGTTTACACGCAACGATTTATCGACCACTACAAATCGTATCAAGTAAAACGTAACGTGTGTACAGCAAATCGTATGTTTTATAAATAGGATTTGATGCGTACTCAGTCTGTTTTACTCCATACGATTTGTCGTATTCGATAACCTAACCTTAAAGCGAGTTTACGCGTACGACTTATTGTGTATACGTTATTATCGAATACGATTTGTCGTAACGTTTTAACTCGCCTGTAGAAAAAAAAAATAGATGCAATTTTAAATATTTTATATTAATATTGTTTAATATATAGCCATTTAGGTACTTTTTAGAACCGTCGTCAATACGTACAGAGATATTTAAATTTTTAAACATGGAATGTACAATTGGTCCGAAATATAATAGAAGCAAAAGTGTATAGTAGGTACTTCGTATTTGTATAAAATTACCATTTAAATCAAATTCAGCTTACACATATTATAGTCGTGTAAATTTTCAAGGCTACGATGAACAAAAAATATGTACTGAATGCGAATAGAACACAACGACCGTTTTAATAATAAAACTAACGTATCGATTGCTATAATATGACATCATCATGACGTAAGCACAAGTTATTTGAAACGTGTTCTTTCCCCCCCCCCCCCAGTTTTTAAGTAAAATTGAATTCGACCGCGCCGCGACGATGTAAATAGCCAAAATTGAACGCTGTAAGCTGTAACCAAAATAGTACGGGAAATCGCATTTTTTTACCAGAGTATGTATACGCGTATACTTTCTTCGGTCACCTCTTCTTAAACGAAAATACATTAAATTTCAATAATTCTCTCTCATAATAATTGTACAGCAAATAGATGTTGCTACGTTTATACGTGTAAAATACTAATAAATTATTATTATTATTATCTATATAGCGTTTCGTTGCCATACGATATCTCGTCATAGTCGTTTGATAAGAGTATGTTTACAACAAGTGTTTCGTAAGTTGCTTATGTGTTACCCATATTATTATCACAACATCATTATAATAAGAAGTCGTACGGTCGTACTAGGAAATACACGGCCGCAACAAGAAGATTATGCTAAAAGTGCATATTATTATATAAATAACGTTATAAATTTATAATCATTATAACGTAAAATTATCATTTATAATAATAATCGTAATACAGTAATTACATTTAATATTGTTTATGGATTTTTAATGGTACGTTTTAAAAAAATATAAATACTTTTAATTAATCATTAATCCACTGGTTTACGTCGACTACCGGGTCAAAAGTTTAAAACTCGGATAGTAACGGAAAAAGTTACGTCATTCGCGCGTTCAATATTTCAAATATTATTTATTCATTAATTAGTTATTATTGATAAAACGAGAGAGCAAATAGTAAACAATACTAACGATGATATTACGATACTTTGACGCGTGATACGAAAAAATTCTATTTACCTGTTGCGTAGTGTTTTCGAACCAAAACCGTTCTTACACGAACAAAATATTATAAAAATAGGAACAAACAAACAATGATAATAATTATTATTATTCTGATTAAAACGCATTCGAGTGTCCTGTATAAAAGTTCGCGAGTTAATATTATTTAAAAGAAAAATAAATCGTATGGTATTATCATAATTATTTTAAGTTTAATTTAAACCAGGTATAACATTTAATATACATTCTGTAAATTTGATTTATTTTTCAAGTAGAAATATTCCAAATAAATATTGTCGGTCCGCGCGTTTAGACTTTAAACAATTACGTGTATACAGGTAATGCGTATTTGTAATAATAATAAAGACGTATCATCAAGACATAACGTCATATTACGTTTATTCACAGAAAAATGTGTTCGATGAAATAAAAAATAATTACAGATTAATAATTAGCAAATTAAATGTGTACAACAACAACAACAGTAGGTACCTAATCTATCATTCTAATACTCTCACAATCGTAATTATTATTATTTTAATTTATTTATTTTTGTTTTTTGTTATTTGTAAATGTATTTGTTCGTTACCGGCAGTTACCAGGTTAGGTTATACCGAAGGATATTTCCATGTTTCGAATTGCGTCGCATGCGATTATTATTCGAGTTCTAATCGATTGAATATTATTATTAAAGGGGTTTTATAATTCACCAGTATAATATAAAAAAAAAAAACTATATTGTAAAATTAAAAAATATACTATAATTTGTTTTATATAAAAAAGAAAACGCCCTTTTATCAATCCTGTTTTACAAACGTTATTACTTTATTAGTATCCATAAATAGACGTATATAAAATATTAAAGTAACACAATATCACTTTAACTTTTACTCTAACATTATTTTCATTATTCGATAAAATAATATTTTTATTTCGAAATTGATATCACAATATTATAATATTATGTTGCTTATATTTTTAATTTTCAAACGTTGCCGGAGCTCAGTATTTGACGAACTATTTATATGAACGCGGTAAGGATTTTAATGAAGTAAAAATTACACGTGCGTGTGGTTTTTATAATACGTTCGTATATTTACATACGGTATATATAAGTACTATAATGTGTTATTCATTTCAATTGAATACAGAACAAATTAAAAAAAAAAAAAAAAAAAAACTATGAATAAACCATACCGAAAGATACGACAAAATGTCCAACCGCGTGTTATATTTCGGTGACAAAATGTCAATAATAATACACGCACGTATATAAATAATTATAAAAATCACAATTTTATGTCGAGAACGAAACGTCAGTTTACAATTTTACGTAATATTATAATATGTTTGGGGCTATGGTCGCAAAGTGTTTAAAACGATTGGTTTTAAACAAGTGTTTTAAACGTGACCTGTTCTTTTAAATATTTAAATCTTGTTTTTTTTTTTTTTGTTATTCCTCGTAAAAAACATCAAAATTATTTGTCTTAATTTCAAAAATTAATCTAGGATTTTGGCCACACTGTCTGAACTGAAATGTTCAAAATACGTTTATAATCACAGATATATAATATAAGAATTAGATAGCTAACTCCCCATAATACATTAAAAAAAATTGAAGTCTGAAGCCATTTCCAGGTTGGGCTCAAACGATAGTAGTATATCGATTTATTTGTCGAAAGTTATGTTTTTATATTAGAAATAGAATATTAATAATAATACTAAATGGTAAATAGTGTAATATTGTAAATATTCAAATATTCAAAATTAAATCGATGTATCCACACGAATACATTACTATAACTATAACAGGTGGATATTGATGCAACAAATACACACATGATACAGACAATACTATAATAAATCACATTATATAATATAAAATCGATATTACTGTTATTGATAAATATTACCATCGATATTTCACTATCGTTTGAGTCCAACCTGTAAATTGCAGCCGACTTCAATAATAATTACAAGTTAGCCATCTAGTTGTAGTACGAGTATATGTATGTGTTAATAATAAATAATATTTTCTTATCAGCTATTTTTATTTACCACGCGGTTATGTGCAAGGTACAACGTACAAATATAACTTACTCTATGCTCTATTCTCCGAGAGAACAATTTATTTATAAATATGATTTAAGATTTTGTTTTCATTAAAATTTTAAGATTGATAAAATGATAACTATTGTTACATTAATATTAATAATTTTAATATGTTGGACAAAACAGTAAGTCAATACCTAAGTAACTATATAAAGTCTGAATAAAGTTGACTCCTATATTATTAAATTGTTTTTAAAAGAAAAATTTGTTTATTCTTTGATATTTTACCGTACAGACATAATATACTAAGAACTAAGACTTCGTTAATTATATTTTTGTTGTTTTCAATACTTATAAAAATTTAAAAAATATTGTCATGTTAACTAATAGTAATTATTATTAATATACACATATTAATTATTTATACATTATTTTAAAAAACTTAGTTTTAACAGTGTTTAAACTAACAGAAGAAAATAATAATTAAAAACTATTTAAACATGAAAAAACATAGTTTTAAACAATAAGAAACGTTTTTGTCGTATTTTTTAAAATAACTGTTTTTTTTTTTTTTGCAACCCCAACGATTTATTGAAAATCGTAATTTTTTTTATACATTTCAGAGTGCATTAATCGAAGTAATATTACTTTTTACTAGGACATATATATATATATAAAAAAAAAATTTTTAAACTTTCGTGAATAAAAAAAACCCCTCATCTAAATCTAAAGTTTCTAATCTGAAATATAATATTTTCACAAGTCAGGTTTATCCATGAATCTATACTGTATTATTTAAATGTCTTTTTATTACGAAATAATGCGTTGAAGGGACGGGCGTGTACTTGTGAAACAAACGAACACGATATTATTATTTTTGGATACGCTTCGTGTATCTCGTATAGTCACACTTTGCTGTTGATGACGAGTATATTCTTTTCTCCGAATATTCCTATTAATATTAATATTATTATTATTCGTCTTTTCCTTTCTTACACGGCCATTTGGTATTATATTATTAACTTTTTTTTGACAAGACTGCAGACCTCAACAGACGCCCAATGCAACAGCAGGGGTAAAGGAGGTTGGGGATTTTACATGAAACTGGTTTTCGTCGTATCGGCCGGAACCCCGGTCGTGGTATCGTTTTGTGACCCGTATTACAAAACCTACGTCCCTACACGTCGTTATGTATCGATTTTTCTACCTCCCGCTGAGAAACGGACAACATCGTTTGTTGTTAAATAATAAATAAAAACGTGCGCCAAACAATAAACAGCGGTTAAAAACGAAAATTCGTACGAGAACGATTCGTTCTTCTCTCCGTCCCCATATTCACATGTTATGTTATCTCTCATCACAGAATAAAACAAAAATCTATTACTTTTACGCGTTTGTACTTACCACGCCCTTCGTTTACATATATTTATTTATTTAATTTAATTTTTATTTTTTTATGAAGAATTACAAAATTTCAAGATAACAATAATAAATAAATGGAAAATATAAAATTACGATATACTCACGTTTCGGACGGAGGTCCGATGCCGGTCAGAGACAGCGATTCGGGCATGACGGTCGTCGACAAGTGATTTGTATTATATTATACGATACGCAGACACGACCTATAACGTATGAATTATTATATTAACAGAGATATTTTATTATCAAAACGAAAACAGTAATTTTTGATGTCCGATGATAACTGTTATTAATAATCGTTTTAATAATATTACGCCGAACAGCCGATCCCACGTGCGTTAAATACGGATAAATGTTATCGTGCGGACGCTAGTACGTTACTTGTAAAACTGCATGAAAAAATAATCGTATACCAAATTACCAAGACAACAACCACGGTACGTAACGCGTATGTTGTGTTTACGTGAACCGTATTCTAAAGATATAGGCATAATATATTATCGTTAAATTTACTTACCTTTGGATATAGCAAATAACGGCAAAACGTTCTCCCGCGTCGATTGTTTTCCGGCGAACGAGAACTACACGCGGTACAAAAAAAAAAATAAATAAAAAAATAAAAACCAACGAGATCGGATTTTTCACCAAGAAAAAAAAAACGCTCGTCGACGGGCTGCGACTACTGAGAACGGAGATAGTAAACACGGAACTCGTCCCGATCCTAAACTGCTAACGACGCCGCCGTTGCATATCGTCGTCGAGCATGCGCGTGCGTTCGACCCGCCACTGTCGGCGGCGGCCGAGGTCGATATTAACCGGCGTCGCAAAAGGACGGTTAAAAGAACAAGGGTGAATGGCGCCGTGCAGGGGTCGCTGTAGGATTCACGGTTGAAATTAACCGATTTGAAATAAATATAAATATTATTACCCGCCTATTTCGTACACGACGATACAAAATAAATGTACAGTAGAATCGTAAAATCTGTACTGAATAATTGAAAAAAAGAAAAAAAAAAATAGAAAAAATTACAAATTGAGACTTAAAGATAAATTCTTAAAAGAAAAAAAATCAAAAGTATGCATTGAAGTGGATGTAGAAAAAAAAATACCGTTTGGTCGTTTACTGCTCGTTCGAACGTACACGGGGAAATCGACGAAAAAAATACGCCTTATACGAGCGTGGATAGGATTCTAAACGTAATAAAGTAATAACTCATATTATTATACACTTGTTATTATTATTATAATATGCTGTCGTAAAAACATCGAGTGTAGAATAACGTAAAAAAATAATATAGTAATTACTAATTATATATATATATACAGAGTGAAAAAAAAAATTTATATGCCATCTTCCATCGTTTTTGTACAACACAACGATCACTACGTATAATAATAGATATTAGATATACCCGTAGTGCAGATTTTAAACGTCCTTTCAATAATATTCGAATCGGAAAAGAAAAAAAAGAAATATAATATACAATATGGTTTTTTTTCGAGTTACTCTACAGATGGTACACCGTCGATTGATGATAGGTATATTGTATATAGGCACGAATTATGTAGGATAGATTGTTCAAATTCATATATTATATAATGTATAGAAAAACGTGAATTATCGTTATCGGAGACAACTAACAGCCGTCAGTTATTCGTACGATATACCACCTTATATGCTGTTATTTAATATAAAAAGAAAATAACACAAGTCTGAACGATAAAAATTATTGCGAAAACGGTGGGAATGACATGCGATCCGAACGAAATACCCGCGCCATTATTTGTAACACGAGAACCGTCTGTCATTCATGTAGTAAATATTTTTTCACGTTTACAAACCTTTCATTCTCCCCCGTCATACTTTATAATAACGAATCAACAAAATTATTGTAAAAATATATTATATATTATACATTAAAATTACGATTATTTGGATTTGTGATGAGTATTGTTTTTCCGCGTGTTGTCTGCAGTAAATGTGCGTATTCAGTATAATATCATATTGTAATGTCCGTTTTTTATTTTCATATCGTAATAAAATATTTGTGATATTTTTTTTTTATACAAAAACATTTCTCTCCTCGATGTAAAATAATAGTTATAAAATATAAACACAAATATTCCTATATACTTATGCATTTTATAAATTGAACAAGTCGAATATACTACACCTATAATACACAGTATACAGGTCAAGTATAGTGTATAGAGCATTCCTCCCTGCAGGTGCAGGTATACTCGTTTCCCCCAAATACTTGTTTTCTCTTTGTATATAGTTGTGTCCCCTGAATATTTGATTTTTCCACGGATTCTTATACTTGTTTCCCCCAAAAACTTGTTTACACCTCATATAAAATCATAAGTAAACTCATATAATAGGTATATAATAATTTATACATACACCTATAATAATAGCTATCGTACTGGCTATAAACGTTAAAAATCTAAAAATTCTATACAGTGTATTTTTGTATATTTATAATAGGTATATTATATATATATATGTTATACGTAAGTATAACTCGAGACGTTTTATACGACGCATTGAAAAAGAAACGTCTCACATTCCACAGGCCATAGGTCTCAGTTAAATTAATGAATACAAGACTAGATGATGTGTGGCAATCGGCTGTATATTATAGCCTTGTTAATATGCTGTCCTAACGTCGTTCAGTGTATACATATAATGCGTCCAAATACATTAATTTAAATTATACAATAAAAGCTCATTTAAAAAAAAAAAAAAAAAATTATTCTTTCGAAGGCAATGCTCTTATTTATTACGACTTACATTAAGTGTAATTTTAAACTAGCTAATATTAACAAATTACCGACTTATATATACATATTCGATATACTCGAATACTTAATCATTTATTAGCTTTTCGAATGCCTAACCTTTGAAATAATAAATGGAAACTGTTTTTGATTTTTAACATATTAGTAATTGTTTTGTTACATACATATAGAGCATGTTTTAGTAAAACAATAATTTGGACAATGTTTTAATTATTCAATATGTCAATGTATATAATGGTAGTTGATTCTTTCGAAATCACTTATATATTATAAAAGTAATATAAAGTTTTAAGGCAAGAATAAAATGAAATAAATGATAATTAAAACATTTGAAATATGTTTTAACTATAAATATCGTTTAGCTTTTGACAATCAATTATAATAAACGCCTTTTGGCGTTTTTCCGATTATTTGAGGTAGGTTATTCTAATAACCTAATCATAAAATTCTCCTCAATCTAATCCACTCAACATTTTCATTTTATTCTATATATTATATATATTTTATTTTTATAATTGTGTATAAAACTATATACAAACAAATATTTAAACACAAACATTTCGAACCTTGTATTTGAACCAATTACCATGGTCTAATTTTGATTATCACCTCATAATTATTAAAACTTATAATATGTTACTGAAAAAAAATTATTATATCAGAATTAATATTATACCTATTATTATTTATTATTTTACATACCGCTGATAACAATATAATACAACATCGTTCCCATTTCCATTAAACGACCACACGTGATGTGGCAGGCTCATCTACCAGCATGCTATTAGGTAACGCCATCGTCATCACCAAATGAGTTTTAAAATTAAACTCGTCACAGACAGTACGAAAATAATCACTCTCGTGGTCTCGTACTGTCAAAATAACGAAAATCTTGAAACGAGTAGCCAAAAAATAGTTTGTTGTCGTAACACGAGCACTAAAAACACAATAAAGTCTAGAATACGAGATATATTTTGTTTCAAATACGATAATATGTCATATTGCGTGTATAAGATACGTCATAAAAATATGATCTAACGGGAAAATGTCATTTTAATAATAATTGTAAACCTGTTGAAATCAGTAAGCATAACATTCTCCTAAATTCTAATTAAACGTATATTATTCAATTATATTTCTACACACAGTATAAGTTAGATAATCGTTATTTATTTAATAATATATGATAAAAGTAAAAAAAAAAAATGAATTTAATGAAGAATTTAAGAGATTATTAACATATCTCCGTTTAACTATAAAATGTATACCAATTAAATGTATATACCAATTTTTAAATATTATATAATATTTTGAAAATTAAACCAAAACTGGCAAAACTGATACTTAAATAATAATAAACGGGAAACGTATATTTTATAACGTAAACAGGTATTATAAATAAATTGGATGGTGTTCATTTATTATTAACTTGATGTTTAATTCGATATTAAATTTAGAATAAAATTTTCTAAATATAAAAATGTAGTTATAAGTAGAAAAGTATAAAAAAAATTTCATATCTGTGACCACGCATGATGACATTATAATATATTACACATTTACACATAATATAATACAAATTATATATTTACATATTATATTGTTTTTGTTATATACTATTTTATATTTTCTAGTGTATAATATATAAATAGATTGTAATGTTTGGAATATAATGGTTAAATTTGAAAATCCACAAATTGCCTTCTACGTAATATGCATATCGAAAGTAGTATAATATTAGTGGTACAGGTATATTATATTATATACTAACATGAATTAAAAAAGATTTAATACGAATGTTCTTGGCAACTGCAGTCTTTGTAATTGTGACTATCGTTTCTTTCTAAATTTAACGACAAAACTATTTGTCTTTACTACAAGTACAACACTACAATATGCACACGCTAATAGATAATAAATCTATACCTATAATATATTTATAATTTATATATTATAAAATACAAAAATTGGAATGAATAAATATCGATTCTTACATTCTTAACATTTCATTTCCGTTGATTTATTTTATATATACCTTCACGTAATACGTAAACTTAAATAAAGTCATAAACTAAAACTATACATAAAAATATTGTTAGTTAAACGCAACCAAAATAGGCCTAAACAGCTAAAAAAAAAGAAAAAAAAGGGGGACTTAAGAATTTTTAGATAACTTTATTTTTGTCTCTTTCCATATTTTTATTTTTCAATAAAAATTAAAAAGCCACTGACTATTATTTGGGGGGTCTACGTCTAAGTCTCCCAAGCCACCCCTTATTTGTGCCTATGTTCAGAGGTATATAAGGTATACTTTCAAAAATATTGTACAAGATTCGAATTTTATTAATTTAAATTTATCGTGTTTTTTTGTTAACATACTCGTATATCCATGAAAAATAACAAATACAAATAATAATAACCTATAATTATAATATGATGTTATTATATTGTTAAAATAATCTCGTCCTACAGTACTTGACATTATAATTTGGTACTTTGATTTTATTATAAATATTATTAATTATTATTATAATATTAACAGAACTTTTGTTTTTTAAGTATATATACGAATTTAAAATATAAACTTATATTTAAATTCCTATAATTATAGAATTTAAACGTATACGTTCTTTATAGCTCCTAAGTAATAAAATACAAAATTGTATTTTTAAAATATTTATTTAATAACAATTGTAAACGATATTCTATGAATCCAACTAAGTATTTAGATATGTGTCTACAACGCCTACACGAGTTAAACTGACGTTATTATAAACAATTCCACTGTTATAATATATTATTTACAATAAGACTTATTTATATTATACTTACGGAATTTACATTGCCGCTGAAATAATTAGTATATAATATAATATATTAGTCGTACTTATCTCTTATCTGTATAATATTCAATTTTCCACACACGTATGAAAACTACTGTGTAGTCTGTAGATAATATATTAATATGATTATATGTACAAACAACGTGCATTGTGTTCAAAAAAAGTTGATAGTGAATATCGAAAATTCAAAAGTTTTAAACTGTAATACGTATTATTGTTTCCATTATACGTATTATTATCATAAACTTGTATATTACTTATTATAATAAATAATAATTAATAAGTATAATCATATGTCTTAAGAATAAATTACACTTATTATAATATTTCGTTAATTATAACGATATACACAAATATTTTATACGACTAAGCAAAATGTGTATAATTATATTATAATGTGCAAATTATTATCAAATAGGTACGAATATAATTATAAATTGTTTGGCAGTACGATAGAGTGAGTATGATAATAATATATTATAGTTGATGATAAAAAATAAAAAAAAATAGACGAAAATAACAATGTTTCGTGTAATAGGTATTATTATTGTACACTAAGCGATAAAGTGGATAAAATATTTTAAAATAATATTCCAATGCAATTTTAGAAATTTTAATGCTCTACTATATATTATTATAATATTATATAGTATAATATACCTACTATAATACTAATGTATAATATTGTACTCTCGTAAGTAAATATAAAATACAAAACACGACTACGTTTTAAATTTATTTAACGTTAAAAACACTTTTTTTTTTTTACGTTCAGATTATATTGTAAAATCGTTTTTCTTTAATTATTATTATGTGAAAATTTAACCAATTTGATTGTAATTTAATTTGGAATCTATGTATTATTGTATATATTATACTATAATATAGGTATAGTAAAGTTTATCTAATTTACTTTTTACGTTAAATTATAATAATTATATACTTTTCACTTTTTCAGAAATATTATTAAAATGGATCGTATGAAATATATACGAGGGGCAATCAAAAATTAAGTTGCATTTTGCTATATTTTTTGTCCTGGTGAATATTTTTTGTTGAAACTTTGGGGTAACACTTTACACATTATACTTTCAACGTATTAATTCCTAAATTGATAGTTAGTTGTTAAGTTTATCAGTAACCAGTTGACAATCATGACTATTACAGCTACTTTTACGTCGTCCAAAATTGAAATTCGTGCAGTTATTAGATTTTTATGGTTAAAAAATTATAAACCAGTACAAATACATGGGGAGGTGTTTGAAGTTTTTGGTGATAAAACAATTTCGAGATATGCAGTTGAAAAATGGTGCAATAATATGTTTAAAAATGGCCGAACGGATATCAATGATGATTACTAGGCTTAGGGACTTTTAGCATTTGCATACTTTTTTTAATTATTATTAAATATAGCAGAGTGCGAAATAAATTCGTTTCTCGATGCCATGATATCAGATCTAAAATTTGAATGTGCATATTTTTGCATATTTGATAGATTTTGCAGGAGAGTGCATATTTTAAAAGTTTTATGCTTATTTTGCATATTTTGTCAAAAATTTCAAATTTCAAATTAAAAACTATAGATACATATAAATTATACATACATATTTTAACTGGTCGAAAAAAATTGTATTAATAGGACTTAATATTTGGAGATTTACATTCGAAAACATAAGAAAGTATTTAATCGTACAATGTAATTTTCAAGAAACTCAAAATGATGCAGAATTAATGATGTAATTTTTACAGAGAATATACATTTTTTTTTATATAAAACAATTGTTTTATTTAAATAACAAAGTTATGCCATTTAAAAATATTGTAAAATTGTAATAATTTATTGTATTTTATTTTGTTTTTATCTATTTATTTTTTAATGATTTTATTTTATTTTTAATTCTCGGTTTATTTTTTCAAATTTAGTTGATACATAATATTCAATAATAAAAGTTGTATCTTTGATTAATAATTTTTAGTTATTGTTAATTATTAGATATAAATTTGAACTAATAACTTTTTAAAGTTTAAGTGAAAATAACCGAGATTTAGTGCATATAAATGCATATTATAATGCATATTTTAATGATTTTAGAAGCATATTTGCATGCATATTTGTGAATTTTTTAGAGCTATAAGTCCCTAAGCCTAATGATTACCGTGTGGGAGTCCGTCCACAGCATACCCCAAAATTTCAACAAAGAATATGGCAAAATGCAACTTACTTTTTGATTGCCCCTCGTACATAATATAATATATTGTATTTGTACTATACAAAATACAATATTATAAGATATTATTAAAATATATGAAATGAATAACGATACGTATAAATATAGACGTTTTTTTCTCGCGAATACGACTATATAATATAATATATAAAATACATTAAAAGTCACGTATAACGACAGAGTTTATTATACTTCTATATGTATATTATATATATATATATATATATATTATTTTTATGCATAATTATTTACAAATCTTTTCTTTTCGATATAGAGGAAAATATATATTTTATTATCGCTGTTGTTTACTAGGTACTGCGGTACTAGAATACTTGCGTAAATTCGAAATTATTATTATTAGTAGGCATTCGTGTATATGGTGATAACATTCTGTGTGTGTGTGTGTACGTTATATTAAATGCATATGTAGAAAAATTTAAAGTTTTTATTGAAATTCCGGGGCTTCGTGTAGTGTAGATTTAATATACTTATTTATAGATATTATATATCATATATAGGTTTTATTCAGAAAATCGTGTTAAATAAAACGATACGATTTACACAGAACATAAAAAGTTACTTATATATATAATATATAATATATATATGTATTATATTATTTTCACATGTCATATTATTATCATCATTCCACGATGGCACGATTTTGAAAACAGCAACTTCTTATCATCCTTTTTATATGCATTTAACGCACTTTTTTAAAGAATAAATAATCGAAATACCGATTTACATTCTAATAAAAAAATGTATGTTATTAATTTATTATCATTATACGAGTTATAATACAAATGCACGGTAACTATATGATTTTTTCGCTGGCGGGTGTTGATTTTATATAATTTATAATATATTATACGTATTGTATGTCCCGTGTCCATTTAAATACTTATTCATAAAGTACAAATATATTTAGTTTAATGTTTATATACAGGTATACAATTTATGTATTATGTTTATGACTTTATATATGTATTATATAGAGATGTGAGTTTGTATTATACAGTAGTATAAAATTGTATAATACAAGGTATTATACATGGCATAGAATATTGTTTTATACCGTAGCCCGTAGGTATAAAAAAAATCTATCAAATTTCAAAATTTTAAAATTTTTAACACCAATTAATAATTGATAACTATAGGCACTAGCTGTTGATATTTCATACTAGGTAAAATAGCCGCTGGTGCATGCTTTACGTATTGTAGCACTGTAGCAGAGTGTACCTATACGCTATACCGTATACGGTATACCATAGTCCATAATAGAACCACCATAGATTAAATATACACACACAGTGTATTTAATCTATGTAACCATTAATACCTTTGTGCTCTTTCCTCCAATACTCCATGGCTACAGAACCACATTTTCAAGGTGAAAATATATAGAAGTGTCTAACTGTCTACACTCTACACTTCTAAATTGTTGATTCAAACCAGTACACCAATAACAAATACCACTCGCTTACCGTCCTTTAAGGTCCTATAATTTTTGGTAAAATATCCATGAACCATGAGGCCATGTAGAATACTGAATTGTTATAAACTTATTTTATGAATGTATAAACTATTATTTTAAGAATTTATGTATTTTTGAACGATACCTATTTTTTATTTATATGAAAATATACAATTTATTTATACTTTGTTAGAAATTTAAATTTCAAGAAATTATTTTCTTATATAGACTAAATTTAAAAATTTAAAAGTTAAATTTCCTATTTGAAAACCAATTAATTATATTTTAATTTGTATATTTTTGAGATTTTCTCAAAATCAATTGAAAAATTAAAATAAATATACGTATTAAGAAGTTATAATCAGTGATCAATTTCGGATAATTTAAGATACAACATGATTGATTAGTATACATAACCAGTATAATACGGTATAGTAAAAAATAAAAATAAAATACCGTATATTAACAACTCTATTATATATGTATATATTAGTATATTACACAACATTACGCGATGATAACACCAAACTACCCGAAGAATCAAAGTGAATTATTATTATTTTTCTTTTAGCGTTTTAGCTGATTCTGATTTAATTTAAAAACAATAATTATTAATGATTACTGATTAGTGTACTTGAATCATTATACACGAGCATTTAAAATATTATCATTAAACAATTTAAACGCGTCATTGCACGTGTCATTTTATTTGAATAATTATACCACTAAATGCTATAATAACATATAATTTATATTTTATATAACTACTGTATATTATATTTTCGTACGTTATAAGCAAGCACACTTCGACATGCCTTCATATTATTATTATTATTACATACAGTCGACGTATACTGTATACAATAATAAATGATTTAAAAGTATAAATCGCATGCCTATCGCGATACATTAAATTTATATATTATAATATTATAAAATACATTCAATATCGTCCATCCATATATAACATAATACGAGTATATTTCAATCGGGTATGTTATATTTTTAACATACTCATAACAATATTACGCGTGTTGTATAATTTGTAATATATAAAAATAATAATTATATACAATTAATGTGAATATTAATAATTATATTATGACCATTTTATTTTCATGTAATATTATAATATTTTTTTTAAAATAATTTTATAATTATGGGCGTAGAATGATCAAAAAATTGGTGCTGTAAAAAATCTGTGGAGGATGACACGTATTATAAGAGAACACATGATTATTATACGCATATTTTTGTATTTACTTTAAAATTAATGTACCTATTCGTTATTTTTTCCTTGTAATTTTTTTTATTATTATATTCGATTTATATTACAGGTATTATAATAATGTATAATGTATTATTATCCTTAAGAAAAAAACAAATTAATTTGGCAGCAAAAATTTTAAATAAACATATAATTATATGAAAATTAAAACTTAATATTATGCGATATTTCTTCGTATTTTATGAGAGGAAGTATTTGAAAAAAAAATTATTATATATATTCGCCGATTATTGTGAATTTAATTTATCTGCAAAAATGTCGATGTTGAAATAAAAAATATTACAATTTTTGATATATTATATTACACGTGAGTACCATGCGTACATAATAAAATAATACATAATTATTTTACGTAGGTACCTATACTAAACAAATACGTATATCGTTATATTATTATTGTTACGTCGTATTTGTTTTTTTTTTTATGTTTTAATAAATCATAATAAGCACATTAGGTCAAAATTAAAATTAATCAAAATGTTGTATGAATATGAAAACAAACACGTCTACATAATAATGTGATAACATGATGATGAACGTTGATAACGTTTGAACGAGAGGCAAAATCGTAAAAAAAAAAAAAAAAAAAACGTTTACAAATTATAACATCGAAACGTGCATAATACGATCGCGATACCACAGCGACGGTTACTGTGGTCGCGAATTCGCGTTTGTCGCTTCATGCGATCCTTGTATTGTTTTACACGAACGTGACATAATGTCGACATTGAAGCGATGAGATTTTGTCGATCACGCGCGGTTTAAAATCTGCCATTTGATATCTTCGTCCTGAGATAATTTTATTTCTTTCCGTCGAACAAAAATTTTTCTCAAACAAGTGTAACAATATCATGGATTTTCAGAATATTGAAAATTTAGTCATGCTATTACAGTCGGCGTATTTTTTTTTTCTACTTGATTACTTCCGAAATTAAATTAAATTAAATTATTTAAACATAAGAATATGGTTTTTTTCTTAATCGTTTAATTTCGTTTTGTTTCTTTTAATTCCTATCGAAATTTTAGTTTTTTTTTATAATATATTTAGGTATATACAACTGGAAACCTACAATTAAAATATTATGTTTTCCTATTCGTTTTACATGATTTGTATTATAAAATAAAGATAATGAAATAATATTAAACGTCACACGTCGTCGAATAGTTAGATTAATCCTCGACCTCGACGCAAAAGGGACGGAGAGAAAAGAGGATGACGACGGATGCGGTCCTGGTACGCGTGACACTTCAATGATCCAGTGCGGATTCAAGTTTTCGAAACGAGACCGCGTGACCCATTTCGAGAACGTCGGAACGCGACAACGGCGTCATGAGATCCTGGTAGTTGATCGCGGTTATGTGACATAATATTTCAAAAACCGCGAGTCCAGAACAATAGACCGCTGCGGGAGACCGCGGACACACTACGCGCCTGCGCAGGCAAGCCAAAGACGGCTGCACGACCGCACGGACGGGACGACGGTTATTGTTATACGCGTTATGTATTCTTTAGGGCCGTACTCGTATATTGTTATGATAATAATTTGTAGTTTGATATTTATTTCTACTTTGCGAGTTCATTTTTTAACCCTCTATTTTCGTTACCTATTTGTTTTTTAACAATAATTATTAATATAAATAATAATTAATTAATAATGTTCGCCGACGGGCCTTTAACGTGCAAAAAAAAACGTTTTCCTTTGTGGTCCCTATACGAATATGTGTGATAAAATTTTGCGTTTTAAATATTTAATAAAAAAATGTCAAAATTTTAATCAATACCTACTGAACTTCGCTCAGAATAGTTTTTTCGAATGCGATGGTTTATCATTATAATTATAATTAAAAATAAACACTATGTTTTGCACATCTGTATCCCTGCGGCAGGAGTTATATGAGCTCATATTTTTAACATTGCCGGCGTATTATCGAAGAAGTTATAGAGGAAACGTCGCAAGGAGGTAGCAATTGGGACCACTCTGTGAGAACTCAGACCAGGGTATTATAATGTTCGTGTGATATACGGTATGTGTAATACCACAACCAAGTTTTTTCGTTGTCGCATTCAAAAACGAGTCTGAACGCGTGTCCGTTTCCCACACAAGGTTGCGGTACAATAATATTGAATAATATCGTCAATTAATTATTTAGTATGCCCCTCGCCTTAATAATTAATTATTGAATAATAATAATAAATAATTAATAATATAGTATATATACGATATACCATTATACCCAACGACTAACATATAATATTATTGTTATATTACAATATCGAAACCGTGGTTTGGAACACATTAAAACGTTATTTGTTGTTTATTTGAACGTACAATTTATAAAGTCCGGTCGTCATTTCGATTGTCACGATATCATAATAAAATCGATACTTTTTCACTTCCGATATGTCGGTATCATAAATCGATGAAGTATATTTTGAATTTATCAAGTACCTATCAATTATAATTTATTAACATCGTGGTGTGGGTACTGTGGGTGCAGGTCAGAGCTAAAAAAATTTTGACATCGAACGTATAAGAAAATGTTTGTTCGAAACACTTGAACTTTGTTTTACGTATAATATAGTAATGGTCGTTTTGTTTTCATTTGATAATGAGTTTCAAATTTTCAATTATTATTGTTTAACTTTTTTAAAAAAAATATATATATATATAAATACCTATTACCTAACAATATAATCGCTTGGAAAAGATTTTAAAATTGTCAATTGTAAGTTGAATAATACAATTATTGTACACAATTTACATTCGAAAACCATATTATTATTATTATTATTATTATTATTATTATTATTATTATTATTATTATTATTATTATTATTATCGTATAACACGCAACCTTAACGCGTCTCCATCGACGATTGTTAGTTGTTACATCGTTGACGTAGACGCATATACAGATACTATATTATCAGTGGCGTCGCCAGGGGGTTTTAGGGGTTCAATCCCCTTGAATTTATATATGGTATATTATATGTATATACAATGGCGTATTAAGGCACTTTTTAAAAGCAATTGCTCTTCAATTAAAATAGGGTGCCGAATATGTGTTTGGATGGATAAAGTTTTAAGTACATTTATTCAATTATGTACCTATATAACATAAATATTAACAGTTATAAAAAAACTTATATTGTATTGTATATATAAAACAATAATTACTTAAAATTATTTGAATTTATAATATATATTTTGGCTAATAATTATAAAAAAAACATTGGGGAGGGGAGGTACCTCAATTTAAACTTTGCTCCTCACCAAAAAAATAGTTCAACACGCAACTGTGTAAATATGTTAATGGTGTATTTTAAACATGTAAAACTTTATATGTATATGAATATTTATTTAACCCCCCCCCAAGTTCATCACACATTTCTGGCTGCGCCACTGTACATTATAGTACTAAACGATGATATTCGGTTAAAAAACAAAATAATATTCGGATATTTGTGTTTTATGAAATAAATTTACACTATTATAATAGCTATTAACAATACAAATAGAGATAAATAAATGGATATGCCACAAGTCCATAATATATTCTTATTCTATATAATATAGTTTTTGTCGTTAGTCACATACCACAGTCAATTTTTAGAAAGAACACTTTTCTCTTCGACGTGACATATTGTTTTATAGGTTATGTTGAATCGTTAAATAATATGCCATATCTAAGACAAGGAATTTAAAGATAAAATAAAAATAAAATATTAATAAGTATACCTATACTCGTATTGGTACTTATAATGACCGTTTGATAAATTATATATAACCCTCCCCTTTCATTACCTTTCACATTATAAATAGGGGGTTTACTTTGAATGTATTACAATATTTTGTAATATATTTTTAAGGAATTCGTAATAATTTGTAACCACATTTTTGTAATTTGTAATCTAAAATTTCAAAAAATTACCAATTACTATTACTACTAAAAGATAGAATGGGTTCGATGACGATACGTTAATTATTTTTCACTGTGGGGTGCCAAGACGACGTCTTTCCAGCACCCGAACACATTTTTGGATTTCCTGTCCGAAATTTTAGGTTAAAAATTACAAAAATGTGGTTACAAATTATTACGAATTCCTTACTAAAAACTGATTGTATTATGATGTCCAAATTACGAGGTTGGGGTGCCAGGACGATGTACCTTATTTATTAATTTATTATTAAATGCAATATTATACTGTTTTGTCCTTTACGTACAAAATATATATGACTAATATGAACGAAATACGGTATACGTATACCTAATACCTAACTATGTCGTGTTAGATAACTAACGACTAAAATGTACATTTTAAGGTAAATACCACGTGCTCTCTCTCTACAATAATTTATTTTAACTTTCGTACCATTTTAGGACATAATATTATAATTCATGTACTTGTCTGGACGATCGATGAATGTTATCAAATCATATACGGGATCTAAAAACGTTTTAGATTCGAGACGACTGTCATCTTATTATGTACCGCCTACGATATACGTGTCCTTTTTTTTTTTTAAATTACTCGTACTCCATTCTCACTAAATTTTAAAATTAATGATTCAAATGTGTTTATCGGAAGAAAAAATATATTTGGAATGAGTTAGCATTTAACAAGAATTTTACTTAGATAAGTCCAAACAAAAATTAATCAGATTAATCTCGCTAATTCATTTATGATTAGCTAACCCGACAATCGTTGCTGCAGGTCTATGGATGAGTAATTAAATGTAAGTAGAAAAAAGTACATTTTAAAAATTAAATCAAAATTTTATATGAACCGAATAATATATTTCATTAATTTTAACTATGAAAATATTTAATTTTTAATTCGGTCGGAATCATCGGAATGCGTGTGATCAAAAAATGTATTCTCCTTCGTCTTTTCCCTTAAGAATCGCATTAGTAAAATATTATAATGTCGACTAAAATATGTTTCTGTATGACTCGCGAGATTAGTATTTTGAGAACGTATAGAAATTATTAATCATTATTATTTATTTATTTCAATAGAATTTAGATATTAATGCTGATTTATAATTAATATTATAATATAACTTTAACCGTCTAAAATCATTTTCAATCTAGGTAACAATATTTCGATTAAGTTTTCCATTAAGACGTTTGTACAATACACGTGGATTTTCGCGTTCCAGGGGCCAGACGTCAATCTGCCGAGCACTGCAATCGACAATCGTTCGACGCGTTTCCGTACATCAGCGGTGTGTCGCAGTCTCGCAGTACCCGAGCGGCGTGTCGCAGTATCCGGACGACGTGTTGCAGTACTCCGACCGTGCCGTCATATCGCGGTACAGTCTCGGCGGCGCGTCAAACGCGTACAAAGTTTACGGACGTTTGCACCGGTACACCAAAGGTGACTGTGGCCGCACGCGTTCACCGCCAAGAAGCAGAACAGAGCAGTCGACATCATCGATCCGGCGACTGGCGAGAAAGTCGTATGGTGATTAATATTAAAAAAATATGGGTCACGATGTATCCGTATTTATTCGTTAAATTGTTAATAAACAATAAAAATTCGTTATTGTATTATCGTACAATCGATGATTTGTGTACATTATAATAATACATTTGCATATAATATTACTAAAAACAGCGATAATATTTGTATTAGATTTTTAATTATTTTAGTAAATTGTATATAGATTTCTGTAATATAATACTAATATTGTTTATTCGATGGCAATAAAAAAAAAAAAAAAAAAAAAAAAAAAACAAAAAGAATCGAATTCTCGGCGAATCGTGTAGGCAATTTCACTATGCACGTGCGCGATTCGCCACATCGACAACACCACGGCGTCAAACCCGAAACTATTCATAATAAAAGAAAAAAAGTAGTATATAAAAATAAGTAATTTTCATTCTTCATACCATATTCCTTATCATGTTCTATTAAAATTTTCAATATAAAAAATTGATTATTATACAATACAAAATACAAATTTTAAATGCCTAAATAACCAATCTAATTTCTGAACGCGTTCGTATTCAGTTCACTCAAAATGAACGAGTTCACACGAACGCGTTCATATGAACTCGTTCTTTCCAATCACTGATAATCATAGGTTATGTAGTTGTAGTGGATATTAAAATATAGGAAGAGGTAAAATATATATAGGTTACGTGGACGTGATCAACTCTGACGATAAGGCGGTGGATAAGGTGGTGGTGGTTGTGAGTTGCGTTGGTTGAGCTACGGGGGAGCTATGGCGGCGGTATGGGAGAGCGATAGAGGAGCCATGTGTTTTGCTATGGTATGGTAGAGCGGAGGTGGATGATGGAGCAGAGGATCCAGAAACAGCTAAAACACTCTACTGGTTTGATTAAAATTTAGACATTTTTTATTAAATAATTAAAACGCAAAATTTTATCACACATATAGGAACCATATATAGGTACACAAAAAGTATATAAATGAATACCCTATAAAATTGTCAAGTCTCTAAGTTCAATATAAATGCTCATAAAATTCTTTGTCACCTAAATGCCCATATCTGACAGAACTTTATTCAAAATACTTTTTTCGAATGCGATAGATTATCATTGGATTCAAATTCTAATTAAAATTAAACACAATGATTTGCACACCTGTATACCTGCGGCAGGCAGGGGCGGTTCCAAGGGGACAAGGGGCCAAGGAGCCTCGGCCCCCCCAGGACCGTATTTAAAAAAAAATTATATACTGTTAAAAACAAAATTACATTATTACGTATAATAATTATGGTAGTAAAAATTTGTTTTTTTGTTATAAAGTTATCCCAAAATTTTGACTTGGCACCCCCCCAACCAAGTCTCTGGAACCGCCCCTGGCGGCAGGAGTATCAGCTCTTCTTTTTTTTATACTTTAAACAGCTAGATATATATAAAAAAAAAACCGTAAATGTAATAATTCACAAATCACAACTAATTGGAACTGAGTTAAGTAAAATATATTTAAACTTCAATAAAATTTTTAAAATTTTTAAAAAATGTTGTCAATTTTATTTAACATTATTGTAAGATATTGTATTATAATAAGAACAATCCATATAAATACTTTAAATATGGATTTTACTGAAATTTCAACTTTAAACACCAATAAAAACAATGAGTATTGAGATTTTCCTAATATTTTGAAAATACTATAAGATATATATAGCATATAAGCATATAAGTATGCTTCAATAATATTTTCAAAAATTTTCTAAATTTTTTGGTTTTTCTATTAATTTTTCTTGTAGAAGTATTGATAAAAAAATAATAAGAAGAAAATTCGTATGGATTTGTGAGATTTTCGTTTAAACTAAATAGATCAACTTTAAACAGCTATAAAAAAGTAAGACTTGGGATTTTTTTAAATATTTTGATAAAATGTTAAGTAATATGTAATTATACTTCAGTAAAATATTCAGACCTTAATGCTTAAAATTGCCAATTTTAACAAACTACTATTATATACCTACATAAAAACAAGAATTTTACGAAATATTCAAAATCCTATATTTTGTAGAAAAATACTACCGGAACGGTTCCAAATATTATTACATATATATATAATACCTAATGTGAACACCGAATAAAATTTTGAAATCTCTAACTACAAAATTGCCTGAGTTATCGTGAAATATTTAAATCGAATTCGTCGAAATTTCAGTTTTCGTGAAAAATACCATTTTTTTGTCGTTTTTCGTCGTTTTTTCTATCGCATAGGGTCAATTTTGAAAATTCGAAAAATGACTTAAAAAACGTAATTACCAACTACGAGTATATCCACTTTCCAACTGGAAACATATGATATTTTTGGAAAGCGGAGCATTTTTTTCGAGTAATAAAAGTGTCTTCAGACATAAAAAAAATAAAAATAAAGCACATATCATTGTAAAACCAATACATTCTTTGCTTCCATCATAATCTAAAAAAATCAAACTGTAAGCGATTAATTTTTTAACTGAAAATAATATTTGACTCTAAAATACCTATTGATTGTTTTTTTTAAAAGCATTTAAAATAATAATTATAATTTACTATTATGGAAAAATCTAAATGGTAAAAGTAATAAATATAATAAACATAAAATTCATTATTTTCTCATATACAGATGAGATAAAATGACCCTGTCCCTGTGAACACAGTTTACGTAAAACGTAGAAAATACTATAATGCTTAGCAGGTAAAATAAATTATATTTATACAAAAATTGTCGAGTTTATTAAAAATTATATAAAATAAAATGGTAGGGAATAATAATATATTAGCTAATAAGCTATAATATTATGTAATAATTTTTAACATAATTAAAGCATTATTGTATCTACACTGTTTTTGTATCGAAAGAACGGATAATGTCCTGCAAGCTGATGTATGTGCCCAGAACCAGCGCCAGAATGCCAATGATGATCAGTATAATGTCTTTCCACAAGACATAGTTGAAACGACCAAATTCTCGTTCAGGGTATAAAACACAAATTTCAATTAGTGCTGGGAATGCAATGCCCAACATAGTCAGACATAGCGCGCCGAACAATGATATGAACAACTCCAACCGTGGTATAGACACGGCTAACAAAACTGTCAATATGAATAAATACAATATTAATTATATTAATATAATATAAAAAAAAAAAAAAAATAGGTAAATTATTAATATATCTAAATAGTTATTATATATTTATTAGTCATTGCATATTATAGTATACATATCAGTACAATCGGTATGAGAAAAAAACATATGATTATTTAAAGGACATTTTTGGCACGAACGTATTCAAACAAACATTTTGCAGTTAAAATAATTAAGCGATGCGTCTTTAAAAAAGATGAGCTGATACTCCTGCCGCACAGGATACAGGTGTGCGAATCATAGCGTTTAATTTTAATTCGAATTTGAATGCAATGATAAACCATTGCATTCGTAAAAACGATTCTGAGCGAAGTTCAGTCAGATTATAATTTTCGTTTGAACTAAAAATATCAACTTAAAACAGCTATAAAAAAAAATTGAGATTAGGGATTTTTCCAATATTTTAGTATGATGTTAAGTAATATGTAAGTATACTTCAGTAAAATTTTCAGACCCTAATATCAAAAATTGCTAATTTTATCAAACATTATATACGTAAAAACGTGAATTTTACGAAATATTCAAAGTCCT
>JAIUCT010000001.1:30204229-30283154 GCA_021307375.1 Tetraneura akinire | reverse complement strand
AGGACTTTGAATATTTCGTAAAATTCACGTTTTTACGTATATAATGTGTGATAAAATTGTCAATTTTGAGTATTTTAGTCTGAAAATTTTACTGAAGTATACTTACATATTACTTAACATCATACTAAAATATTAGAAAAATCCCTAATCTCAATTTTTTTTTATAGCTGTTTTAAATTGATATTTTTAGTTCAAACGAAAATTATAATCTAACTGAACTTCGCTCAGAATCGTTTTTTCGAATGCAATGGTTTATCATTGCATTCAAATTCTAAGTAAAATTAAACGCTATGATCCGCACACCTGTATCCTGTGCGGCAGGAGTATCAGCTCTTTTTTAAAAATAAATATATCTAATAATTAATTAACAGAAATTTATCGATATAAAGAAAACAATGTGTATTTAAACATTAATATTAATTTTTTTTTATATATATAAATATTATTATTATTTAAGTTTTATTTAATATATTTATACTAAACTATATAATTATAGATTTGAGAAAATTCTAATAAGAAAGTGAAAATAGAGTATAAATACATTAACTTCAGTTTTAATTGATAACTACAAAAAATTAAATTGGTCAATCAATAACTTACATGTGATAAGTACTACGAAAATACGAAGTAAATACTCCATGGTCATCTTATTCCGTTTTTGAATCCTATGTTTCATGTACGTTTTCCAAATGATTTCCACTGGTACGTAAGCTTGAAGCGCGTAAGTAATGAAAATGGCAAATGCGAAAATGAGTTTGACGGCTTTCGCGAGGCTGTGAATGTAAAAACATAAATGTAAAAATAATATAATCCCTTATAAAAAAAAATACAGAAATTTGTTATGCGATAGATATATAAATCAGAAATTGTAAGAAAACAAAAACATATATTAATATTCTAGCTAATAAACATAATTTCTGTCACAAATTCTACTTGCTTTTATATATATGAAAACTACGATTTTGCAATTACATAAAAACAAAATTAACCACCGAAATGATAGATCGAATGTTTATAATAAACTGTGTCCAATAAAAATAAATATTATTCTTATAGAAGTACATGAATATAGAGAGTATAGAGAATTAAATTACACTAAATACTGTAGTTTAAATATCGAATTATTTAATATTATGTTCTGATTAAAATCTTTTATCACTGGATGGAAAAACTTATTAAATTCCAATTTAAATTTAATTCGAGTTTCTTTTTTAGCTTTAAATCGAAGAAAATATTTTTTAAACTCACATATCGGTTTCTGGTAAGTTGAGAGTAACGCTGCCCTTAGCGTCCGCTCCGTATTTGACGTATCCGAAGAAGCCTATCACTACATACACGATTGTGATAGAAGTCATAGCGATGTTAAGTACACCTTTTGTGGCTACGAAAGATGCTGGAGTTTTCATATTGTTTTCTAATGCCAACACCTAAACGATAACAAAATGTATACATTTTTTAAACAAGTTCCAATGAAAAACATCAATAAGAGGTCAATTGTTTCTTTAAGGACAATTCGACAATTTACTATATTTATGTATGTCTATTGTATTATTTCATAAGTTACAATAGTTCGCCTGATTTAATTTACAAGGATTTTTCAGCACTTACTACACCAACAGGTTCTAATGCGAATAAAGTCGTACCCACGAAGAGAGTGTATTTTCTCGGTTCGCCGATCAATGGCCTAGAAGATATGGGTGGCAAATCAGTGAATATGTACCAAAGAACGATAACAAGTCCGGCGAATGTGATGACATTAGCCAACTGTGAAAACGGCGCTAACAACTTCAAGTTTTTGATCAGATTGATGGCCACCAATGGGATTAACATTAACACCATGTAGTATCGTTCGTCCATTGGCGTTGCATACATGTCCATTACCTGAAAAATAACATATATTTATATATATATTATCAGTATTATCACTATTTTCAAAAAATCTACTCAGACAGACTTTAAATATTTAGTAATATATGAATATAACACTATACAGTAGTGATGTAAATTTATGTAAAAAAAAAAAAATCAGTAGTAATACAAGGGAAATTTTTGTTAATATTAATTAGCACCAAAAACGCATGGAAGTTTTAGTTAAAGACAAATTGTTGGAAAACAATTGAGTAACAATTTTTTTTTTTTTTTTAATTCACGGTGATTTCTTATTTTTCAAAAACTCATTTTATCCCATATAAATATACTTCTACTTATAAAAATGTTATGCACCTGCTTAATACTGGATCCGATGAACATGATGTACACGCAGCATGTTCCCAGCTGGTAGACAATTAGAAATCCATCGACAATTATCCTGTGGAAAAACCAATGATAATTAGTGAAGCTTATTAGGATAAAAAAAACAAGGGAAGGAATACTGGTGTAGATGGGACATAGGCGTAAAGAGAATAGCGTTGAATTTTGATTAAAATTTGAATGCAATGATAAATCATTACAATTCGTGATAACGATTTTGAGCGATATTCATCAGATAATATATGTACCGATTAAAATGTTTACATTTATATTAGTGTCTATACGTTTATTATAATTTTTTATTATCATAAAACCACTAAATGTCTCACTTAAATACACAAATCCGACAGTACTTCGCTCAGTATTCGTGAAGTTCTGGATAAAAATATTAAGAAAATGAGTAGGTATATATATTTTGACATTTACCTACATAGTGTATATATTATGTATACATATAGAAAAATAGGTCTATTAATAAAATACAACTGGGTCATCTTTAAACACCACATCAAGGCCGTAACAATGATAATAAAAACTCATAGAAAGTGTGTTATATTATTACTGACGCGTATTTGGTATTTCTGATTTGCAGAACTGCAGAACCAGATGAACATATATACACACCAAAATGTATTTAACGTTACGGGTGTCTAAGAATGCAATAAATATTATTAGTTACAGTACGACTATAAATTAACGATGTATTCAATATACAATATTACATTACTATTGCTTAGATATTTCAATATAACTTGGATTTTTATATGTAAAAACAAAAATCTGTAATTATTAAGTATATTACATTTTTTATTCAAAAACTGTGGCACATACATAATACTCCTATAAATATAATATTTTTTAGTTCTGATTTATAGATTATTATTATTATTATTTTTTTTTTTTTTTTGGATTCAGGTTCTTAACACCTATAATTTCAATAACAATTTTGAAGGAGTAATTATTTGTTATAATTTTTATTGTCTCTAACCATACGTCTTTTTTTTATAATACTATAGTAGTTTGCATATAGTTCATTTGTAAACGCAAGAATCTATTTCGAATTGACAAAGGATGGATATAAAATTCTCTCCTTTAAAATATAATTATTAGTGTGTAAGCGTGTAGCGTATAATATTGCGTTTGTGTATAATAAAAGTTAAAATAAAATCACCAACACAGAAAGAGGAACTCCAAATTTTAAAATTCCTGGTCCTTCTTGTAAAGCATATTGCATCGAATCCGGGTAACTTAATATGGCCACACGCCGTCTCTTGCATAACAGATATTGAGATCTTACCTATACACAAGAAATGAAAAAAAAAATACAATATTGTTAAAAAAATATGACAAAATTATTATAACTAATAAATACACAAGAATTGATTAGGTAATATTATTAGTATTCGCATATAAATCGTCATGTAATTTTTCTGAAAATTGAATAGGTAATAATATTTATTCATTTTAATCTCGTGCAAATAGTATAATATTTATTTTTTTAAATTTCATTTAATATATTTCATGCGTACTCGTTAATATTCAAATACGTTATGTATTCATATTAATTTTAATGATAAAAGATATATATTTTTATAAAAAAAAATTTGTTTATTTCTTACATTACGTTTGTTTACACGTTTGTAAAAATATTTTAGGTATACGTATATATATAAATATTTAAATTTTAAACATAGCCGATTACTGATAAAGTGATAATATACCTATACGAAGAGAAAGTGTTTATTTTGTTTTATTTATTATTTTGAGTTGTTTTTTTTATAAAACTTACAATTAACGCACCAAGATAACTTATTATAAGGAAAAAATCGTCTATTTTAAAATAACAAATAATAATGATGAAAGTGGTAATTTCATTAAATAAATATTTTTATAGAATATCTATGAATTATTCACAAACAATATATAATATGTACAATTTACCTATTATACATACTTTTCGTTTTCAGAAACATAATATCCTGTATAAAAAACATTATAACAATATTATTATTATTATTTTATTATTTTCTTCGTATCCGCTAAACTCACGAAGCGTATCGTATTATTATTATAATTTTGTAAATGTACCGTCCATATATTATGGCGTTACTTACCAAAACATGCAAGCAATAGGTGCACAGAATTCCGATAAGTATAGTGCCCACCGTGCCTACGAGCAAACCGGAGTTAAAAAAGGCGTTTGGCATGGCCAGAATTCCTGTCCCTAAACATCCTTTGAGCAAATGAATGAGCGTCTCTGTATTTCTGCAAGTCAACAATATTATTATGTAAAATAAACATGAATATTTTAATAATCAAGTCGGGGCCGCGTTACAAAGCGACGATATAATATAACATATAAATATATCTTTGTTTAATTATATTAGAATACACGGGTTTAATTGTTTAATTATATTTCCTATTATATACAGAGTGATCAGAAAGAAGAATATCGCTCTACGGTTCTAAGGAAATAATTATAAATAACATTAAAAACGTAACGTAAATAATTGTATTAATTTTGAAACATGAAATTATTTTGTTGCTGCGCACAATACACACCACAATATAACCCTATAGTCTTTGTAATACGATTTAATCTTAAATTGTTAACAAATAAATGACTGTATTACTAACTGGTTAACATATAACTGGTATGAAGATAAAATATGCGTCTACAACATAGAAATATTCGTAGTTAGTAAAATTAAAATTTTGAAAAGTAGATCAAAATGTATAAAGTTGTTATTCGGAACATCTTAAAATTATTAAATAAGTAACATACGATGTGGGGTGTTTTATTTCGCGGTTTTGATACGGGTCGTAAAAATTTTGTTTTTCGTTCATTTGTGTCGCGTTATCACCTTTTGTGCCGGCCGTCACAGATTCGTTGATATTATCCATGTCAATACTGTAAAAATGTATAAAAAAATATTGTAATTATATAGGATTATCGATTAAATACAACGATAATACAGTACTCAAGAAAAAATCATATATTAATATGCACTTTAATCTCAGTCTTAATAATTCTCCATGCGAACGAGTACGAATATCTATTATTATATTTTAAATTAAACATTTCAACACCGAACAGATAGTAATTGAGTGCGCGGCAAATCTAAACACATAATTTCGCAGGATATTAATAAACTATATTATAATAGTAATTATAGTTGTTTATGTATGCAAAACGGTTGTTTGTAATGTTAATAATCCTTTAATTTTTTCCACAAATTAGATAAAGGTTATATGTATATGATATTACAAAATTATTATAGATATATTTTAAGTACTCGTGAATTGGCACGTGGACCAACATATCCAATCCACGATGTTTAGTACATGATATTTAAGCTCGGTAGACGATTAAATAAACAATTATGACGCATTTGCTGTGTATTTTTAAAAAATACAGTCGGTAAAGAACGTTTCATATGAAAAATAATAAGTTCGAATTTCGAATATAATTTTATATTATATTTATTTAGAAAAACCTTTTTTAAAGTTAATATTACTCAATTTTTCAATAATTCTATCATTTAATTTTTTAATCAAACCAAAAGTATGAATGAATATTTTATATTACCTTTATATTTTGAAGGGTATTACTGTTTTCTTAAATTATTATGTATTTATATCGTAATAATTATTATGCATAAAAGTATAGCAGAATGACAATATTAGATATTATGTGGATTTGGGACAAGATCGAATTGAAGTTATAGAAATTACGTATCGTTATATTGGCCTAAATATAATTCGAAATAAAGATTTCCTATAGATAACGCGAAGCGATTTCCCGGACGGGTATCAATACACATTTATTTTGACTTTCGGTGTGGGGAAGGCGTTTTTCGGAGAACGGAAAAATAACTCGGATAAATAAATCAGGAAATAGTTATATATACATAGGAGACACACTCCTTGATCAGGGGCGCAAGAGGGTCTTTAGCACCCTGAGTTATAATTTAGCACCCCTTGTTTTCTTTAGGTCTAACTATAATAATTACATTAAAATACTGTCAATTTTAAGTTTTAAAGTTTTATTTAGAACTATTTTGTTCAAATGTCTTATATTGTAATCTATGAATATAATAAATTGATAATACTGCATGAAACCTAGAAAAAATATAAAATGTAAATGTCTACTTATTAGGATAATAAAATATGTTTAATTTTAGAATTGTTATAGTGATTCATAAATAATTGGGAAATAGCATTTGGTGGTATTTTTTTGTTACTTAATTTTAGCGCCCCCAATATTTAGGCTCTAGTTGCGCCTATGTCCTTGATGTTATACGGTTTGCATTTTGATATATTCTATTATGATTCTATTCCTATTTAGGCAACTACTATTTTATATTATAATATATAGGTAACTACACGATAATTAGAGTTTCAAGTTTATAGAAATGGCGAGTGTATGTGTATGAATTACGTTTTTAAAGATACTTTTTTAATATTTATAATTTATAAAATGTTTATCATTCTATAATATGTATAATAAGGATGACATATGGTAATGGCTAATATTATAATGATATGTACCTTAGTACCTACAATCTACTCGATAATAATGATTAGAAAAAACAAATAGATAATATAATATAGAAATATATATACACTATATATACTTACTAAGTGTTACCGTTGACGTGTTTTCCGTTGTTGCCTAGTTCAGATCTTTCCATCCCTTGGTTGTCATATCCGTCAATGGAAGTTTGCTAAAAACAAAAAAACAAAAGTTTAATTATTGATTGGATTTATCGGTTAACTAATATTAAATTCATAGCAGAAAATGGATATTACCTATTTTAAAATAGTTGTAGCTATTAAAATCTTTTTTTAGTAAGGGAAAATGAAATTTATTTATTATCAACCAATATAATATCTATACTCGTACGTATATAGGTATATACCGATTTAGATTTCTAAATTTTACATTTTTTTAATAATGTTACATTATTAGCTATATGCAGGCTTTTAGCATGTCCTGATTTTGTTAATATTACTCATATAAATATTGTATCTCGAATTAACGTTTATTCTTATTAACTACATTTTTGGAGTATAAAAGATGAAAATGATAAAATGCAGATGGTATAAAATAGCTAAATAGGTATAGATTTTACGACCCAGCTGCGTTGCCGCCAAAATTGTATAGACCTAAGTTTTATATGTACTTTTATTTTACTTCGATTCATATATAAGTACCGAAAATCATTTCTCCTCGCCGATATTTTGCGATCCGATACTAATTTAATTGGGTTTATCGAATATTATATAAAAGCGAGGTATATTCGCGACAGTTGTTAGAGAAAATTTTCGATCGTAAAACGTGCTGAAGTCACGATATTACATTTATTAAACTCGTATAATAATGTATAATAAATAACGCAGAGATGGGCAAATAGATACGACGATGTATATGGAGACGGCAGAAGTGAAAATATTAAATTATTTTTCTGTATTCAGAAAACCCACCAAATTGCGTTTATACGGGAGAGGAAGAACGCACCATTGAAAAAAGAACCAAGGTAGTAATAAAAAATATATATAATAATATTATATTATATACTTAGTTGAAATTCCCATCATAGTCATCATACATAGTTCGATATTTCTTCTGCTGTTTGAATAATAATAAAACTACTATTTTATATTTTTCATGCGATTTTTTATTTATATATTTCGGGGGGGGGGGGGGAATTGTTTTTCATGATGCAAAATCTTCGATATTAAATGGATAATGATAATGATAATACAATACAGAATAACATAAAAAGGAATTGATTTACTATTTTGTGTGTAGGTAGGTACATGGATTACAATTATTTATATATCACAATAATATTATACCTAGGCAGCTTTGACAGTGGGATTAATCGACTGTCAGCTTTTTTGATGAATCAAAACAGTTGACAGTTATATCGTACAGATTGTCACGTGTGTGTCGTGTGATTTGATAATTAATTTGAATACTATTTATTATTTATTTATTATATTAGCTATTATCTATTGAATATAATTATTATTATTGTAATAATATAATATATAATATTATGTTAAGCGCGTAAATACAATAATACATGTTAATATAAAATTTCTCATCTGTCAAGGCCACAAGGGTCATTCTAAGTTCTTGGGATAACGCAATTGCTTTTTTTGAACCCATTTGCGTTCCCACACGCTTCTCGGCTTTTTTTTGTTTTTTTGTTCCAAAGCACTGATAACAATAATGGCAGCCGCAATTTTTTTCCGCTTCGAGACATCTCTACCTCGTATAATGATTATAATTCATATTCGTCTTCATATTCTATACGCATCGTGTGAAAAATTGTGAATTTTCTTTCAGTACAGTTCCGTACATTTCTGTTTATATACAATATACTAATATTTTTATATCTTGACAGCGACTGTCGCAACATTTATGTCTTTAGTGTGAGTTGTTATGAAAGATATTTTAAACAATTGAAATTTGTTTCATGAAAAAAATGTCATCGTGTGACCTATGCTTAACATTTTTAAACACATGTGTGTGAGTACTACATTAGAATATTATAAAATATTATTAAACTTACCACAATTTTATATGCGTCAATTTTCTTTCTCTGTCTAACACACATGAAAGATAGGGATTTAGACGTTTTCTACTTCCAACGTTACGATCGATCTAGTTATGCGATAAGGGAACTGAAAACTGATTTGAATTCGTTAGATCGACTTTCTCACTTTTTTTTATTTTTTTTGTCCTAAATTCTTCAAAAATTGAATATTTATAAATTTGTAAATAAGATTTGTTTCAACAACAATGAGAAGAAAATTTCAAAAAAGTGGGAGAGTCGATCTAAAGTAGACTTTCTAACGTATTCAAATCCGTTTTCAGATCCCTTATCGCATAACGAGATCGATCGTAAATTTGTAACGTTGGAAGTAGAAAACGTCTAAATCCCTATCTTTCATGTGTGTTAGACAGAGAAAAAAAATCGACGCTTCGAATCCCCCTTAACCAATAATATTTTATGATCAAAATATTATAAATATATTTAATATATATAGTATATACCTATAATTAAATTACAAATTGAATTAATCAATTCGTTAATTTTAACCGAAAATACCGATATAATAAAACTATATACAATCATAGTAACATTAGTATTACTATAATATGAAAAAATATAAAACCTTAATAATTACAGTTTTTATTACATTAACATTACTGATTTAAAAATAAAGTAGGTATTTGAAAAAAAAATATTTAATTTTAAATACAGACACTGTGAAAAATTATTTAAAATACGTATTTAATTGCTTAAAAGCATTTAAATACTTTTACTCGAGTACTTTACAAGACCTAGGTATAATAAAAAATTAGTACAAATAATAATAGAAATTTCACGGTTATTCATAACAAAAGGCGCATTTTTCTGATCAATCTCGAAAACACGACGAAATCTAAAATATTTAAAAAAAATTGTTTTTATTACAATTTACAACCATTATCAGTTATAAAAACTGCATGTATGTCAATTAATTGGCAGTGCATAATATTATTTACTATATTTCATAAATAATATCGTGGAATTATGATAAAATGTATAATGTATAGTATATTAAGAGCGTTTGGTGTTAGGTACAAGCTTTTTTTTTAAATTTTTATACATTTTTTTTTCTTTTTTTTACTTATAGATACTCATTGATGAATATAAATTTTGACGTTGTTGTCGATTTAATAATACATGTATATGTTATATTTATTTTTAACTTCTACACACATAAATACGTTAGAATATAATAATATAATTTATGTTGCTCACTAGTTGGGAATCGTGTTGTTCTGCTGTAGGTTTAGACATAGAAGTGTAATTATTGTTGTAGTTCCGAGTCGTGCTGTCTGTCATTTTTTGGTACTGTCTTGGACTATGAGGGGAAAATTAAAACTAATCAGAAAAATATGAAAACGTTAAAGTATTAAAATAATAAAATACGAAATATTTATATACTATTAAACAATTTAAACAAATCGATATCGGTCCATCTTGGATTTTAATCACTGTAAAAATTCGACGTGTTTAAATATGGTACTATACTTTTTCTATGTAAAGTATCGAGAGCCCATTAATAATATAATATAATATGTAAGTACGAAAAATCGTGTATTTATAACGTTCGACCGTGTCTCTTATCATATCGAGTAAGTAATTATTAAACGAATCATCTATTAATACTAGTAGATATTAATTCACATGCAATAATATTATAGTAAGTAGCGGTAAAACCGTGAAGGTAATATACACAAGAGAGTCGAGTTAATTATTTTTCACACAGTAGGTAGGTATATAATATTATTATCAACACGCGTCATAGGTATTTTTCGACGGATTATTAATAAATATGATAATTTTTATTATTTTTTTTTTAGGTACGTTCGCAGTAGTTATTTATAACATTACGAATTAAAAAATTCGCCAAATATTCAATAATATTAATATTATAATATTATATTGTTACCCCAATAATAAATTATTTTAGAAATATCTACCCATTATATAAAAATATAAAACAATATAATTATAGTTGAAAACAATTGAAAATAAAAATGATGAATTCATGTTACCATTATAGACATTAATAATTATATTATGAATTATTTCGATGAGACGCGGATACAAAACTATATACGCGTGGATCACTTAACCTGCTATTGCATTCAAATCTTAATTATTATACATTATTTTATAACATCGCGAAGGGCGCCCATAGGAAAATTTTCAAGGGGTAGACAACATTTTAATTTATTCATCTATTTATACATAGGTTTAGCCATGAGATAGAAATAGGTTTCTAATATAATAGAAATTAATATATATATAATATCAAATTATACTATTACATTAGGTATGTAAACCGAACTGGAAGATTATGAGAAATATTAATAATTATTCAATCATAAAAGTAATTAATTGAATTATTATTCAAATAATAATTTAATTTAATATATTATATATATTAGATAAATCGAACACTTAACATTTTAGATTCTAAGCGAAGCGAAGAATGTATTGGTTTTAGTGGTTTTACAATGATGTGTGTCTATTATATTTTTTTGTTTTTAAGTAAGAAAGACACTTTTACTACCCGAAATAATGCTCCGATTTGCACGAATTATAGCATATGTTTCCGGTTGGAAAGTGGATGTAGTTGGTATTTCATTTAGGTCATTTTACGAATTTCTCAAAATTAAACCTAAGTGGTAGAAAAAACGACGAAAAAACGGCATTTTTCAGGAAAACTGAAATTTTGACGAATTCGATTTCAATATTTCATGATAACTCAAGCAATTTTAAAATTAAAGACTTGAAAAAAAATTTATTGGGTATTCACACAGGTACTATATATATCTGGTAAAATTTTGGAACCATTATGTTAATTTTTCTACAAAATATAGGACTTTGAATATTTCGTAAAATTCTTGTTTTTATGTATATAAAATATAATGTTTGATAAAATTGGCAATTTTTAGCATGAAGGTCTGAAAATTTTACCGAAGTATATTTACATATAACTTAACATCATATGAAAATATTAGATAATTTCCTAATCTCAATTTTTTCTATAGCTGTTTAAAGTTGATATTTTTAATTTAATCCAAAATATTATGAAAAAAATGACGAAAAACGGAATTATCTGACTGAACTTCGCTCAGAATCGTTTTTTCGAATGCAATGGTTTATCATTGCATTCAAATTCTAATTAAAATTAAACACTATAATTGCACATAAAATATTTACACCTGTATCCCTTCCTTTGTTACTCCTTAAACAATTTTTTATAATCTACTATTGTGTCATTTATAATTGATTGTAATTTTAATTTCCAATAAGCATAGTATCATACTAAATTAAACCATTAACTTTTATATGGGATATTTTGAATTGATTTTCAATATCTTGAAATATGTTAATACAAGTATATTCATTTTTTTGCAGCTATATATACGATATTTTAAGAAATATAAAATTATAATAAAAATGTTATTTATAAATTATAAATTATGTTATTATTTATAGTCGATTAACTATAGCCGATTTGTTGAGTAAATAAATCAATTATACAAAAAAAAAATTAAAGTTTGTATTATATTTTCAAATTCTGATCAAAGTAACAAAATTTTCATGATTTTCGATTATTCCAGGGGAAGGACATGTCTCTCTTGCCTCTCCCCATATGGGCGCCCATAAACATCGTCATTAAACATTCTCCACATTTGTATTATTCAAATATTTTTTTTTTCATTTTTTAATTTATATTAACCATCATAGCGCTATTGCCTAATTTTCGATAACTTTGAAGTTATTTTTAAATATTACTTCAATCATACATTTTACATTATATTATTTATACGATCATAGTAATTCGTAATTTGTTCACTTTTGTCATAATTGTTTGCTATTATTTTGAAAAAAGTTTTTTTTAAGAAAAATGCACATTTATTTATTAATATACTCTTACATATGTATATTTGTACAATTATTAAATTACAAAATAGAAAATTGTTAAACTAAGATAAATACAATAAAAAAAATAAATCGTAATAAAATTTTTCAAATTCATTTATAAATTATTGTTTTAACAAAAATTATGTGTAGAAGTAAATATTGAAATACGATATATATAAATATAATAGAATAAATGAATAGATAATAAAAGATAATAGAAAAATAACACAGGTAAAATAGAAATATTGAATGTTTTAATGAAAAATTTGAAATATTGTATGATGAATACAATAATTCAAATTTGTCATTCATTTATATAGATTTGTAATTATTATTTGGAAAAAACTTATATGAGTGCATAACAAAATAATATAAAAAATATAAAAAAAAGATAAATAAGAAAAAAATGTTTGAATATTTGACAAATTTGGTATAGGTATTTTATGAAAAATAAAATTGGTCATCGTGACATCCAATGGCCTGTTCTACCGCAGCTACAATGATTATCGTAATAGATATTATTCGTATTTTCAACTGTCCATACATTTGAAATCACTGGAAGGTAGGCGGATATGGAAGTTGTCGATGATGATACTGTGACGGTGTTATCAATACACGCTCTTCTATGATTAAATAATTCAAAATCTATAGCTCTTTCTGATTCGTTACTGTTGTAGTTACTACGACTATCATAATTATAATCAATGTCAGGTGAACTTATACCTGGCCATCCATTTGAAATAACTGAAGCATTGGAAGAGGTGGACATAATAGGTGTTATAATCGATGATACCACGATGGTATTATCAGTCCACACTCTTCTTTGGTCAAATAATTCTAAATCGATGACACTTTCTCTTTCGATACTACTGTAGTTGCTTCGACTATCATAAATACTATCAATGTTAGGTGAAATTGTACCAGGCCATCCATTTGAAATAACTGTAGCATTGGTAGAGGTGGACATGATAGGTGTTATAATCGATGATACCGTGACGGTATTATCAGTCCACACTCTACTATGGTCAAATAATTTCAAATCGATGGCTCTTTCCGTTTCGTTACTACCATTATAATTACTGTGACTATCATAGCAATTAATATCAGATGAACTTATATCGCCGGATTCATCCGGTTCTTCTTTAATGTAGCAACTAACACTATCATCATAATTTTCAGATTTCAAAACGGGTGTCATTAAATATACTGTGGATGATGGGGTGTTGATATATTCCTTTTCTACTATAGTATTGTTTTCATCAATTGGTTCTAACTTCAGGCGTTTTACTGTTACGACTGGTTCACCAACTTCGTTATACGTCTGTTTTCTTTTTCCATAATTATCAAAAACTCGTGATCCTATATCTGGCCTCTCTAACATCGTTATTGTGGATGTTGTAGATGATGGATTGTTGGTATATTCCATTTCTACTATAGCATTGTTTTCATTAATTGGTTCTACCTTCAGGCGCTTCACTGTTACGACTGGTTCACTAATTTCGTTAAATGTCTGTTTTCTTTTTCTATTATTCGCGTGTCCATTCTTGTATGTTACAATTGGGTTTAATTCCATTTTATATATTTTCCCTAAATAAAAATGTAAATATCAATTAAATTATGTAGTAAATAATATGTACATAGTTATCCATGTAACCTACTACACTCAATTTACAGTTAATTATGTTTTATAATTTTTTTCCCATTAAATGTTTAGGTTTTATACTTTTTTTTAACGGCATGCTATATTATTTTTTATTCTGCTACATGTGCAATAATTAAAAAAATATATCTGTGATGAAATTTGTCATTTTGTTTTCGACACAGCTCTAGCTTACACCGGAATTTTTCTACAATTGTGTCAATAAAGATAATACATAATATTGTATTTTACTATTTTTAATTATGTATGAATAATTACTTATAATAATATAATTATTACATTCCAACTGCATGTCCACTTAATATTATATTAAAACAATTTACTAGAATACCTTATTAGTTGTATACATTTTTATTAGTTTTATGAGTTGTATATACATTCAGACGCGTATTCAGAGTTTATTTCAGGAGGAGCTTATTACTGTTTTAAACGTTATAGATCAAAAATATTATTTTTATATTAAATACTATAAAAATATGTTTATCACAATATAAGTAGTGAATGATATATAAATAATTATGGATTGAATTCAGTAACTACATAATTCCTTACTTTTATTTTTATATAAATAATTACTCAATATTTAGTTTGAAAAATATAATAAAAATAAAGTCTCACATTTTCGAGGAAAAAATGAAGAAAACTTAAGAACAATCCTTAAATAACCATCACCACTTCTACAAAAAATTTTATAATTTTTTATATTATAACTTAATTCTTAGATGATATTAAAGCGGTTGGAAGTCGATATTATTTTCAAGCATTTAGATCAATAAGCAAAAGAATAATAATTAAGACCCTTCCAATTGTTCAATTTTAATTTTGAAAAAATATTTGAACTTGTGAACCTTTTTTATTTTTTTTTTATTTTTTTTATTTTATGTATTTTTAATATACAAATTAAAATTAGAAAAATCTATAAACTTATAATATGTTATATTGGACGATCCAGATATAATATTGAAAATCGATTTCCTACATAACGTAGAAAAGAGGGCTACGAATTTAAATATGTTTACAAAATTAATATTGAATAATCGAAACTATGCTAATTTTTCTTCCGCTTTTGATGCTTTTAAATAGTTATTCAGATCAAATATAATTTCAGTAGTCCAACAATGACATGTGCATGCGCGTGTGACCGTTAGTGTATTTCTCACCCGTATAATAGGTATTTCGGGCGATTGTAAATTGCGCCCACGGTGAGCCGGTAGTGAAATAAATATAGTAAATTGCGCCCAGCATATTTTCAGGTAAAATTTATGTATAGTAAATTGCGCCCATAGTATCTAAATGAACTTTTAATCATTATTTCCGATTTTGCACATTATATTGACATAAAAACCGAACGTTTAAGGCTGGCGCCACACAGAGCGTTTTCGCCGCGCGGTTAAAACGCCGCGGTTTTATCGTGACGTTGATAGCCTGCCACACAGACACGTTTTCGCCGCGCGTTTATAAATTATAACTTTATAACATTATATTATTATCTACTGTACTTGATTTTAATTTGTTCGAATGATACTTTATGTGAACTATTAAACAGTATATGTTTATTCGTGCCCGTGAACGTTTAAATATTAAATACTATACTATACTTATACTATAATCATGACAAATACAATGACCACACGACAGTTCAAATGTTAAATTTTAAAATTGAATAACATAATATTTGACGAGAAAATAATATGAAATCCCATCTGATAACATTGGGTTTTAACATCATCAATAACAAATTTCAATCATTTTATGAGTTTGGTAATATTATTGGTAATAGTATTGGTAATATTATTGGGCGCAATTCACTATACATAAATTTTACCTGAAAATATGCTGGTCGCAATTTACTACACAAAAATTTAACCCTTTAATGTGTTGGGCGCAATTTACAACTTTTTCCCATTTTCGGGCGCAATTTACATCTGCCCGGTACTTCCAGTATACTGTACAACAATCTTCGACGGCGCATCTACTCACACTAATGATCATTTACGTTTCACACAAACACACTGCGTAACGAGAAAAAATTATAATATTGCCTATTCGTAACTCCTTAAAAATAGTCTACTTCCAACCGCCTTAAATATGATGATAAGGAATACTGTTTCCCAATTTAAAAAAATATTTTCATCCAAATATACATTTCACACATGTGCAAAATATGAGATAAGAATAAAATAGGTATATATTAAAAAATGATGCGAATAAACTTTTCAATAATACTACTATACAAGGTATAATAAGTTTAATTTAAATTTAAATTTTAAAATGCTAATGATAATATATTTAAAAAGAAAATAGTAACAACAGCTAAAAAAAAAAAAAAAAAAAAAAAAAAAATACAACTAGTTTAGTAATAGTATAAATAAGTAATTATTACAATTTTATAAGAAATTTAAATCATAACAATTTTTATCTACTCATAAAAATATTTTTTTATAAATTAAAAATTAAAACAGTTGTTTAGTTGAAATTATATTATGTATTGTATTGTCGTATTATTAGTTTATTACCTGATCGTAATTTTGAGCTATTTGATCTAGTGGATAAATTAGACATTTTTAATAAAATATTGGAACTTTTTTTAACTGAGAAATTACTATAAATATTTAAGAAAACCGCGAGTCTTCCAGAAAAAAGATTGAGTGAATTAGTTGTCAAACATTGTCAAATACAACGTTGTTTATTAGTCTAATCGTCTCATAGTTACGACAAATGCGAGATGAAGAAATTAAATAAATAAAAAATAAAGCCAGTAACATTTAGTATAATATAAAGTTATAAATAAATACTACTTAATTAATAATAATTAATATTAAATTTTAATATAAACTTGAGTACATCTAAAATCATATCACAAATCAAATTACAAATAAATTCATTACAAGTGAAATACTTTCAAAATTTAAATTTAGAATACATATTTTATTTAAATAGGTAAGTACCAAGTTTATTATTATTTTTTATATAAATAATCAATTAAATTTTATTGACAAATTTATATAGCTATTCAGTGTTTCTTCAACATCTGGTATTTTGTCTTATTCTCTTATTCAAGACTAATAGTTTATAAGAGTTAATTTCCCGATTAGTAATAATAATAATCTAAATCTTCTTTAAATATTCAAACTGAAAATTTGATGATCTTAACGAATTTCCAAAATATTAGAAAATTCTTAAGACTCAATTTTTTTTTATAGCTGTTTAAAGTTGAAATTTCAGTAAAATAAATATTTAAAGTATTTATATGGATTCTTCCTATTATATTTTAATAATTTACAATAATGTTAAATAAAATTGACAAAAATGTTTATGATATGGTCATTTAGGTGACAAGGGATTTTATGAGCATTTATATTGAAATTAGAGAGTTAACAATTATTTAGGGTGTTCATTTATGAACTATATGTGTTATGTGTACTTATATGGTCGCTATATGTGTGATAAAATTTTGCGTTTTAAAATTTGATTATCACTTTAATATCATTTTTTCATACTAGAAAGCTTAAAAATTGTAATGAATAAGCATAAGAAAATATTTTTAATAATAAGTACTTAATGAAGTCACAACTTTGTACTTCTTGAAGTGTAAATAATATATATTATAAACATATTGTCATATTTTAAATTATTATTTTAACGTTGCATTTTATTCCCAATAAAATAATATATAGTTTTCATTTAAAAATTAAAAATTAAAAATTATATTAAAACATACATTTATCGCTAAACTCATAATGTAAATTAATTTACAAAAAATATTTAATGAAATAGATTATTAATATAATTAGATTCTCAAATTTAAATGATATAATATTCTAGTCATCTTTCATTTTTTTTTAAGAAAAATAGAGTACCTACTCAAACAAGGAACAAAATAATATTTATATAATAAAATAATAATAAATAAATAATAAATTATAATTATAATATTAATACATACGAGTAGATTTTGATAATTTAAAATCGATTTATATTAATATTATTAATTGTGTATGATCTTTTAATATTATTTATTTTATTATTATCATTTTTACTTAATATCTATACATTAAATGGTTTGGTTGATTTAGAATTTAATTAATAAAGTTATTAAAAAAAGCCAATTTTATTTTATGCTTTGGTGATTTATTACCATTATATCCATAAAGATTATTAATTAAAATTATTCATATTATTCGTATTTAATCTACCATTGGAGTACATTTTTTTTAAAAATTATATATTTTGTATTGTCGTATTATATTACCTGATCGTAATTTTGAGCTATTTGATCTAGTTGATAAATTAGACATTTTTAATAAAATAATTGAACTTTTTTTAACTGAGAAATTATTATAAATATTTAAGAAAAACGAGAGTTCTCCAAAAAAAAGATTGAGTGGAATAGTTGTCAAACATTATTAAATACAACGTTGTTTATTAGTCTAATCGTCTCATAGTTACGACAAATATGAGACGATTAAAAAATAAATAAAGCCAATAAACTTTTAATATAATATATAATTATAATCGAATACCTATACCACTTATTAAATATTAAAAATTGTAATGAATAAGCATAAGAAAATATTTTTAATAATGAGTAATGAAGTCGTAACTTTGTACTTCTTGAAGTGTAAATAATATATATTATAAACATATTGTCGTATTGAGCATATAAACTTATATAAGAAAAAATGTCATTTATTCCCTGATAAGTCAAGATGATAGGTGTAGGTAGGTAAAAGATCAACCCAAAGATAATCACCGAATAACCAATATTTAAGAGTTATTAAAATTTAAAATTTTAATAAATCTGTAATTTGCATTGACCACACGTGACACGTGTAATAAAGTTATTGGATACAATAATAATATTATTGATTTTATTATATATAATATTAATTTTTATATTACATACATTAATTAATTACTAAATATAATTTGTGATATAGGAGTGGGCAGGTTGATATAGTCTTACCGTAAAAATTATAAATATCCAAACAAATATTATGTAAAAATATAATTGAAAGACAAATTGAACTTCGTGCACACGAGCCATACTGTATAGAACTGAAATTATAATTTGATAACGGGCATTAGGCACAAGAGCACAGCATAATGACATAATTATCACAGATTATGTGAAATCAGATTGTGCACTCGACGTTTTTTCAAAAAAAATATCGTTTCCATAGTACATACTCGTATTATCGGGCCTCCAAATTGGTGTTGCTACAAATTGAATTCCAAAATTATCTTTTATTAAATTTTAGTTAATACCTCCTATTATTTTATTTACAAGTATTAAGTAAATAAGTAATATAATTCTGAATTTGTTATACATAGTATACATCAGTATAATACCTATCCTATTACCTGTATTTTAATTAGGGCTGGGCGCTGGGCCAATATCGCTATTCAGTATTTTCATGCAAATAATGTTATTTTTGAAATTTTTGTCTACCACCAAAATTTGGGTTTTAACATATCCTTAGAATATTATTTTAAATATAAAAATTAATACTCTAATAATATCATATGAATATTTATTTTTATATTTAAAATAATATTCAAAGGATATGAAGTTAAAACTTTAATTTTTGAGACAAAAATTTCAAAAAAAACCTCATTTGGATGAACATACTGAAAACGTCTATATTTCTCCTCAATCATTTCAGAAACACTCTGTATGTGTTAAGTTGTTGAACCAATATACTATATACCATACAAATGAAAGTGATTAAAGCTTGATGTGTTAATAATAAAAGTAAGTTAGATTTAAGAAATTTTTGTACTTACCATTGTACCAATTACTTTATTATGATTTATGTTTTTATACAATTACAATATTTTATTTATTTAATATTAAAAGTGTTAAATGAGTTTAAAAACAATTAAAACAAAAGTTTTTTTTTTATTGATGTTATTTATTTTTTGATTTATGTTTGTTAAAAATCACGATTAACAAAACAGGAATTATACAAATTACAAATATAATAAAATAAAAATTACCATAAACATATTCCTTGTGGTTTGTGTGACAACTTTCAAACATATTATAAATTAAGTGTACAATAAATTTTATTATTGTAAATTAAGCGTACAATAAATTGTATTATTGTATATGGATACGCCACTTTAGGGGCCCCCAATCAGAGCATCGTATTCACGATTATATTGTTCTTCACAGTGGCGTAACTAGATGGGAAGGGGCCCCGAGGCAGTAATTAATTTAGACCCCATTAATCTAATAATACTGATGATCTTTTTTTTTTTTTTTTTTGCTTATCGATCAAAAAAAATATGTACGTATTTATAGTAGGTTTTTTTTATTTAGTAGATATTTTTAGTTCAAGTTTCTGTGTTTAGCGTTAACCGGAGGCCCCAAAAAGACAAGGGCCCCTAGGCAAACTAGTTTTTAAAATTATTAACAAAATATAAAATTTTAATATATTATTTTAAACAAAATATTAAAATTCTTGGGCCCCTTTTGGACCTTCTAGGCCCCGGGCCCCGGTGCAATGCATAGGTGTGCAACCATGTAGTTACGCCACTGGTTCTTCATCTGAGTGAACAATCTGGTTTCACATAGTCCGTGTAATTATTGTAAATCAAACTGATTATAGAATATAGATAAATATTATGATACTAAATTTTAAACAATAAACACAATAAAAGAAGTGGAAAACACATTTCTAAAAATAGATCTCAACGATCGATAATCAAAACGTCATATTATCATAAATTTAATTGTTCAGTTATGGTAATTTAACCGTGGTTATTCAATTTCATCTTATAAAGTTATATCACAGAATAGATAAGACATGATATTTAATATTATTTAACAATAATCGTAGTTTTCCGAATTTACGTAATAACTTATAACGATAATATTATACATAACCTAACCTAACCTATAATTATTTAATATTAAATACATTTTGATATAATTGCAAATTTTATATTTTATATTTAGTAAATTCTAAAAAGTAAATACCTATCTATTCAAATATTCAAATGAATAAAAATAAATATAACCTGATAATTCACTTTGGGCGCGGGCCCAGTGTGCCACCCTCTATATCGCCACTGCCACTATCTACAACATAGAAATATTCGAAGTTAGAAAAATTAAAATTTTGAAAATTATATCAAAATGTATATATAGTGATTCATAATACCTTAAAATTATAAAAAAAAAAACAAACTTTGAGGTGTTTTACTTCGCGATTTAGATACGGGTCGTAGAAATTTTGTTTTTCTTTTATTTGTGTTGCCTTATTACCTTTTGTATCTGCCGTCACACATTTGTTGATATTAACCATGTCAATACTGTAAAAATTGATAAAAATATTGTAATTATATAGGATTATCGATTAATACAACAATAATAGAGTACTCGAGGAAAACGCATTTATTAATTTACAAATTAATTTCATAAATCATAATAATTCACCGTGCGAACGAGTGCGAATATCAAATTATATTTTTAATTAAACATTTTAATACCGAGCACATAGAAATTGAGTGTGCGGCGTAAACGACGGCAAATCAAAACACATAATTTCGCAGGATATTAATACGAGTATACTATACACCTAATAGTAATTATAGTTGTTTATGTATGCACAACGGTTGTTTGTATGGTTAATAAATAATAATCCTTTAATTTCTTCCACAAATTAGATAAAGGTTATATATATAATATTATAAAATTATAGATATATTTTAACTTTTCCTAAACATTTTAACTAATCCACGAAGTTTAGTACAAGATGTTTAAGCTCTGTAGAAGATTAAATAAATAAATTATGACGCATGTGCTGTGTATTTTTATTCAGTCCTATATGCTAATAACTTGGGATAAATCGAATCTACTAATATAATATTGAATAATATTGAATTTGTTTCAATTTTATAGATGTTTAAAGTTGATATTTTTAATTTAAACGAAAATCTTAGAATCCATACGAATAATATTCTTCCTACATTTCAATAATTTACAATAATGATAAATAAAATTGACAAAAATGTTTATGATATTGGCATTTAGGTGACAAGGGATTTTATGAGCAATTATATTGAACTTAAAGACTTGAAAATTTTATAGGATGTTCATTTATGTACTATATTTGTAACTATAATATGTTCCCTATATGTGTGATAAAATTTTGCGTTTTAAATATTTAATAAAAAATGTTTAAATTTTAATCAATTCCTACATTATCTGACTGAACTTCGCTCAGAATCGTTTTTCGGATGGTTTATCATTGCCTTCAAATTCTAATTAAAATTAAACACTATGATTTACACACTTATATCCCTGCGGCAAGAGTATCAGAAATATTTCATATTGAATATTCTATATTGAAATCGAATTCGTCGAAATTTCATTTTTCGTAAAAAATGCCGTTCCTTCGTCATTTTTTCGTCGTTTTTTCGATTGCATATTCGCATAGGGTCAATTTTGATAATTTTAAAAAATGACTTAAATAACGTACCAACTACATCCACTTTTCAACCGGAAATATATTCTATTCTTGAGAATTGAAGCATTATTTCGAGTAGAAATAGTATCTTCAGAGTTCAGACATAAAAAAAAATAATAAAAAAAAAAAAAAAAATTCACAAATCATTGTAAAACCAATACATTCTTTGTTTCGCTCAGATTGTAACTTTTATTCGCGACTCGCGTCTAGAATAAGATATTTTGATTATAAAACATAATAATTGCAATTTTTATAATTATTTTCAATTATTTAATTAGACGATTATTAGTACCTAATATATATTTATACAGTGGAACCTCGATTATCCGGGGTAATGGTGGGGAGGGGATCACACGGATAAATAAAAACCACGGTTAATCCAGACTTTTTATAATAATAAAATTTTTTATTTAATTATAATTAAAAATTCTTACACACACACATACAATTTTATAACAAAGCAATTTTGAAATTTTTTTATTTAATTATAATTATTAGAAATATATACAATAATGTTATACACCTATAATATTGTATGTGTATGTAGGTTGTAGCTTGTAGGTATACAACAAGTTATCAAACTGAAGGTGTTCGATATAAATATAATAATCGTTGCACAATATTGCTTATTTCATATTATTATCGTCAAAAATGTCATTAATACGTTTGTCGATATCTTGTATTTTGTAATATAAAATTTTCGATTTTAACAACATAATATATATCTGCAGTCTATACTTATTTTTAAATTTTCGGAAGAGTGAGCACGGTTAATCGTGTCACGGATAATCGAGGTTCCACTGTATAGATATAAATAATAAACATGATACTTATTATATTAATATTCGTTATTATCGGTTTTGAAAGCCAATAATCGCCCAATAATAAGTTCTAATAATATTATGTCAACACTTGTTCGACAAAAATTAAACTGTATATATTATGATTCATACTCATGTGGTGGGATGTTCGAGTTTCCTGTGAGCGTGTGGATCATTGTGCCAGAGATCCATTGGCGTTGAGCGACAACGTTTTCCTGTGCCACGTTCACAGCGTATTTTTTTTTTTTTTTTTTTTTTATTTATGTTCCTTGCAGAAACGAACAAAATTATTATTATTCGTAAGTCGTTACAATACATATTATTTATAATTATTATTATTATTATTTATTATTAATTTTATACGACGAACTACTGAGTATAATATATACTTTTATTGGGTATTAAAAAATATGTTTTTGGTTTTTTATTTTTTTATACACGACGAGAAATATGTATAGTTTATCATTATTGTTAAAAAGAATAAAACCCATGTAAAAAGCAGTGGCTATTTTTACTGATTTTCCGTAGTGCACATTTTTAAATTTGAATTTAATTCCTAATGATTGTGGGAAAAATGGTCTTTTCACAATTTATTTTCTTATAATATATGCTTACTTACCCCATACTAAATGTGTCCTACCTCCTACCGCAACGTTCAAAAAATATTAAAAAAATAAACATTTACTATATTTATAAACGTTATTATCATATATTATCGACATATCATGAAAAATTAAAACTGTACTTTTGATGGGAGTTTTACTTTATGATTATCACCTTCATCTGTCTCAGCATCTGGAAATACACCTTGAAACCATCTCTGTTTAGTGGCTTCTGGGTGTGTTTTATCATGCGGCATTGCGGCGACTTTTTTACTTGTAAGAAAACAACAACTGTCAACTGTGATACCTACATAAATGATAGGACCACAAATAATAATTTCTAATTTTTATAATTAAAATTGTTTCTTAAATTTTAAGGTACGGCTGTAGATGGCCCCAAACATATATATTCGACTACTACAACCTGTAAACTAGTGTTTTGAATGAAAATTTTTTTTTAAATTTCTTCGTTTCTCGCCTTATAAACGATATATTCGACTACAACTTGTTATCTAGTATTGTATAGTATACCTATAAGGCTATAACAAAGACACAGGTGCACATTTTTATTTTTCGTAGTGCACATTTGAGATTTCGTAGTGCACAAAGTGTGTCGTAGTGCACACAAAAATAGCCACTGGTAAAAAGAAATATGGTTTTAAAACAATATACGCCTCATTAAATGAATATTTAGCGATAAGTTCGACGACAAAATATTATGACGAATGAAGATGTATACAGTATACTCGTATTTCTTCTACGAGTATACGAGTACATTTCGTCATTTCGTGTCTTGTAGAAAATTATTATTTATGCCCGAAATACGAATAATGTACACGTAAAAAGTAATAATAATTATATTGTCCACGAGTACTAGGCGCCAGCCTTAAAAACGTTACCTAGTATAATATTATATTATATAGGTAACAATAATTATTATTTCTTAGCACGCGTACATACAAAAGTTCTTTTTTCAGCCAAAAGTTTTTTCGCTCGAATATTTTCTCGAATAATTCTAATTATTATCCTCGTTATTTATATGATCACGTGAAATTATTAATTCCATCGTATGCGATTTTAATTTCAATTTTATGACTATGAAAAATATTTACGCGATTCCACAGATACACAGAGGAGAATTAATCAGCTCCGTGACATTGATCGTTTATTACTAATTAATTACTTATCGTTTAATCTATAACTGAACTTACTCAAAAATTATCCTCATTTCAAAATTATTTTTATTAAAATTTCATCGTTGTTCATGAGAAAAAAAAATCGTGATCAATAACCCAATTCGTGATAAAAGTATACGTATGAAGATTACACGGAGATACCCAGGGCCGGATCTAGGGGGAAGTGAACCGGGGCGCTTGCCCCGGAAGTTTTGGTCGGGGGGCGCCAAATTACAAAATAATTTGTGTATATATATATTAATAGTTTTTAATCATTTTATAATAAATGTATTATACAAATTACAATTTCTATTTCCATTTGACTTTATGGTAATAACAATGAGAAAAACCTACTAATTAAAAAAAAAAAAAAAAAAAAAAAGAGGAGGGCGCTAATTTTATAATTTGCCCCGGGTAAAAAATATACTAGATCCGGCACTGGAGATACCTATCAGAAGTCGAAAAAAAAATAAAATATTGCGAGTAGTAGAAACGTCTCGACACCGTTACGTTGTGACATATTCATAGAAATAACTATCGCGTTTAGCACGTATAGTGTCTCATTCGTCTATGAGATCTATTACTATTTCATTTGCATCCGACATTTCTATTCTAAAAGTTTTTTTTTTTATAAAATTGTAAAAATTATTATTTTTTATAATATACGAGTTTAATTTTAAAACTCATTTGGTGATAACGATAACGTTATATTGTTATCAGCGGTGTGTAATATAATAAATTAATTCTGATTTAATAATTTTTTTTTCAATAACATATTATAAGTTATAATAATTATGAGGTGATAACCAAAATAAGACCATGGTAATTGGTTCAAATACAAGGTACGAATTTTTTGTGTTTAAATATTTGTTTGTTGTTTTGTACACAATTACAGTATAATAGTATAATATAGAATAAAATGAAAATGTTGCATGAATTAGATTGAGTAGAATTTTATGATTAGATTATTAAAATAATCTATCTCAAATAATCGGAAGAACGCCAAAAGTCAAAAAAATGATTTATTATAATTTATTGTCAACACCTAAACGATATTTAAGGCTTTAACATATTTCAAATGTTTTAATCATCAATTTATTCATTTTATTTTTGCCTTAAATATTTTTATTACATTTATAAATTATAAGTGATTTCGAAAGAATCAACTAGATTATACATTGAAATATTGAATAATTGAAACGTAGCGAGACGTGGTGATGTTATTATCCAAATTATTGTTTTACTATGCTTTATGTATGTAAAAAAAAAAAAATATTGATATGTTAAATTTCAAAAACCGTTTCGATTTATTATTTAAAAGGGAACACATTCGAAAAGCTAATAAATTATTAAGCATTCGAGTATCGAGTATGTATACGTATATTGTATATAAGTATTATATAGGTATAAGTCGTTAATTTGTTAAATTTAAATAAATTTAAATTAATGTATTTGGATACATAAGGTATTGTAAATAAACGTAAAATGAATAACTCAATATAAATACAATAATTAATTTTATTGCATTATCATTTATCACATATCACAAGAAGTACGCGGCTATATGTTGCGGCCGAACGTCGAACATTAACTAACTATAGAACAGCAAGATCCTTATCAATTATCTTACACTCACCCCCCCCCACCGTAAAAGTGTCAAAAAAGAAGAAAATAATATTATAAAAATATAAATTTGATTGCTTCGGGGTTATATTAATACAATTTTTTACTGTTGATAATATAGGTATAATTGAACGTTCTTATGTATGTGTAAATAAAATGAAATAATTTTGTCTAAAGTAAATAAAGAATTCTAATTTTCATATTTAACACTATTAAATATAAATTATTTATATAAATTTTGTCTAACATAAATATAATTATTATTTTTTTTTTATAACATAAATATAATATAATTTACTTTATTCAGCGCTAATAATCACATATAACAAATTTTGAATAATGTTTTATTGATTTTTGTATATACATATTTTTACTTTTTTTTTTTTTAATATACAAAATTTATTTATGCATGATCCTTTAACCAAATAGGTGGATTTTTAATTCTCTTGGATTGCCTAACAGTGGAGTTATCTTGATCTCTAACAGGAGTTGAAAGTGTTTCCCTTCCATTTTCTCAATTAACTGGTTATCTTAATATTATGGTGTTAAATCGACCTCTGGATATGAATTATTAATTGGCTTTTCTAGATTTGGACGGTCCTTATACGGTTTAAGACATTGGTTATGTATCTCTTTTTCTTCTTTGGAACTTTAGTCAGCCCTTTTTAATACGATAACAAACTGTACCAATCGGATTGATTATCATGTATGGGCCTTTGTATTTAGGCGTGAGTTTATTGTCTGATGCTTTATGCCATTCATACCAGACTAAATCACCAGGTTTAAATGTTAAATTTAATCTGTTCTAATCAAAACGCTTCTTATTAGCCGTGTGAATTTTTTTTAGATTTTCAATAGCGATTAAACGGTATTCAAATAATTCATTTAATTGTTTTAAACGTGATATCACTTGTGTTACTATACCTAGATGAATTTCTCCACTGGGAATCCGTGATTTAAAGCCGTAGACTACAAACACTCTTGAAAATTATAAAAAAAAAAACTTTGGGGTGTTTTACTTCGCGATTTGGATACAAGATACGGGTCGTAGAAATTTTGTTTTTCGTTCATTTGAATCGCGTTATTATCTTTTGTGCCTGCCGTCACACACTTGTTGATATTGTTCATGTCAAAATTGTAAAAATTGATAAAAATATTGTAATTATATAGGATTATCGATTAATACAACAATAATAGAATACTCGAAGAAAACGCATTTATCCAATTTATTGCAATTTAATTTCATAAGTCATAATTATCAATTAATATATTAATTCTCCGCGCGAGTGGTACGAACATATATTATATTTTAAATTAAACATTTTAATACCGAGCACAAAAAAATTAAGTGCGCAATCTAAACACATAATTTCGCAGGATATTAATAAACTATATAATAGTAATTATAGTTGTTTATGTATGCACAACGGTTGTTTGTATTGTTAATAATCCTTAAATTTCTTCCACAAATTAGATAAAGGTTATAATCTTATAATATAATATTATAAAATTATAGATATATTTTAAGTACTCGCGAATTGGCACGTGGAGAAAGATATCCAATCCACGAAGTTTAGTACAAGATAAAGCTCTGTAGAAAATTAAATATATAAATTATGACGCATGTGCTGTGTAATTTTATTCAGTTCTATATGCTAATAACTTGGGATAATTCGAATCTACTAATATAGGTAATATAGTAAAAGTGTCTTCAAACATAAAAACGTGCCTATAATGGTGCAAACGATTTTTATAATAATATATTACGTTTTTATTCAAATATTTATTTGGTCTAACAACTGCCGTAATATATTAATGATGTTGTTAACAAATAACACAATTATTATCGTTAATTATTAAGATCGAATGAAAAGCGAAAAAAATGAAACGTATTTCGTTTTAACCTGAACAAAATCCTCGCACACCCCGATTTTTATAAACATAAATATAATTATTGCGTTAAGCAACTATAATAATAATATATTTTAAAGAAAATAATTACAGATTTTAGATTATAAATATTATAATATAGTGTATGGAAACGTAATGATTTGATTGAAAAAGTATTCACCGACATTTTTTCCATACCCGTAATCTCGTATTATATAGACTTTACATACGGTTTCGTCGTTAAAATAACAATAATACGCTCTATTGATTGGCCGACAAGAAAATTCAAGAGTCATTGTATCGATGACATCGATAACAAAAACACGATATTTGTAGTATTTACGTAGATAAATAATAATAATAATATGTAGTATTTTAATTTTAGTATATTGCATTCAAATTTTAATTAAAATTCAACTCCATCCTGTTTACAACTGTGTCCCTTCAAAAACAGTATCAGCTTTTATTTTTTATTTTTATGTTTACATCAATTATTTGTTGTGTGTTTGCTTATATTTTTACTACACGTCTACACATAATAAATATAAATGTAAAATATATTTCATCATTAGTAAAATACATACAAAATGTTATAGTCCCAACACAATTGTCGAGTAAATGTTCCTGTAAGGCTGACTACCATTGCCAGTGCTTGTTACAGTTTAAAATAGCCAACAGATACCGTCCGAGTTATTAACACCGCCGCCCGCCACCAACCGGTCTCGTTCGTCGTTTGCGTTGTTCAGCTCGTTCTCCAGACGGTAAACGTCGGCCAACAGGACGGCCATTTTGGGCATAGATGACGTACACTCGTCCGCGGCCACCGCGGCCGCTTCGACGGCTGCCAGCGTTTGGGTCACGCGCTTCAGCAGATCCGCGTAACGCGATTCCACGGCCCTCCGACTCTGGGCCGGCACCCGATCGCGAACCAGCGTCTTGATGGACCGTAGGATAGCTACGCGCATCCGGGCCAAGGCACGTCGACACCGTTTCAGAGCTTTTTTCGTGGGCGCTCCGAAATCGTCCACGTTGCCACGGTCCATTCCGGCCACAGCCGAGAGTTCCGAATACGTGCCGTCTAGTCGCCACTCGTCCGCGGTCGTCGTCTTCGTACCGTTACCCGTCGTAACAAACCTCGACGCCCGTCGTCCGTTTTTGTCGCCCAAAGGCATCGGCGATTTGAATATTTATTCGTCTTTTCACACGACGATCGCGATTATGTTTGGACCGCTTATTTATATAATAATTTATAAATTATTACACCGGTCACGATTGTGATTGCTTCACGGACGTTAGGTTCGTTTGATTCACCGCACAATAAAATACTACATATTATTATTATTATTATTATTATTATTTCTACGGAAATACTACAAATATCATGTTTTTGTTGTCGATGCCATCGATACAATGACTCTTGAATTTTCTTGTCGGCCAATCAATAGAGCGTATTATTGTTATTTTAACGACGAAACCGTATGTAAAGTCTATATAATACGAGATTACGGGTATGGAAAAAATGTCGGTGAATACTTTTTCAATCAAATCATTACGTTTCCATACACTATATTATAATATTTATAATCTAAAATCTGTAATTATTTTCTTTAAAACATATTATTATTAGTTGCTTAACGCAATAATTATATTTATGTTTATAAAAATCGGGGTGTGCGACAAGCACGTATTCAGGATCAATTTTTGGGGGGTTATTGGGGGGGGGGGGGGAAATTGGGAAAAGTATAAATACAATTTATACATAAATTTTGTAGTTAGTCTTTGTTATATTATAAATATAAAGCTACTTTAAAAATTTCGGGGGGGGGGGGGGGGTTGAACCCCTAAAACCCCCCCTGGATACGGGCTTGGTGTGCGAGGATTTTGTTCAGGTTAAAACGAAATACTTTTCATTTTTTTCGATTTTTATTCGACCTTAATAATTAACGATAATAATTGTGTTATTTGTTAATAACATCATTAATATATTACGGCAGTTGTTAGACCAAATAAATATTTGAATAAAAACGTAATATAATATTATAATATATTATTATAAAAATCGTTTGCACCATTATACGCAATTGATTATTTATTAATATTAATTAATTAATATATTATATTAATTTGATGCAGCATCCCGTTCGTTTTGCAGCGTTCGTTAATCCAAAAAAGAATAAATATTACATAAGTGATAAGTGTCGTGATTCACGTAACATTCGGCACGTCTCTTTTATATTATTATATATATATATATCATATTATCATGTATAAGTTAGTTGACTTTTCTCGTATTTATGATTACGTCGTCTGCAATATAATTAATCGTCTTCGTATCTATTTTTTTTTTTTTATATAATTATTACTAAAGTCATAATGAAAAAAAATATATAATATATATAAATATTATATAGCAGTATAAAAGTGTTTAAACGACATTCAATTATGAACTTAATAAAATATTGATGCGTGTTACTAACATAAACAGACGCGAATATTATTCTGCGTTTAAATTTAAACGAATGTGACGAGGATCTTGTTATTTTTCGATTTTTCGGGTAGTAAAAGTGTATTTAGACATAAAAACGAAAAAAAAAAAAAAAAAATACCTTGAACTCGTACCTTGAATACGAGTGCGCGATGCGGTGATGGGAGGTATTGGGATTGCGGTGAGTAGCGGGGTTGCTCCTTCACTGCTCCTTCAAGGAGCACCTGAAATACACAGGAATCCCTATGGCCCAGAACATACCAAAACATACTACTTATAACCAATACATCAGAATCTAAAGACTCGATTTTATAAAATAAATATAATTAAATATTATAGGTTTAAAATATTGTATAATATGAAACATAATTTTAAATTTAAGAACTTTCATTGTCTGATGATATAATTGTATCCTGAATATCCGGTTTTGTGATTTTAATGCAAACATTCAATAAATTAAAACAAATATTTTTAGGAAAGTAATTTTTTAAGGTATTATATTTTAGATATTATTATAATTTATAATATAATTTAATAAGTACCTTAGTTCAGAAGTTTTTAATATTAGAACTTTACAACCAAGTTCACTTAAAACTATATCCTTGAGTTACCACCTTTTGGGCTCCAGCGGAGATGGTCGTAACTAAAATTAAAAGTATTATTTTTAACGAATACAATTGTAAGTCGTATACTTTCGGAATTAAAATCAATAATTTAACTAAGAGCTAAGACTTTAATTTGTTTAAAAATTTCAAGTTAAAATCTGTTTCTATATTATAGTTGTATTTTGTATAGTTTAAAATATTGATTTTTCAGGTTTGGATATATACAAATTTAGAATAAGACAGAAACCAAAATTGAAATTTTGTTTTTGATCTCTCGAAAAGTTACGCAAAAATTGAGGTAAGACTTTCTTCGTATTTTGTTACAAAATTATTATACGTACCAGTATTTTAAGACTTGTTTACACCTCAACAATATTATGCGGTGTTTTCCGCTACGCAATAACATCGACTGTATGTGGATAATATTAGCGGTTCAAATAAATATTATACGAATTACGCTGTAACAACAACACGCCTAAGTACGGGAAATTCACATTTTTTCACGAATTAATTTACGATTTATCAATATTCGTTGTGCGACAATAACACGCGCGTTAGTATTATTCTTCGCGGTAAAATTCTTCCAGAAATATTTGATTTGTGTACGTAGAAACGAACGAAAAAATTGTCACGTGATAAAACGTCGTTTTATTCGCGATTTTATACGAATTCGATATCGTCGTTTTTCGTCCGATTACAACTTGCAACAATTATTATAATATTTCTTTCGGTTACGAAAATGAAAAATGCGTACGTTTTACGTTTAATGTTTTGTGTGATTTTTCGTTAATAAGTTAATAACGTTTGAACGAAAGTTAAAATCGTAAATATTTGAAGGATTACAAGTTATAACAACGAAACGTGAATAATACGATCGCGATACCACAGCGCCGGTTACTGTGGTCGCGAATTCGCGGTATCGCTTCATGCGATCCTGGTATTGTTTTACACGAACGTGACATAATGTCGACATTGAAGCGATGTGATTTTGTCGATCACACACGGATTAAAGTTTGCCATTTGATGTGAACAAAAAAAACTAAAATTACAAAAAAGTATTTTTATGAAAAAAAAAGCATTACTCTCGCGTTACCCATCTACAAAATATCGATAAAATATGAAATGTAAAATATTGTCATGTAATATGATTTTCATTTTGTTCGTCTACAACACGAAAGGTCTTCCGAACACGAATGTCGTCGGACAGATATCGTCTTGAGATCATTTTATTTTTTTCCATCGAACAAAATTTTTTCTCAAAACAAGGTGGAACAATATTATGATGGATTTTCAAATATTGTAAAACCTGTCATATTGCTATGTGTCCGCGTAATTTTTTTCTACCCCATTACATCCGAAATTAAATTAGATTATTTAAACATAAGAATATCGTTTTTTTCTTAATCGTTTAATTTCGTTTTGTTTCTTTTAATTCGAAATTTTTAGTTTTTTTTTTATATATATATACAACTGGAAACCTACAATTGAAATATTATGTTGTCTTATTCGTTTTATACACGATTCGTGTTATAAAATAAATTTATCTTCAGATAATGAAATTAAATACGTCAAACGTCGTCAAATTGTTGGTCAAAAAAAAGAATTGGTCAAACGATTAATCCTCGACCTCGACGCGAAAGGGACGGAGAGAAAAGTGGATGACGACTGATGCGGTCCTGGTGCGCGTGACACTTCAATGATCCAGTGCTCGGACTTGAGTTTTCGAAACGAGACCGCTGACCCATTTCGAGAATGTCGAAACGCGACAACGGCTTTATGAGATCCTGGTACTTAAACGCGGTTATGTGACATAACATTTCAAAAACCGCGAGTCTAGAACAATAGAACGCCGCGGGAGACCGCGGACACACCACGCGCATGCGCAGGCAGGCCAAAGACAGCTGCACGACCGCACGGACGTTATACGCATTACTATAGTGCCGTATATTGTTATATGTAGTTTGTAATTTTTTCTACTTTGCCCGTTTATTTTTTAACCCTCTATTTTCGTTTTTTAATTGTTTTTTTTTTTAACAATAATTATAAATATAAATAATAATTAATTAATAATAATAATAAATAATATATATATTAATAATTATTAATATAAATAAATATATTAAAATTTGGGTATATATTTTATATTCGACGCGTATAAAATAATATGTACCTAATATACGTACATTTAAATGGAAAATAATAAATAATATTTAATTTAATTGATAATATTATAATTATGACGTGTGTATTTTTTTTTTTTTTTTTAATTAATTTGAAATGTGCCAATTGTGTGTACCGACTTACGTTCGCGCGAATATAAAACGTTTAATCGCATCGAATTCGTACACGATACCCAACGTTTAATTATTATTAATTCAGTAGCCATCATATCATCATTATGTTTATTTTAATAATTAATATTTAATACACGTCGCACACGACCGTCGTTTTAAGCATTATAAAGTTAAAATATAATATTTTTCGATATAAAAATCGATTTGTATTATAAATATTTTTTTTTTTTATTCGCGTGAAAATATTCGTGTAATAGTAGAATAAACGTTTAGATATAGAAATAAAATAAATAAATAAATAAAATAAATTCAAATAAATAGCATTATTCGTGTAAGATTTAGAATTAATTTACACACTTAATTTATATGCAAAATTATGAAAATATCATATCGTTTAAAAAAAAAATAATACTTCTCATAATAATATAACGCGTAAAAATGAATATTAAGTAATAATAAGTATTAAAAGAATAATAAATTGTGGATACTTTTAAAAAAATTAATATAATAAAGTATTTAAATATCTAACGTTTACTTCATTTTTAAAATTAATTCCAGTTTGACTGAAGTTATGGCATTAAACAAATTAAGATCATATATTAATTTTACAACGTTAAACGTTTGAACAAAAATATTGCGTGCGTAATAAACTGTTTTGCGGAATAAGTAACAACAAAATATGCCTGGACGATAATATGACAATTTTGTAAAAATTTTATAAATTATAATTAAAAATTTTTGAGAAAATCATTTCCATTAATGACATTTTATAACACATTGTTATTACACAGATATTAATCATTAATCACTACAATATAATATGATACGACGAATTTTTAGTCTTCGAACACGACGGAAAAAATTAATTATCACATTAATTATACAAAACAAAGTAAAAGTTTCATAATGCATTAATAATTAGTTAATTAAAATATAGTCTTTATATACGTATTTAAACGATGCTTTTCGAATACATAACAATAATAATTATTATATACGATTTAACGTTTTTAATTCTAATATTTTATTTAAATAAAACTGAAAAAACTTGATTTTATTAATAATTAAATGTCATCCGGTATATTTCGTCATTTTGGTAGAATAATATTTTTAAAAAATGACGTGTTTTTCAAAAAATAAAAATTGAAATTCATTTATTGTTCAATTAAAAATGTTTATTTCTAACCGAAAGATTTGAAATAATCCACATTACACACGACTTTATTCAACGAGACGTTACGCCTTCATGGGACCCTGGTAATTATTTTCACAAAAGCAATGTACCCGCAATTGTAATGCAAATGCAATTGATCCAAAAACAAATTGTCGTTATCACGAAAATGTCACCGAACGAAGTACACGTGATATGCAAGTAATATTTATTTTTTTTTTCTATACCGCAAACCGATGAGAAAAACGCTACCGTTGAAACGACACGATTGACAAACGTTACCGATATTATCGTAGAGTTCGGAAAAAAAACGATGATTTGAAACGAAGAATCAGAATTTTTTCTTTTTTCTAACGTACAGTTTGCGAAATTAATGATAAATTTCAAGTTTATTTATTCTGCGAAACGTCCCAAAATCCAAAACGACGCGATGAAAAAATAATATTGTCGTCGTTTAATAGATGAAAAACACGAAAAAAAAAAATGGATAAAATCGTCGTGGAAAAAAAAAATTATTTCATAACGAATTCGTTTGCGAATTAAACAGTTGTGATGAAAATCGGAAAGACGAGAAAATGGTAGAAATATTATTATATTACGTCGAGGACCAAGGATTGTGTGAGTGGCGTGGGCGACGGGACTAAAATGAAAAGATCACTTTCTGTGTACCAGGGTATGATGCGCGGTCACCTCTTTGTACCGCGTATACGGTAACCGTTTCGTGCTCGTGTATGTAATACATTGTGCGTATTACATTATTATAATAATGTGTGCCGTGATCGGTGGGATAAAGAAGAGGAAAAAACAGGCCGATATTAATAATTTAATATTCGTAACAATATTATTATGTGAAAACTCAGAGGACTCTTGAGAGGACTTGAAGAGCGCTTTCGACAGCAGTTATGTCATATTCTGTGAATATTTATACTAGGGTATCATGCGGTCGCGGTCCACATCGCGCAGCATCCGACGTTCGTATTGCGCGCACCGCACCGCGCAGTAAAACCGAAAACGGTCCACAGTGCGATCTCGTTCTCTGCATCGTAGAGCGAACGAAACTTATTAGTTATGAATAAACAAATAAATAAATAAATACTGTATTTTAAAATTTTAAGTCGTGATTTTTCCATATTTCGTGTGTTTCGACGTTTTTCGAGTTCAGTACACAATAATAATATTACATTAAATTAAACGTCATAATGGCGATCTAGCGTTTTTTAGGTCAAATTTACTTTTTTGTTTTTTTATTTTACCGATTTTACCGACGAAAACTTGTAAAATTTGTGACTTGAATCCTTCTTTACCAGTCTTTTGTTGTATAAATACATTTTTCTTTCTCGATATTTTTCGCATAATCGGAAATACATCGATAACATTATATTAATTTATATGATAAAACTTGGCTGACGTATCGAAATAAATCCGAAAGACGACATTTTGATTTTACCGACCAAAAATATTAGTAGTATATCGTATAAAACTATAAACGCGTGACATTACAAGTTACTATAAACGTCTTGATCCGAATGTAACGAAATATTGATTTTATCGATCGGCCATCTGTCCAGGTCGATCAAATCCAAACAAATAAATATGGGGGTAAAAAAAAAAAAAAAAAATCCCTATTAGGATATTCGTCTGAACAATGACCAAGTGACCGAGTCTTGTTCGTCCGCTTACCAGATATGGAGCACAGATTTACAAAAGGACGCTCACGTCACTTCGGACGATAAAAGAAAAAAAAATGTAAAAACATTAAACATATAAAATGTAAACAAAACTCGTATGAAACATTTGAAAAATATTTTCATAAACGGCCGGCGTCAATTTTTTTTTAAGTTAAAAGTTATTACATAATATTATCATAAATTAAATCAGACGGGGAAAAAAATGTATAAATATTTATTTTTTTTCGTTGGTCGAAGTGGGATTCAAATTTTAAATATTCAATATTTATATAATAAACACTCTCGACTTCATTTGCATTTGATCTTTGGCCTAAATCGAAAAAATAAATCGTACGTGTATGGACCGTCGTATTAATACGCGTATCCTTCTATCAGCATTAATCGTTATAAATTAATGTGATATGTTATACCGTGTTTTAATTTTATTTTTAACCGTTAACCAACACTACACAGTATTGTCCATATTCCATATACCTAACAAGCACGTTTCCGATAATATTATAATTTATTATTATTATTTTTATGTTCATGTCCGGATTTGATAAAATTATAAATTATAACCGAACGGTATTGGTGAGAATAATTATTTGTTTCACACAATACTTATGTACTTAACGTCCAATTATTTTTTTTTTAAAAAACAATACGCTCGGTAGTCGGTAATAACTTCTAATAAACACAAATTATGTTTGTTTCGTTTTCGTATACGGATCAATAGATCACACGTCGATAACAATTATTATTTTGAAATTTTTAACGCGGCTTATTTCTATATTATATACTTAAGACAATAAGACTTAACTATAATATTGTAATTGAGTAGAAAAAAAAACTTATTTACGTACACGTCCATTCGAATATTTCCAATAATATGAATTGTAAAATTATTATAATATTATTCGTTAGTGGCGGCGCAAAGGGGTATCTTATGAAGCAATATTGCTTCATGCTAAAATGGGGTGGGTGGGTGGTCATGATTAAGCACACCACAATTTAAAAATAATTATTTATTTTAATTAGTAATTTGATTCATATAACCATTTTTATGATATCTGTAATATAACTATTGTAAATAATATAACCATTTAATAGCAAAACAAATGTTATTTTTAAGCTGTGTGCATGTGTTTAAAATTCTCAGTAAAAGGTTACTTTTTTATCAAATTCATAATTATCCATCACCGACATCGTCCATGCTTATGGTACAGTATACTCTTTCTTTATAAGTCATCGACGACACTGTATTTTTAATATTGAAGAAAACCACCAATGATTACGTCCAGACATTTAGTCATAATTATTAAGTAAATAAAGATTAAGTACCTAGTTACAATTTTGTATTTAATAAATTCTGTATTCTATAATATAAGTAATCATTAATCACTATTTAAATTTGTTTCGTGTTACCAACCCTTATTGTCTCATAAAATAGAAAACGTAGAATTTTTTTTTATTGAAAAATAAAGTCCCGTTTAACTTTAAGTCAGTATTTAAAAAAAAATATTTAATACCAATATTATAATTGATCACAAAACATAGGTAATACTACGTTACTACTGTTCTAAGCAATTAGCGATAATAATATACGAGCACATAGAATTATTTTTTAAAAACTTGAATTCAACTGATGTAAATTTATTCATAATAATTTATCGTTACTAGATTCGCATCCTATTTTACCATCTTGTATTTGGGCAGTATTTTCTTTATGTATTATTATGTTTCATGTTAATTAATCACAATCCTATAATCTTACATACGAGCTACTAATGTAAATATTTAATCAGTGTGAAAATAAACAAAATTATGTGCAACAGTTAAGTCACAACTGTATAAATTATATATTTTTTTCTTTATTTTAGGTTATATACATATAATATTAATATTTAACAACTATCATTTTTTAGTAATATACAAAGTGTCAAAGTATAATATTATATCGCATAATTGTCATAATTTAAAACATAAATATCACAATAAGGACTATGTATTTAAAGTTTTACATTGTATTTTCATTTTTCGTGTTAGTTTATATATTTCTGATACTAGTATTTAATATTTTTCTGAATAAAAAAAATGCCAAAATTAAAAAAAATAGGTACACATTTAGTTTAAAAAAATTACTGTATTTGAAATTAAATTAAAAATAATTTAAAATTTAAATAATTGGAAAAGCTAATACAATATTATTTTAGTTTATGATTATTCAAAATGAAATAAAAATGAATAATAAAACAATTATATTTAAATTGAATATAATATATTATATAAATGATGATCAGAATTTTTTATTTTTGTCACAGTTTGATTATATGTATTTTAGATATAAGTGTTAAAAATATTAACAATAAACTTTCAAATAGTTTTAAATTATATTGGATTATAACTATTTTAAATTAAACATTTATTTCTATATTGCATATTTAAATAAGAAAATATAAATAATTATTAAATTATTAAAAATCTACTCGTATTTTATATGTATGTATATACATAATATACATGGTGTGGTTAAACAAATGATGAAAAATCCAAAACAAATATAAATGTAATACAACAAATTTACATTTTGCCAGGGTTAGGAATCTTCTGAATAATTTTATTAGATTAAAATAATTCTTATTATATAACTGCACGCGAAAAGAAAAATGAAAATATTCAAGTATATCGTTTGTAAATAATGGAATAATTAAATAACATTACAGTTAAAAATATATAAGAGAATTATTTCCTAAACATGTTTCTTACTGAGAGAATTCATTAATTGTTTAATTAGTGAATATAATTTTGTAAATTAAGAGAATAAAAGATGCATAAAATTGCACAATGACTAAAAAAAATTTTCTTACAGAGTTTGATTATCGATACAAAAAAAAATTGATTTTTTCTTTACTAAAAATGATTAATGATGATTTGTATAAATAAATTAAAATATAACAATATTATATATATCTATATATACGTTAATGTGTAATAACAACAACATAATAATAATAATAATAAAACAGTGGATAAGATAATTATTTGTTACAATATGTCTTACATATTATAATCTAGCAAAAAATAAAACACTTTGTAAATGGTCAGTCTAAAATATATTATAAAATTCTAATTTATTTAAAAATATATGCCTTAAACTTAATATAATAAGTATATAATATATATACAGTAATAAATGTTATAATTAATTACAATCTAAAATAATAGCTAATCGTGTTATTAAAAAAAAAAAATATATATATATATATAATTATATTATATAATGAATTTATATCACAATACTAATATTATAACATTAATTCGAATTAAGTATCTCGAGATAGAAAAAAAAATAATAATAATCTAGAGATCTATCTTAACAATATTTATTATTTTTTTTACTAACCATTTATGTATATTAATACATTTATATATTAATAATAAAACAATATATATATTATTTTTGAGCAATACAATTCCAAATGGTTCATTTTTACCGTACATCATTATCTATTAAACAAAATTTGTTTTCAAAGGAATGTTTTTAACGATCAAGGTGATTATTAGAGTGATCCACAAAGATAATAAAATTCAAAACAATTAAATTTAATGTACCGTTGTTCGGTGCTTAAATTAATCAAATAGAGATGAACTTCAAATCAAATTTGAAATTCAAATTAACTTATATTAATATTTATACAGAGTAATAGTATTTTATTATTTAATATAGATAATAATAATAATAATAAAAGTATACTTTTTATACACTTCTTTGTCTTATCATTGCTTTAAATTTAATAAGAATAGTTTGTTTTTTCTGAAAAGTGTGTTATATTTGGAAATAATAAAATAATTTAGTTTTATTATATAAAATTTCTGAACTATGAAACTAAAAAAGTTATTAAATTGATTTTAGCTATGTAAAAACGTTAAGAAACCTAGCATAATAATTTTTAGCACTTATTATTGTTGTTTTTCAACAGTTAATGCCAATTATAAAAATTAAAAATTAAATCAAATAAAAATACTGAGTTGGCATTATCTATGAACAGAATTTTTAACCAAAAACCGCAAACTATTATAGTTTATGATGTAATAGAATACTGAATTTGAGTTGTTCATTGTTTAAGAGTTTATCAAAGCAAATAATGATGTAATAATATAAACAATGATTGGTCAGTAGAATAAAATAAAATAAAATATTTTACAAGCAAACATGACCATTAGTGGAGTATATCTACACTTTATGTCATTCTTGTTGTTGTTGATGTTATTGTTTACTGTTGTTGTAGTCTATTTTCTATGTAGATTAATCATTTCATGATCTATCTTCAAAAAGACAATTTGCTACCAGTAAAGAGATCATGCCATATGGTGTATGATGTCTGACACACTTGTAGACACGCCAATGATGAATGCGAAAATTGCAATCAAGACGATCAACAGATTACGTAGACAAAACAGAGCAAACTGCAAGTTTCCAGCATTCTTGTATACGTCGATAAATGTCAGGAAGTTGATGATAGCTGGTAACGCAATGCCCACAGATGACAAACAGAATGCACCAATCAATGAAATCAAATGCTCCAAGTTTGGTATGGCGATGGCAAGGAAAACTATAAAATAAAAAATTATTTAATTAATTATAATAGTGTTTTAAATTATTGTTGATTTTTGTGTACAAATGTAATAATCTTTTGTATAACTTACATGTGACAAACACAATGGATGTGCGAAGTGCATACTCCCAATTGATTTTGTGCTCATTCTTTTCCATTTTCTGTTCCATGCCTTTCCATATAATATCGAATGCCACATAGTTGGAGAGAGCGTAACAGATGTAAATGGAAACAGACAATAAGAGTTTAACAACTTGAGAGAGTCTGTAAAAAAACAAATATTATTTAAATTATATTTTTTTTAAATCATATTGATTTTTTTTTTTAATGAAATTTTAAGTTTACTTACAATTCAGTTTGGGGCATGTCGAGTGTTATACTACCAGTGGTTGCTTCGCCATACTTAAGATAACCGAGTAATCCAACAAATGTGTATAGAATAGAAATGGGCATCATAGAAGCATTCAGTACACCAAATAAACTGCCAAACTTTTTTGGATTTTTCATTTCATTTTCCAATGGCAAAACCTGTAAAAAGCAAAATATTATGTAGTATATTATTGTATGTAGCAACATTATTCATGAGTTTTTCATTTATATTCATTTTTCTAGATCTTCTAAATAAATAATAAATTATGCATGACAGCCCAACCGTCATCATCCTGTCACAATAGACAAGGTCGGGTATAGGCATACTCACTCACCATGCCGATGGCTTCCATGGCGAATAGTACGGTGCCGAAAAATAGTGGTATGCTCTTGACGGTGCCGACGGGTGCGCGACCTTCAAACGAAGGTGCCTCTCGGAAGATGTAGTAGAAGATTAACGAGAAACTCACGATGGTCAGACAAGTGGCGATCGAGGAAAAAGGAGCCAGGAGTTTCAAATTCCTTATCCAAGAGATCAATATCAACGGGATCAATATGTACACCATATACATTCGTACATCTGTGTCGCCGCCTAGATAGGTATCGCCGACCTGAAACGTCCATTAAGAATGTTAATAAATATAAAAATCAGTCGACGGATAAATAAAACATCTGTGAAACTTACAGCTTTGAGATTGCTGGCTATGAACACAACGTATATACAACTGGAACCGATTTGGTACAAGACTAGGAACAAATTTGTAATCATTCTGAAAAACGAAAACGTAATAATCATTATATTATTATTGTGTATAATAATATGGCAAGCACAAAAATGGCGATCAGTTTTTTTTATTTTGTATTAGCGAATTTCACAATCCGCTTTTTGAGCTTTGCGTGTTTACCTGGCGAAAGGAGCGAATTTTCGCGTACATTTGGGACCTTCTTCGAAAGCCGCCGCCGCCGTACCCGGGTACGTTAAACTGGGCGTTTTCCTTTTGACACACAATTCGTACGATGCCGTTATCTAAACAGAAAAAAAAACCGACGTCAAATCAAACCGAATTTATTTTTATTAAATTATTATTATTCGGACGGCGGTTACCGAGTGATTTCTTGACTCACCAACAAATGTATCGTGTATGTGCACAGAATTCCGATAATGATCGTACCCAACGTACCGACCACGTAGCCAGCGTTTTTGAACGCGCTCGGCATGGCCAGTATACCAGTGCCTAGACTGGCTTTTAGCAGATGTATCAAAGTATCGAAATACCTTAAAAAAAATATAATTATATATTATTATTATTATTATATTATATGACTAATATAAAAAAGTTTATTAATTCATATATATTAGAGGTAAAAACGTCGAATTATAAAAGAAATTTCAATGCGAAACAATTGTTAATGTAAAAAATTTCGTTCAATATTATTTTATATGCAAGTCGTTAAGAATTAAGACATTTATGAAATTATAAGTGCGTACCGAGTAAAATCGTATACTATGAAGAAATAATATTGCATAATATATATCTATTATTATTATTTGACATTTTCACCCTGCAATAATGTTAATATATCCCCGCGTCAGGGCGGGCTGAGGGATAAAAACAGCCCGGAGGAAAATCACAATAATTTCAGTGGCTCTCAATATACTAACGGTATAATGTAAAAATATTTTAGATTTTATTTCTAAACTATTGTATTAATAAGTTATTAACAAACCCGGAGGACCAGAGCCGGATTCCCATCAGAATTTTGGATTTTCATGTTTTATTATATTTGTTACGTGTTAAATAATAATATTTCAATTTATAATTTTATAATAATGAATAGGTATCAAATTTGTTTTAAATATATTTATCCGAGCAGCGGAGCACCAAGAAAATTACTGGTCTTTCGGTAGTCCAGTCCACCACTGTCTGCGTAGAAATCATATTGAAATAGTAAAAAAAAAAAAAAAAACTTACGATGTGGGGTGTTTTACTTCGCGATTTTGATACGGGTCGTAAAAGTTTTGTTTTTCGTTCATTTGTGTCGCGTTATCACCTTTTGTGCCGGCCGTCACACACTTGTTGATATTATCCATGTCAATACTGTAAAAATTGATAAACACATTGTAATTATGTATAGGATTATCGATTAAATACAACGATAATGCAGTACTCGAGGAATACGCATTAATTAATTTGCAATTTAATCTCATAAGTCATATAATAATTCTGCGCGCGAACGAGTACGAATATATCTTCTATATAATATACCTAGATTTTAAATTAAACATTTCAACACCGAGCAGATATAAATTGAGTGCGCGGCGTAAACGACGGCAAATCTAAACACATGATTTCGCAGGATAATAAACCGTATACAGTATTCTATTATAGTAACTATATATATATAAGCACAACGGTTGTTTGTATTGTTAATAATCCTTTAATTTCTTCCACAAATTAGATAAAGGTTATAATATAGGTGATATTATAAAATTATAGATATATATTTTAAGTACTCGCGAATTGGCACGTGGACAAACATATCCAATCCACGAAGTTCAGTACATGATATTTAAGCTCGGTAGAAGATTAAATAAAATAAATTATGACGCATGTGCTGTGCATTTTTATTCAGTCCTAATATGCTAATAACTTGGGATAAATCGAATCTACTAAAAATGTTATATTGTATACTATTGAATTTCAATATTATAAGCTATTATTTAATTATTGATTTATCATCTCTGCATATTTAATACATATTATATTATATAATAAAATTAATGTATGGTATATTATTATGTTATGTAAACCTACGTAAATTGCGATTTAATAATTTGAAATTAATAGATCGGACGATCATTATAATATTATTATACCTAATATATATTATATGTATATACGACGAATGTGCGTACATGGAAGTAGCTAAAACAAGTTTTAATATACGATTAATAATTAATATTTACATATTATGTTATGTAACGAATAACCAATATTTTTATTTTATTATAATTATTATTATTAACTAAATTATAATTTTTAATAGCGATAAGAAACAATAGGAAAACCATTGATCGTTCTATATAATAATAATAATAATAATAATAATAATAATATATAACTGCAATAACTCATAAGTCACAATCATAAACAATATTTAATCGATTTCTGGGTAAAATATATAAAATTTTATAATATTATATTAGTATTATAATAGTCGTGTATCATTTTTCAAAAATACAGTGGGTCAAGAACGTTTCATATGAAAAATAATAAATTCGTATTTAATTTTATATTATATTTATTTGGAAAAACTTAATTTTTTTTCTTTTGCTGCAAGTTAATATTATTCAATTCGTTCAATTCGATCATTTAATAATATTATATACAAATAATTATCAATATTTAATATTCTCATCAAACGAAAAGTATAAATGTTTATTTTATATTACATTTATATTATGAAGTATTGAAGTGTATTGCTGTTTCCTAAAATATTATCATATCATAATATTTTTTATTATGCATAAAAGTATAGCAGAATATAATAATATTAGATATTATGTGGATTTGGGACAAGATCGAATTGAAGTTACATAAATTGCGTATCGTTATACTGCTTATAATATTATAAATATAGTTCGAAAATAAAGATTTCCTATAGGTAACGCGAGGCGATTTCCCGGACGGGTATCAATATAGTCTAATAAACATTTATTTTGACTTTCGATGTGGGGGAAGGCGGTCTTCGGAGAACGGAAAAATAAATCAGGAAATAGTTATATAGACATATTCCTTGATGTTATACGGTTTCCATTTTGATGTTTGCACGCGCATAAGTCCTAATAATTGGATATAAGATTTATGTGAGGTACAGTTTTTATATTATGATTCTATTTCTATATTATAATAATATAATACACTATACAGGCGACTACTTTTTTATATTATAGTATAGATAATCAGAATTTCACGTTTATAGAAATGGCGAGTGTATGAATTACGTTTTTAAAGATACTTTTATAATACTTATAAAATGTTGATCATTCTATAATATGTATAATAATATGTACCAACTCGATAATAATGATTATAAAAAACAAATAGATAATATATTATATATATATACACTATATACTACTTACCAAGTGTTACCATTGACGGGTTTTCCGTTGATGTCTAGCTCAGATCTCAGCATCCCTTGGTTGTCATAACCATCCATGGCAGTTTGCTAAAAACGAAAAAAAATTTTAATTGTTGATTGGATTTATCGGTTAAATAATTGCAAATTCATAGCAGAAAATGGATTTTAACCTTTTTCAAAACAGTTGTAACTATTAAAATTTTTTTTCAGTAGGGGGAAAATGAAATTTATTTATTATCAACCAATATAAAATAAGTATATACGTATATTAGATATATACCGATTTAGATTTTTAAACTTTACATTTCTATTATTACCTTACTTATATGTGGGCTTTTAGCAAGTCCTGGTGTTAATAATATTACTCATATAAACATTATAGCTCGAATTAACGTTTATTTTTATTAACTACGACTCTACGAGTACATCTTCGGAGTAAAATATGAATATTTATTACTCGCGTGCCCAAGTATATTGTATAAAATTGTATACGATTTATTCGTCTTCATCCGAAGGTCACAATCAATCATCGAATAGCCGCAAGGTGATAACCTCAAATATTGAATTCGATTATATGGATTCAGGGTATAGAGATCGTGTACTCGCGGGTATTGAACAAGTACAATCACAGCGCAATATAATATTATAATTATTATTGAAATATGTAATAATACGTATATGTATAAGTAGGTACTTGGGTATTATTAAAATGATAATATTTTATTAAACGTGTAGTTTAGGAACACGATGCAAACGAAACGACAGACGTTTCGACAAACCGCGCGTCGCGGTTCTCTGACGCGCGCCGCCGTCGTCCTTGGCCCACAATATCATGTACGAGGTAGGTACATGGTCCCCGCGATTACTGAGATTTTATCACACACAGGACGCCTACCTATACTTAACGTTATACAGTCGTAACAGAACAATGTTTATTATACATTGGTATAGATATATCGTATTATGTCCTTTATAAAAGCGACGTGATTCTCGAACCGCGTGCAAGTGGTATAAAATAGGTATAGATTTGTATATTTTTACGACCTAGCTGCGTCGCAGTCGGTCTTCGTTATTGTATAAACCTAAGTTTTATACTTTTATTTTATTTCGATTCATATATAAGTACCGAAAAATCATCTCTCCTCGCCGATAATATGCGATCCGATACTAATTTAATTGGGTTTCTCGAATATTATGTACCTATAAGAGATATTATGCGCCACAGTTGTTAGAGAAAATATTCGAACGCCAAACGTCCTGAAGTCACGATATTACATTATTAAACTCGTATAATAATGTATAATAAATAACGCAGAGATGGGCAAATATAGAGACGACGATGTACGGAGACGGCAGAAGTGAAAACATTAAATTATTATTCAGTATTCGAAACTATGCGATAATGTTAGAAAAAAATAAAAACCCACCACCAAATTGCGTTTATACGGGAGAGGAAGAACACACCATTGAAAAAAAAACCAAGGTAGTAATAAAAAATATATATAATATATTATATTATAAACTTGGTTGAAAATCCCATCATACATAATTTGATCTTTCTGTTTGAAAAAATAATAAAACTACTATTTTATATTTTTCATGCGATTTTTAATTTATATATTTCGGGGGATAAAATGTTTTTCGTAGTGCAAAATCTTTGATAAACAATGCAAAATGATAATACAATACCTACAGAATAACAGAAAAAGGAATAGACTCCCTATTTTGTACGGATTACAATTATTTATATTATCATAATAATATTATACCTAGGTATAATAAAAATTTAATACAAATAATAATGGAAATTTCACGGTTATTCATAAAACGCGAATTTTTCTGACCAATCTCAAGAACATGACGAAATCAAAAATATTAAAAAAAATTTTGTTTTATTATAATCTACGAACAGTTATAAAAACTGCACGTATGTCTTGATTGGCGGTGCGTGGGTATAATATGTATTATTACTCATAAATAATATCGTCGAATTTATGATAATAGCCTATGAAAAAATGTATAATGTATATTATGAGCGTTTGGTGTTACAAGCTTTTTTTTTTATATATACAAAGAACAATAGGTTCTCTTTTGGTCATATCCGTTACCGTTCACGTGTATATATTAAATTCATTGAAGTGCCAACGAGAGCTTATGATATACCTTATACAATAGTTTTTACTATTATAATTTAGGCGTTGATATAATTTAACGTAATAGTATACAGAAAAAAACAAAGGCATAGGGCAATATTATTATCATATTAATATTATTATTAATTAAAAAGTTGAATATATTTTAAACTTTCTTTTTCTTAACTATTTTAGAAAATTTCTATTAAATAAAATAATATATTATAATAGCAATAGTCATTTTTGCAACTGACACATATAATTATCACATAATTATAGTATATGATTTTTATTCAACGTATAGTTATTACCTACTCAAAAAGTCAAAAACATTAAATTATTCACAAAATATAATTTAATATTATTTAGGTATAAACATTATAAATTATTATGTTCACGTGATTTGTTCATAAAATTCTATGATAAATTATATCCATATATATAAGCCGCCTAAGGTTCATTTTAATTTACCTCCACCGATTAAAATAATCATTTGTACACTTTTTACATTTGCCCATATTATACATTAGTTATAAAATTTTTGGTTAAGTTCAGAGATCGTATTTTGAAAACACAATAATATTGTGTAATATTGGTTTTTATAAATTTCAAAATGATTAATATAAAATTTTAAAAAATGAGAAATATGAGTTTCTTATTTAAATTATTCCTTTATTCTAGATTTATAAAAATTGGTAGATCAAGAGTCAAAACTGATATATATGGTGGCTTAAATACACGAATGTAATAATTATTAATTATATATAATAATATATTCTTTACTGGATATAATAGCGGGTAACTTATTATTACGCGTGTATTGACCTCTTTTGTAGGACTTCTACTGCAAACAAGACCTAGCGCAAATTTTATCGTACGTTCAGTCTAAATAAGAAAATTGGAAAAATATATTCATACAAAAAATCACTGTAAAATAAAATTTATAGATATTCCGTAAATGCATCTAAATGTAAATAAACAAAAGTTTGTTTTTTTTATTTCTAATGTTTTGGTTCTTTTGCGTAGACATATTTACAGATTATAAACATTTAAATATTTATCAATGTATTCATGATAAGTTATTTTTATAATTCATTTTGCATAATATAAAATTGAATCGTAATGAATGGCTTCTTATGATGTGTACAATATATAGGTGGTAAATAAATCAACATTCAATATTGATCTAAAACATAACTAATTCATTATTACTATATTATCCGATCAAGGTCATGTTGGAATTTTTGGCACGTATCATGACGATGATCGCGAAATAAAGGATGTGATATAGAAATACACAAACCTTCAGACATACACGACCTCGAAATGATACATATAAATATTTGTATTATATATTGATAATTATTATATGAAAACGTAAATATTTTTATAACAGTATACCTGTAATATTAAATATATAACAAGTAGTATACTCTTAAATATTGTTTGTCATGTTCTCGCTGATTATAAATCCCTAAATTTTTATACATTTTTTTTTTTTTACCAATATTGATGAATATAAACTTTGACGTTGTCGATTTAATAATACATGTATATAATATATTTTTTTTTAATTTCTACACACATAAATACGTTAGAATATAATATAATTATTTATGTTACTCACTTGTTTGGAAACGTGTTGTTCTGCTGCAGGTTTAGACGTAGAAGTGTAATTATTGTAGTTCCGCGTCATGCTGTCTGTCATTTCTACTGTCTTGGGCTGCGCGTATGAACACTAAAATGAGGGGAAAAAATAAAACTAATCAGAAAAATATGCAAACGGTTAAGTATTGAAATAATAAAATACGAAATATTTTTATGCATATTAAACTATTAAAGGAGAATAATTTAAACAACAAATGGATATCGGTCCATTTTGGATTTTCATCACTGAAAAAATTCGACGTGTTTAAATAGTTTTTCTATGTAAAGTATCGAGAGGCCGATAATAATATAACATGTAAGTACGAAAAATCGTATATTTATAACGTTCGACTGTTTCTTATCATATCGAGCAAGTAATTATTAAACGAATCATCGATAGTTACTCGTAGATATTAATTAATATGTAATAATATTATAGTAAGTAGCGGTAAAACCGTGAAGGTAATGAGTACAAGAGTCGAGTAAATTATTTTCCACACAGTAGGCATATATTATTATCAACACGCGTCATTGGTATTTTTCGATGGATCATCATTAGTTATTATTAATAAATATGATAATTTTTATCATTTTTTAGGTACGTTCGCAGTAGTTATTTATAACATTGCGAATTAAGAAATTCGCCTAATATTCCGATTCGATTCATCATTTATCACAACACGTAATAATTATTATAACGTTGCCTATAATATATTTTAGAAATATCTACCTGTTATATAAAAGTATTAAACAATATAATTATCGTTGAAAACAATTGAAAATAAAAATGATGGATTCGTGCGCGATTAACAGTAATGTGTTACCATTATGGACATTAATCATTATACGAACTATGTCGATGAGGCGCGGAATGCAAATGATGTTCGAAGTAAATTTATTTACAAAACGTACTGTAGGCACGTGCAAATTAGTATGAATATTATATTAATTAAATCGCTGTTAGACTGGATATAATAAATTGTTTTCTATATAAATTTTCATACGAAAAAATATATATTACATTACATTGTGTACGTACCTAATTGTAAATTTTTGTATTGCATAATATTAAGATATGTCCAATATTTATAATGTAACAATTACGAGTGTCAGTTTCAATATTTTAAACACGAGTAAACAAAAACAAACGTTTATCAATCGAGAAAACATGGCGTCACATAATATATTATAATATATTATAATACGTTAACGGAAAATTAAAATCTGCTTTAATCTTAAACATCTTTTCATTTTTTCCCCATGTAAATCTCGTTTAAGGTACACATACCATTATTCAAATTATATATTACATTCCGTTTCTTGTCACTCGGCAAAACAATTTAGAATAGAGTAAACGACAGGGTCTAAATACATTATTGGCAAATAATTACAAATATTATATTTATATACGTACAATTTGGAAATACATAATATTATGTAAATTAAACGTCGAATAGATGTGCGAATCACAAAAATCTATCAATATGTGAGTGTGAGAGTATTAATATAAGTATATAACGATCAAAATAATAGAAAAAAAACCACTCGAAACTTTCATTGCCAGCGGACATCCATATAAACGATTTTTTTTTTATATATATACGTATATAAAACTATCGATGAGTGTGGATACGTTTTTAACGCTATTCAAATGAAATTTAAAAAAAAAAACCATAATATTAAAACATAACCCATACCACTTGAATAAAACCTGGGTTGTGGTATAAGTAAAAAAGATTATGTTAAATATATTATATATAATAAATTTGAACCGCATGTATTAGGACTTTCATATATATTCTTCATTCGTAAGTATAATATTATGAAAATACACTGCAGCTGTTTATCGAAATTTACTTTTGGCGTAGATATTACCAAAACACGGAACGAAGTTTAAAAAATTATAATTAATGCATATTTATTGTAAAAATGTCCTTGAACTTACAATGTACCTACGCATGCGTACAATGTGCCGTACAAATCGGCGGTATACTGCAGGACAGGGGTGGCCAAACGGTCGATCACACTGATTCTGAATGAATCTCCAGTAATTATAAAAAAGCTTAAAACTCGATTTTTTATAAATTTATTGTTAAAACTGTATCTCATAGGTCATAGCTTAATAAGTATAGACTATAGATGTAAAATTATTGATTGATATAATCTATTAGTATTATATCTTTCCATAATTCTGACAAAAGTAATATATATATATACCTATGGCTTTTGTTTTAATCGAGTAAATTTTTTTTAAAAAAATTACATTATTTAAATGATTTGATGTCTACCAACAAAGTTTGAACATCACTGATATATAGTATCAATTATGAAAAAAAAATCTAAAATTTTAATGCGTTTTCTTCCGCATGCGTAAATAATTCAGAACATAGGTATGAGGTATGGTATTAGGTATGTATATTGTATGAAGGAGAGTCCTTGAGCGATCTCGCGATTTCCGGACCGACAATGATTTTGTTGTTGATTTTTTCTGTTTTACATTGTTGTTGTTTTAAACATTAATTACGATACATTTTCTTGTAATCGTAACAAAAATCACATCATTATCATCCGCACATATTGTGTGGTTGACCTGAAATCATTTCGCAGAATTGCGGTAATGTCGTAATAACATTATTTATATTTTATAGTATGCAATATTTGTTTAATAGGTATGTAGTATATTTTGCTGTACCGCAGAAATGCAACCGACCGACCGATATAACACGAGTCAACACAAAATATTATACTGTTCGATACATTCTAGTTAAAAAAAATTACTAAGATATCATTTTAAATCAATAGAAATTTGTCACCCAAAACACCAGTTGGAAAACATAAAATTCGCTTCACCATAGCAATCATGTCAGAACATTTTGATTCTCACTAAATTACTCACAATATTATATCTTATATTTAATTCTTGTTACACTATTCCAATTTCCTTCGAAATCTCATTCTCACTACAGTCATTTATAATTCGATTAGAACCAAATATACGGTCAAAGACTGCAAGGCATAGGTAATAATTGACAAATTATCTTGAGATGGAAGAAAAAAAAATTAAAATAATAACAATGTTTTATTGCGTATTATATTACTATACTTTATTTTGTAAAAATCATTATATTATCTAGATATTTTTTGGTCCACGACTATTCGGCTTACCTATGAGACAAAGAGACATTGTCTACCCATTATTATTTAACTGATTGCATATAGAATTTAATTTCGTCAAAATATTGCATAAATATGTTTTTAGAAAAACATATTTATTTTATTGTACTTTGGTTTATTACATTATAACAATATAAAATATATAAAATATTATTATATTATTATAAAGTATACGTCATGTATTAAAATTAAACTAATACGTATAGTATATACTATATAATAAAGAGATAACGTGAATATACTTTGTGATATGGGGTAGGTTCTTAAAAGCGGGGTATCTGGCGCAGTGAGTTTTGGAAACGTGTCTCACTAAAATATTTTTCCAATAACACCTCTTGTAATAATATTCTTTTATTCGTATCGAATAATAATAATACGTATTTAATAGCCGTCGCCCGTGTACTGTGTAGTTAAAAATAATACGCATTTTAAACATAAATTTTTATTTAAATAATTTCATTCTAAAAAAAAAAATTGTCTACCCTAATCACAAACTCAAGCTCGCGCCACTGCATATAAATGAGAAATAATATAAACTCATGCGGATTATGATGATGATTACGCGAACTTCCATTATTTTCCCAGAAAGTATTTTATATATTATACAGAAAGCAAACATTGACGATCAGTGCTGCTCTAATCGGAGTATAACATCAGCTGCACGTTCGCAATTTTATTTGTTTGAATATATGCGACAAAGAACACCGAAATAAATTGACGAAACGCGTCAAATGCGAACAACGAAAAAAAAAGAAAAACGTTCCAGGGAATTCAACAAACATTTGTGCAATGTATATTTTTGTAAATTGTGCGTGCAATGTAAAGTAATTTTACAAAATTCATGTGTGAATAATATGCTATTGTGTAGGACGTAGGTGCTTATATATTACATCTCGTTTTCTTCCTTCCGAGAAAACTTAGGCGAATTCCAAATGATACGAATTTTTACGAAAATACTCGTACCAAAATGTATGCTTTAAAACGCATTTTAAAAATTCCGTCAAAGTGCCGATATTTTATTATCCTTTAGTATTTAAATTACCTATTCCTATTAAATTTGAAACCAATAATAATATTATTATTATTATTATTATTATTATAATTATTATTATTGTTATATTAAACTGCGCAATTCTATATAAAATCTGCGTTTTTCCATATATAACCAGAAAACGAGAAAATGAGCGTGTCGATCTGTGAAATATAGAAAATGTTTGTAAGGTCGAATCTGACGCGCCCAGCGATTTACCGACACGTTAACGTTTCGTGCAGAATAATTATACATTATTATAATTGTTTTTAAACTAATAATCGTTATTGCACGCCTACAAATCTATAATTATCAACACAATTAAAACGTTAAAAACGTACTTTGCCAATATTGTTACGTAGGTAAATGCCGTAAACGTACCCGCAAATACAATATATTCACATCACCTATATAAAACGTACGATAAACAATGACTTTTGCAAATTTCCAATCCTTCCGATTTTTATTATTAGAATTCGAGGTCAAGTTTAGAATAATAATTTATAACGATATGTATACGCGTGTTTGATGTAATTAAAATATAACATTAGCCTATACGGTGTAAACACAAATTACAACGATGGCGTCGGCCGTCGTTATGATAGATAATAAATCCGCATAGGTAAATGATTACCGGGAAACGACAATTAATTTGCAATTTGTATGCAAAGGACTCTACGTAAATATTATTATTATAAATCTATTATATTATACGAGTACATCAATTGTATTTGCATGCAAAACATTCATTCGTGTTCGGTCTATTCAGTACCGTATTATTATTGAATATACTCGTATTATTTTGTAAAGTAGGAAATATATTCGAAAAATAAAGAAGATTGGTGTTTTTGGGATGCGAAAAAAGCGAAAACATCGTTCGGCGATATATGCGATGGGAAGGGGGGTCAACAGGCGGAAAAACTTTCTATGTTATGCCTCAAAATTTAATGTAAATATTATCATTCCGATACGACGGTGACACGGTAAATAATATTATTAATTATAATTATAACGATATAATATACAGGTGGTAATTTCAGGTTCTCGCGATACACTCCGTATACATAATATACGAAATATCTAAGAGTAAATAGGCGAAAACATGACATAGAAACAGACCTCGAGAGATTTCATTGACTCCAGCGACTCGAACAATATTGTACCAGTAACGCGGTCAGTGTTACTATGAATTGTGTGGTATTAATTACTTTTTAGAGTGTTCTCTCTCACTCTGCAAGACGACCTTCGCGAGCAAGAGCCGAACGTGGCGCGTTTGTATAATAATGAGACATGTGTGAACGCAACGACAGACGTTACTACGTTAGTCGTTTTCGGTGCGTTGGCATAAAAAAAAAAATAATAATAATAATAATATAATATTTGGACCGGATCCAACCCACGCATCTGCGGTCGCCTTAGATAAAAACGCACAAGAGATAAAAATTGTACGGCATCATAATAATATATTAAATTCGTTGTGCGATAACATAACACAATATATTCGTTATTCGTATATATAATATAATAAAAATGATTTAAATATTAATATAATATCCCGAATCCGCGTATAACCAAACATCATTGTTATACAGTTTTAGATTTTACGAGAAATAAATTCGAATTTACGAAAATAGAGAGGTAAACGTAACGAGATCTGGAAGTTGTAAATATCAAAAATCTCATACGTACATTCAACTTTTTACTAAGAACAAAGCATTTTTCATGACCGATTTTGCCTCGTCAATACGACTTCGAACGAAACACAATAAAATCGAACATATTGTAATATAATAATTATGTTCATGAATTAAATCGGTTTATTGGGGGAGGGGGGGGGAAATTATTTACAATCACTTGAAATCGCCAGATAAGTAGTATTCATAAATCGTAAATGTAAATCGCACGATTTTCGCGCGTTGGATTATAAGCTAAGCACTTTAATAGTAGGTACTCGTAGGTATTTCGGATTAAAAACGAAGCCTCTAATTGCGATTAATTTTCTACAACATTATTCATGTAATATTACAATAATAATAATAATAATATAATAAAATACATTATATAATAATACATCGTACGAAAAACTAAATTAAGCGCCGGAGATTAAAATCGTTGTAAAAATAAACCTCAAGTACTGATTTACGGTTTATAGGCACAGCATAATATTATGTTTTATACCTATGATTTCCACGCTTCTTCCCTATGTCAATGAACGGTTCGAAAACTGTTTAACCGGGGTAATATTATTATTGTATTGCACGTTTCGAATAATAGTCCGCAATGAAAGATTCAAATGCTTGCAAATTATTTATTATAATATTTTACATACACGTAACGGTCGACCGTTCGAAACGCCGCGTCAATAAATAATTATCTCAGACTAACCATCAACAAACAGACACGGTTATCTATTATAGGTATCTATTTGATTTATACCGCAGTTCAAAATACGCAACGGTTTAACGTTTGCGTATCAAATATAAACATGGTATATTTGTCAAATACGTTGAATTTTAAAGAAATAATAATATTATCAATAGAATAATACTCGTATTATTGTAACCTATCACAACGTAATTTTATGCACGTCGGGATTACATTTATAAGAGCGTCCAGAGATAATTATTTTATTGTTGCACGCATATATCAATGAGATATCAGGCTATTGACAATCAATAAGAGTGTTGTTATATTATTATTATAATTTGTGATCTCGGGCGTTTTTCGTAATAATAACATTGAACTATAATTATTATTATCGAATAGTATAAACGGATCCTGTGCGTATAAAAAAATTCTGTTTTTGTTTTTAAAAACACATCGAGAAACGAATTTATTAATATTTATGTTAAGTATATTATAATACGCTATAATTATTTTAGTTTAGTTTTACGTTTGTATATTTTTCTTCGGACAAAAGTAGGTCCTCCTAGTCTTTGCTTTCTGTCTCGTCATGACAAGCGTGTTTCGTGCGTAAACAACACGCGCGCGGATTCGTGCTGACTGCTGAGAAACGACGAGTTAATTATAATACAGCACGATGATGTTAACTGTGCACGTCGTCGTTATAAACATAACCATGTACTCGGTATACGGTTGCCAGTGTCGCGCAGGGTATTATGATACTGTGATAGCGGTGTGGAAATTCGTGTGTGAGGAAACAAAATTGAAAAATAGCAACTGTATTTATGTAATAGCGACGTATTTTGGAAAAGTGGTAAAAAAGTAGTTGAATACGTATTATGTGTATAACGATAATAATATGCAGAGCATGTAATAGTCGAAAGAACGCACGAAAAAATTTACAATATAGGAATCATCGTAAACCGGACCGTTTTTGAAACGCGACATTTCGATCACTCTGTATATTATTCACCTCGTGGCTCGCCGAGCGCAGGTCGGGAGCGATCAAAATATCGCGTGTGTTAAGTACACGAATTTTGAATTCGTTTTCCCCTTTTATTTTTGTAACGATATTCTTTATATTGACATTATCGTTTTGTAAAACGTGAGGCGACGACCTTGGATAGTAAACCGAACGATATTAATATGATACTGTGCAGACTGATAACAATAAACCTATTGTGAAGAATGTATAAAATAAATTATACTTGAATATTATCGTTAACATTTCAATTTTCATAATAATATCATTATAACGTGTGAGAGGAGAAATGTCGCGTATATTTTGCCGTGATACGATAACGTCCAATTATGTGAGACTCGTTGCAGTATTTGAGTGCACTCGACGGGTAGATGAGATACGATGTGCATCGGTACGTGCACTTTTAATCCGCACGAAATTGCACGACAAAAAAAAAAAAATAATAATAAAAATAATAAAAAAATAAAATAATACCGTCCCTCCCCTCCATGCAAGCGCATCATAAATGGGGTGGGGGAGGCACTTTCACCTGGGTCTGAGGTCAGACTTGCAACATCGCGTCGGCCGCGTTCGCTGGAAAGTCGTCACGCGTGCAGTTTTCAATATAAGCGCGCTGTAACGATTCGAAAATATTTAATTTTTTTCCAACGTTGTTCTAAACGAAAGTTTCTCGGGTTAGGCCATTTTCAAAACGATATAAACATCTGTAGTAGCTATTCTGCATCAAAAACCAATGTAAAACGATTGTTTTATTTTTTTTCTACGCAATTCGCCAATTCTCATTAGCCGCGCGCGATATTTCGAAAAATAAATATTACACATGTACCGATCCGACGCAAACAACAAAACGGAAATTATCGAATTTTATATAACCTATAAATTTTCATTTCGTTTTGTAAAATTGTGTGTATATACACACGAAACTAACTCTGATCGAGCAAAATAATTTTTAATTAGTTTGAAAAATTAGCATATTATTACATTTAAAATGTTGGAAATAAATTAATCCGCGATAGGTAGGTATACAAATCTATTCTTGTTTAACGTCGATGGTAAATTCAATTGGATAAAAATTATTTCACAAACGATATCCCAACTATTAATTAAAAAATAAGAATATTAAATTCGGGTAAAAGAGTAAAAATATTATTTAACGCACTGGGATTTTGGAATTTCGACTCGTGTAAACACGTAACGCCATCGACAAACGAGTCGAAACGGGGACTATTCGAACGTTGGGGAGGAAAACGTGTTATTTTATTTTCCCATTCACGACGACCGTGTTTTATGGTCGTATGACGTGCATAAATTGTATATTTATATCCATTCATAAGTACACGTGTATCATATCGTTTTCACAAAAATATTAATATCATGTCAACGACGGACGGTATGAATATTATTATTGACTTAACAGTATACCGCGGTATAATATTATGTAATTTTATTGTTATAGTTATCGGATTTTCCAATAGAACTAGGACTCCTCGGGTCCGTGTAATGTATTTGACTATTCGACCGCCGTAGGCCAGACAACGAAATTCGACACGTGCTTGTGTGTGCGTATAGCGCGTTAACCAACACAATAAGTAGATATTATGCGTGCGGCCGAAAAACCGGTTAGGAAAACTTGTAATGGATTTTGGAAAGCAAATAGACACATCGTTTTGACGGAAACGTTTTATGTACTCGTATAATTTCAACATAATGGGATACAACTTGGAAGAAAGAAATAACGTCAAATATTATATTTTTATATCCAAACTCAATTTCGACGGTGAGAGGGGCACAACAACTTAATAACATCGTATTTTTAACGTGGTAAATGAAACGCTGGATATAAAAATAACTTGGGACATGGAAAAAATTAAAAACCTAACCTGTATTTTTTGACGAATCAATTTTAAGAATATCAAAAAAAAATAAATAAATAAATAAAACCAACCGTTAAATATTACCAGATTAAAGTGAGTTCGACGATAGATAATATTGTAAAAAAATATATTTCGTAATATATTTTATAATAAAATGAAAAAGAAACGTGTTTATTTTTAAAATCGATCTTCGCGTCCGCGGCGGTGTATAACGCATTGACATAATATACGATATTATTATACCAGTGTAATGATATTTATGCGGGTAGTCATAAATATTATATTGATAATTTTTAAAAATCAACCGATTTCAAGCAATAAAATAATAATAATACGTTATTTTAATAGGAGGGTTTGAAATTTAAATTTTAAATATCTGTTATATAATCGAAAAATATTGCGTAAAAATTCTAAACATTCTGTTTTGGCGCTTTTGGAAAAAAACCCATAGAATCGAAATTTTAAAATAAATGCATTTCCCCTTCTTCAGTGTGTTCATGAAAATAATACGAGTATCATTAGTAACCGTACATTCTAATAAAAATTTAAAAGTATATTTAATAAACGAGTAAAATACCATTAAAGATTTAACAGCGAGCGGCGACTGCAGTTTATAATATTATATTTTTATCTTGTTGAGTTTATCAAACGAATAATCGTTTTCAGATTCAAACGTTACCGTGTCGTTCTGGGTTCTACAGGCCGGTTTATATAATAGTTTCGTGCTTAGAGTAGTAAATAAAAATGCTTTATTTTCGAGGGTCACTATATGGAAAAAAAAACAATGTCGACAATTCCATTGTGATGGCACCTCGTTTCTCGGTAAAAAGGAGAGACGTGTTACGACACGTTCTTTTGTTGAAACTCTCTCCAGGGGTGGTCCGACCTTGGAAATTGGGGTTCGAAGATCGGTAACACAATCACACGCACGCACATTACCTCCCCCGATTCGTATGAAAAAGAACCCATTCATCTTTCTTTCACCCTGCACTCCTGCAGCGTGACGGGACGATGTAGCGGGAATTTTTCGTCGTCGGACAATGAAGACGGTAATAACAAATAACAATAATAATAATAATAATCATGTGCAAGTCTTTACAGGCCCGGACGCGTTATCAACCGGACAAAATAATAACAATAATAATATGATAACGGCCCAGCACGTCATGATCACGCATCCACGGCTGGAAATTTAACTTTTTTCCCCCCTTTTTTGGCTATAACCACGTAATGTGAGGAATGTCGATACCGCGGTATAGCGAAGAACAACGACGCTTTGTTCCGTGTTGCCGCGCAATTTTCGCGGACGATCGCGCTTACCTTATCGCCGTCGTGCGACGATCGAACGTGTAATAATATAAAATTGTGTAACGGTTAAAAAGAGTGAATTATTTAAAAATAAACATTTTGACGACTCGCCATCATCCCGCTTCGGTATAAGGTCGGGCGGGAGATCGTAGAAAAAAATTACGATATTAATGTGACGGCCGAAAAACTACGCTATAAATACACGTTATCGAGATGCGCGCAACCCGCCGGCGAGTCGCGTCGATAGGTAATAATAGACGCGATTTATTTAATTTTTTTTTTTTCATAATGCTAATTCGATTTTTCCGTACTGTGAAATACGACGACGACGATAATAATAATATTTTTTTTTTTTTTAACTAATAAAATAATAATAATAATCGTTTTGTTCGATACTCACATCTCCTGTGCATATGTTTCTCAGGATACGGTTTTGCGATCAATCGCCGTTTCGTCTAATGAAATGCCTTTTTATTATTTTTTTTTTTTCTGCGTAGGTATTCGGTTCGCGGTCGCAATCGATGTGAAAAATTCTCGAGTTATAATAATTATTTTCAAATAACACGATAAAATTGCAAATTAATCACAAAAAGCAAGGGGGAAAAAAAATTAAAATAATATTATTAAAGGTAAATGTTGCCGTGTTACCGGACGGTTCGAACGCTGCGGGACGGAATTAATATTTTACTTCAACCGGCGGCAAGCGTACGACGAACTGAACACGGTACCAGCCGGCCGGCCGTATATATAATAGCCGCGACGGCGCGCGAACAACCGCCGCAGTTTCCCTCTCCACTCGCGACCGTCGGGGACTCGCCACCGCCGCGTCCGCACCCCGACACCCCGCCGACCATAGGGTTGTCCGGCTCTTCGTCTTCGACGGGATACGAGCGGCCGTGTTGACGCGGGGGGTTTTCTTTTTACATAGAACATTAATTTTTTTTTCTTTCTTCGCGCCCATCGCCCTAGCACGTGGATTAGTCTCGAGATTTTTTTTTTTTTTAATTTTATTTTAACAGAAACTACAGAATATTATATATGACGTATACGTGTATTATTAATATAATAATACCACGTTATGATGTCTTATGCTCGTGCGTTTTTAAGTTTTTAACCGCGGTTATAGTGTACAGTCGTGTAGTTACCTCGGTTTTTGGAGTGGTTATCAACGTTTTTTTTTTTTTTTCTGATTATTATTTTGATTTCGTTATCGTCGTCGGCGAGCGCGGAGGACGCGTTATTTAACCATCCGTTATTCCGTTCCAAGTGGTTCACGTGAGTCGACTTGACGATTGGCGAAATAATCGTGCGGTATTATATTATGTAGTGTGATGGACGAGTTGGGTACAAAGAAATAAATAAATAAAAAATTAACCTCTGTAGATACGCGGCGATAATTTGTTGACGTATAGGAAAAGTTTATCTGTTTGTATACAAAGAACCGAATGAAAAAAAAAATCGCGAATCCGACAAAGAACGATGGCTATAATAAAACGACTCGCCCTGTTCTATAATTTATAAACTAAAAAGTGGCGTATTTTAATAATATATGACGTCGACGACGATACACATAATAATAGATAGGTGCAGTGCGTTTGAAAAACATACAATTTTTCCACCGAAAATTCCAAACGGTACAAATCGTTTTTGCCGGAACAAATGGTCGTTATAAATTCAAACGTTGGATAAATTTCTTCTTCATCATTCTAACCATGAAATTAACATTTTTCGAACACTCTGTATATATAATATATAATTTATGTCGATATTACAGCGAGCGTGCGCGCTTCTCCCTGTTATGTTGTTTTTTTTTTTTTAGTTTTTTTCTTGTCGTTTTTTTTAACGGGTTGATATTATAATATGTATATCTAATATATGTGTCATACCATCGATGTAACATGAGCCGAACCGGCCACTAATCGAATGTAATATATATTATTATGTTTAATGCATTATGTTATATAGTTTTCGAACTCTAAGTATATTATTTTTATCGTAGAATCGTCTCAAAAAACCTGGCGCGGTACCTGCACATGAAACTATACGTCTTATAATATATTATATTATATGTATAATTCATTTACTGTCGTGTTTCGTATATTATGATCGTCGATCGAAATCGTGTACTTCGGAAAGTATACGGAATTTGATAAAAAAAAAAAAAAAAATCAAGGTTTTTCGATCAAGACGATGTAAGTAGAATGACTTATAACTAGGAGACGAAAAAAACTTTGTCAGATAATCGACAACGGCGTATTGCCGTACCTGCATTATTACATTTGTTAATGGAAAACATAAAGAACTCAAAATAGATGTAGTACGTGCTTAAGTACTATAAGTTAATTGAAAATAACACATTATATATACAAAAAGATATAAAATGAAATATGCACTTAAATTTGGTATTTTAGTACGCATACTTATTCAATATTTCTGATATTATTTTGGTATTTCAAATTTTAAAAACATTATACAATGTTTTGACATTTTATTATAGTTATATTATTATATAATATCCTGGACCTAGAAAAAAAATTATTTGTTAGTAACAAAAAATATTATTTAAAACATTATATTATTAATTATTATGTATACTTGAATAAATGAACAATTTTAATATATTTATCTTTATAATTCATAAATACCTAAATTAAACCACATTAGAAGTTTTATTATTATTATTATTATTATTATTTTTATTATTATTATGGAATTAAAAATAGTAATAGCATAATTTATGGGTATTTGTGTTTAAGTCGGATGGTATAATTACTAATTAATAATTATACTGTATGCTAGAAAAACAATCTCTATTTATAATGAATTAACATTCCTATAAATGTAAATTTGAAAATTATATATATACGTGTAGGAGTTTTCATGAAATAATGAAGAATTTGTCTTCTAAAGTAAATTTTATAATTTAAAAGTGGGTGTATTTAATTAAACTGAGATAATTAATTTAAATATTATATTACAATATAACACTTTTTGAGTGCCTGTCTCCCTGAACCTTGTTTTTATGCTATATCGATATGACTTATAATGCATTTAATTTATAAATATTTTAATATACACAATATTATATAAGTAAATATGGGATTATGTTCTATTATACGTATTTCATTATTCATTTAACTTAGAACATATTCAACAGAAATCGTGAAACGATATAAAAATATCATACACATATTGTAATATAAATAATAAAGTACTTACGATAAAAAGAAATATGAAACAATATTTTTATTTTATTTTATTTTATTTTATTTTATTAAAGAACGGGCTTTGCCCAAGTACAGATAATAAAGATATAAAGATATAATAATATATACATAAATATACATAGATAGTAACAACGTTAATACAAATATACTTATATATTCAGTAAAAGTTCAAACGGTTTGATCAGAAATCAAAAGATAAAGCAAAAGAATTCAAATAATATTTATATAAGTATAAATAGCCTATAGTCCACGATAGAGCAACTTATTGTTACACGATGTTGACAAGTGTTACCAATATTGTTTTTGTTTCCTTGAAACAAACTGTAATATTTATATACATATTGACTACACATTATATACCAACGAATTTGAAATAGAATTAATTCGAAACTTTGTTTCTTGCAACAAATAAGTGTCCACGCAAATGGAACGTTTTTTATCATCTTTAATATATTGTGATTCGTGATATAGTTACTTATAAATTTGTGTGTTAATGTTGTGGGACTAATGACGATAATGACTTTTCAGTGGTTGCTGCTGCATATATGCGAATATTAGTGGAAAAGAAAAAACTTGACTTGGATTTCGTGGATTCCATATAGGCACTCTTTTTCACGGTATAGTTCAAACAAGAAAAAAAAAAATTCTATCAATTATCATTTGGTCTAAGTCATGACGAAAACCATAGTATTTATTCAAAAATAACTAAATAATATTTAATACAATGATAAAAAAAAATTACCAAAATAATTAAATAATAGCACTAGCCACTAAATAGTAAGCACAATAACAATAACATAGAAACACGTGATATTTATTGATTGAAACACGTGGCCGGAACATTCTGTCATCTGTCCACAATGATAAACTTGTCGGGACCAATCACTAATTATTACTAATTTTACATTATTCAGTGGGAAAATGTTTCGGTTTTAACCAAAAACACGAAACAAGTTGAAACTTTTGTTGTTTGTAACAATTAAAACATTCAATGATATTTGGTATAATATAAAGAAATATGTGTCAACTTTTGAATGAGTATAACTTGTTTCAACTGAAAAAGTTGCTATGTGTTGCTTAGTATGCATATAATTTATTTAGAAAATATTATTTTTATTAAGTATAGTTATACATTGTACTGTATATTAAATGATAAAATCAAACGAATATTATATTGATTCCTCGAGTTTTTTATTATATTTATCGTATTAGTTTATAAATACACAAATCAACAACAAATAATTATAAGCAATATCAATACGGTTTTAAATAAGCAAAAAATCGAATTAAATTACATTTTAAAACGTTATAATGGACGTGTCAATGAATATAAATTCAATCAATAGAAAGTAAATAAATAATTTTTTTATAAAGAAATGGATGTAATAAATATTAATTATTATTATAATAGATATAATGTACTTTTTTAAAAAAAAGTTACATCAATATAATTTTGTCAATTAAAATATAACTAGTTACACGATATATATATGACTATAACTAATCCATGTCTTGTACTGAGTTTGATACGTATAATTTATTTGATCAGAATTAGAGCCATAAAATATTTTATTTTTGTTATCTTTTATACGAAATTCATCAAATAATTATTTCATATTTTTCGTGGAAATAATGAATTTATCATAAATTATTGTTGGTACCTATAAATATTAATAATTATAAGATATATTATACATAAATTTAACGAACTATAAAAGCAAGGTTTAACTATTTTCATATTTATTTATCATATATTTTAAAATATTATGTAGGTACTAACAAAATAAAAATACACTGTATACATTATACAAATTATAATATTAAAAACAGTGATAAATGATATAAGGTATGTAGTTTTGGGGCCCTGTAGAATTCAAATAGTTTTTGTCATACGAGATACGACGACAATACACGGAGTGATTTCAATTGATTATTTACATATTAATAAATAATAATAAATTCTTAAAATATAATACTTTATTTAAATATTAATGATCTAAAATAGTAGACGGATCTAAGGGATTTCTGATGATGTTTACCATTATATAACATTGATTCCTATTAATAGATTATTATCTAATCATTTCGCAATAAAAAAAGAAAAAAAAAGAAAAAAGGAGAGTTTACACCTACGTATAATATTCAATTGTATTTTTGATTCCGAAACAATCGATTTTTCGTTTACATTATGAGACTGCAGAGTTCAAATTCAAACATAAATGCTGCTGCAAAAATTGTTTGTCATTACAATTAAACCTTATATATATAATATTATAGTATTGCGTTATATCGTTTGTTTCCGGACGAATTCCGTTGAAACGGTCCGTTGTTTTGCTCGAACATTTTATACTCGTACATTATATTATTATTATTCTTCGTACGAAAAACGAGATGAAAATTATTTAAATTTAAATTTGTTCACACAACAGTAACGCGAGATCGTTGCACTGTCTCGTGTATTAATTTTTTTTTATATATACGCAATACGCTAAGTTCAAAAGTCCCGATCCTTTGAGTGTGTAATTATTTGACTCTTGTGTCCTGGAAATTCTGCGTATAAAATGTACATAATTATTATTATAATATTATACACAGTACACGGAACGTGGCCAATGGTATTTTCATACGTTTCATAATTCAACGATGTACATCAACAAACAAAATCACGGGCGTGCGCAGATAAAGCAAATGCTGCCCATGAATCTTTTTTTGGGCAGCTATATAGTTTTTACATTTTACCATTGATAAATTAAATTTTCATACCTATAAGTTGCATTAGATTTGTAAAAAAAAATTCGTTTTAATCAATGGAATATTTTTCTAAATAACACGCATCACGGTACAAAATAATTATGATAATTAAAATTAACGATATGAACACAATAATATGATAGTAGAAGCAACATAGACTCACAACAGCTATATAAAGAACCGGACATAGTAGCAGTATTACAATATATAGAAGAAACGCATGGGCTGGCCACGTATGGAGGAGATATAGCCTAATGAAAGCGGTATTAAATTGGAAACCCCTTGGGAAAAGACCACTTATCAGACCAAAACAAAAATGGATAGACAAAGTAAAAAAGACTTTAGAAGAAATTGGAATACAAGATATGGAAGCAGTAGCACAGGATACTCGGATAGAGACAGGTGGAAGCTAATTTTTGTTGCAGTAATGGGCCTAAATGGCCTTTGAAAAATCGAAGAAGAATTAAAATTAACTATAAAATAAATGAAATCATGGGTAGGATTTTTCGGAAAATTGGTCCGAATTTATTTTCTGCTGCCTCTGAATTTGAAAACTGCGCACGCCTGTACACTAAATGTATACACGGAAAATTATTGAATAACAAATTGATTTAAATCTACAGTTAAAATTATAACTAAATTATTAAAATAATGTCAGTTTTACGATTAAAAATATTTAATTACCTATAATTATAATAAATTCAATTAATACAAATAGTTAAATACCCAAACAGACGTTGTTGATTTAATAATTATTATGTTTAAAAAAAATGTAAACTTTTCTTATTACATTTCAAACGCGAAACGTAGGTAATAAAAATGACAATAGGAGTTAATTTCAAAGGATATTAAAATATTCATATTTGTTTTGACCGTCGAAGGAATACTTATTGAAAAAAAAAAAGGGGAAAAAAATTAGATAAAACTAATACTATTAACAATATGTAATAACATTATATTATATTAAAAACTTTACATTTTTTTTTTATTTAACTCCTACGTTTTAATTTTATGAATAGATAACGTTATCGCTATATAAAAAATATTACATTTCAAGTTTTTTATTAAAATATTTTTGAAAATTTCTAATTACGTTTCATAATATATTATAAATGTGTATTATATTCTGATTTCTATGCGACGGTCGTCATTATATTATAATGAATAATATTAATATTATATCATAATTAACAATTAACGCGTCTGGTATTATTCGTACAGTAATATTCTTCGTCATTGTCTATCCCGTCGTTAAATACAAACAACAAAAACAAAATAACATAATATTATAGTGATATCACACGTGCACTGATTGACGATCGTACATGTAATAATATTAGAAAAAGAATAATTATCGAAAAAGAGTTACTAGAACAATACTATACTAATATTATATACTTATTATCAGGGTTCGGGACTTAAAGCATTTGCTTATTTTTTTAGATTGACATTAAATCTAGCATAGTGCTATAGAAATTTATGTCATGTTGCAACAATTACAAATATGAAATTTGAAAGTGCTTTTTTTTGCTTATTTCGATGATTTATTCGAAAAATGCTTTTTCACGCTCTTTTCTTATTTTAATTGCATATTTCCAACTTAACAATGCATGATACTAAAAATTTGGGGTTTTTTTTAATGTTTGTTGGCAATATAGAAAAAAATTGAAACTAAAAATAATTTTACCATTGTGCATCAATATAATAATGTATTGTACCCAAATAGTATTCTCTTAATTTATTAATTTACTTATTCTATTTTTAACGTTATGTACTTATTGTAGTCACATTAGGTAGATACGGATAATTAAATTATTCTAACACTGTAATAATTTAATTACGTTTTATTTTAGATAAACAAACTATAAATATTAATTCCTGACATATAATAAGAAACACAATAATAGTAGATTACCTATTATTTAATTATTCAATTTGTAATTTTAATATGAAAAAAAAAATTATATTATAAATTTTTTATATTTATCTACAAAATTTGCAGTTTTAGACAAAATTTTTTTTTATTACTAAAATTTAGTAATAAATTTTACTACATTCAGTAAAATTTTAGCATCTTACTTTTTATTTTAATGTTTTGAAGTGCTTATTTGAATGCTTATTTTGAAGTTTTTAGGCGCTTTTATAAGCGCTTATTTTGATGATTTTAAGTGCTTTAAGTCCCGAACCTTGCTTATTATACTTAATACGCTTTATTCAGAGAACCTTTTGCAGACAATGTGTTTTTTTTCTTTTGGATAAGCATCCATTGAAACGTACAAAGCTTTCATATAACATTAAATCATAATTAATATTTATAGTATTTGTACATATTGATAATAAATTATGATAGGCATAAAAATTATGCGCCTGTATTCAAAAGAATTATACGTTGGCTGATACTGAATGGAGAAAATATTATTGGGTACAATAAAAATAAAATGTATACAGTATACCTATCTAATAATGTATAAAAATTATTTTCATTACGTGCACACGATCACAAGACACAATCAGATGATAAATACGTATTACAGCAATAATAATATATTAATATTATATAGAGGAAAATTATATAATATTATATCGTGTATTTTATACATTTCTAATACATTTAATTAAAAATTTGAAATAAAAATAAATATTCAGTTTTTCTTATATTTGGGTAAAAAAGCAGAAAAAGAAGTGATTACCTACGTTTTTAATCAATTTTTTTTTATTATTAACAAAAAAAAAGTAATAATTTTAGTTGAAAATAGTACCCATATAAGAAAATAACACATTTAAAATGCATTGTTTGTAATTTATTATTAAACTCGTATATAGCAATTACATTTTTTAATAATGTAATTTGCATAATTTATTATAATCATATTACTAAAAAGAAATAACTATAATATTAGAAATTTCGCTATTAAATTATAATTTGAATTTATTCAAGCGTTATAGTACTTATTATTTTTAATATTTATTTATTTATTTATTTATATTAATGACTTGTATTGAGGAATTAGGGAAATTTGATATTTCAATTGTAATTTTGTTCAATTTGTATTCAAAACTATTAAATTATCAAATTATAAAAAAGTTACGAATAGAATAGTCTTGGAATTATTGTCCGATCTAATAAATAAAAAAATAAAATAAAAAAAAAAAATTTATCTTCTAAACTTCAGAATCTCGGAAATCTGATATTTTTTAAAACAAAACAATGGATCACAGACTTACTGTCACGTATTATATTATTATTGTAATCATTTTTATCTATTTTATGTTCAGACTTTCGCGACACGTTTTATTGTTTGTAAATTGTAATTATTATTTTAGTTGCATGAATACCACGGTGTTATTATTATGCATTATGTTCATACCTAATGGATGTTATAAATTAAAACGCAGTAGGTCGAAGTGGATATTATTATACAGAAACGAATACCAACTACGTCTGAATATTCGATTTTTCGTGATATATCAGAAATTATGATTTTAAAAATAAAGTTTAAATGTTGTACCACTTTACTAACTATACTAAGTATTAGGTGTTTACAAATCAATAATTATAAACACAGTCTAATTTATTTTAAACATATAAACTATACAACTATAAAACTTAATTTTACAACACGAGTCCTAAATCATAATGATAATATTATACTTCGTGCTCATATAGTTATAATTTAATCAATAATAATATTACGTTCGTAGATTTAACCTCCAAATCTAAACGAATGAAATTAGAATGGATAAGAACTTGATAAGAAATTGCAACTTAGGTGATAAACAGGGTCTGATTTAGAGAAATGGCCAAAGGGGGGGTCCGGAATATTACAGATTTTAGGAATAAAATAGATGTGATACAGCTGTGGAAAGGATAAATAACATAATACATTAATTTAATATACAACTTTTCAATTCAAATTTTAAAAAATATTTTTCTAAATATTACAACTTAAAAAATTACGAGTATACTTACAAAATATTAGTTATACCTTATACGTGTGTAACTAACATAAACTTAAAATTAATTAAATATAATAATAATAAAGTAAAACTACTAAAAATATATTTTATTTTAGTACGTCACAGTAACTTTTCTAGGTTTGTTTTGTGAAATATTTTTATATTAAATAGAAATATTCAATTTTATTGAAGAATATATCATAATTTATATATTCTTTAATGTGACTAATATGGGATCCCCTAAAATTCGGGGCCCAGATTCTATGATCCCTGGAGTGATTTCGATTGTTGTAAAATGTAAGGGAACATAATATGTAATAACCGCGCTTTTCCATTAGTCAATAGGTTATCAATCTATCATTAGTCATTACTCATTACCATAAAGAATAGAGATAAGAAAATTAAACTTCTATGGTCATCAACACCATTAAACTACACAATAACTGAATGCTTACTGCCCATAAGACTAATGTTAACTATCCCGAGCGAGATATGTTAGACAGAGATAGTGAATAGTTTGGATGTTGCTATCTGCCTATCTCTGTATTTATCGATTGTACCTATATATAATTTAAATACGATTTTTAAGATTTTGTTAGTCTGTTACATCCTTTTGTTTATTAATTAATTATTAATTTATACTATTATACTGTGTTGTTTTTACTGGAATACTTGGAAATAAAGCTACCACATCAAATGAAATTAACCTATCGTTTTCACTTATTTTTATATTTGTTAATTTGTTGGAAAATTCTATGTTATTTTTTACGGATATGCTGTAGAATTTTTTGAAACTTGAAAACAATTTTACTACATATTGTGCTAATTTATATGTTGGTGTATTTATATTTGAAACTATTGGTCTCGTGTTTTCTCCGGGTTTGTGAATTTTTGGAAGGCCATATAATTTTGGTAATTGAGGGTTCTGGACTTTAACTAGAAATCTGCTTTTTTCTTCGATAATGAAAATAATATAATAGTTAATAAAAATAATAGTAATAATAATATAATAGTTCATTAAAATGTCACCAGTTGCGAGACTCATCGAATTTAGATGCTAATTATAATTTATAAGAGTACGGTACAGTGCAATTACCATAATATAATACGTTATAGATTGGAAAAAAGTTTCATATTTTTCCATTTTGAATTATTATAAAATAAGTCGAACGGTTTTATTTTGTAGGTTAAATAATTGTACGATGGAATGGAATCTAAATATTTAATATGCACCGACTGAAATCATTTTGATATACTTTTACACAGTTCGAATACATATAAATAGCACATAAAATTTATTGATCTCGTTTCGTTGGATTAATGAAAAATGAAATACCTATAGTTATATAAATCTCGAACTGTATAACTATATTATGTATACTAAATCACGTGAACGAAACGTGTGATTTCTCGAGTAGACCGATATATTTTTTTAGTACACTCGCAATACATTAAGTCGAACAATGTGTTTACATAATGAAAAAAAAAATCAATGTCACGTGATGAAGTCAGTAGTCTTTAGAGCGATTCACGTTTTTCTGTACATGCAACGCCATAATTATACAACAATTCATTATAAATTGTATTATTGTATTTACCGACGACTTACTTATTTCTATAATATCGAATTCAGTATTTGTCAATGGGATTACTATAGTGCGAACTGCGAAGTCTTAATGCGGGGCTATAAGATATTATATTGTTCGATTGTGTGACGACTATAAAATTATAAATTATAATATATTATACGAATATGTTGTAGCAGTTTTTTCTTTTAAGTCGCAGATACCAAAGGACTGAATAGAACACTCAAATACCGTTTTTGTGTGGACGACTTATACGTTAGTGATATTATGGGATAACGTGTAAAATTTAAAAAAAAAAAAATTGATTTTAGTGATATTTTCAAAATGTTTATTATTCATACCAAAAAGACCGTCGTTTATCTTTATTCGCAAAGTAAATTAAGTAACTTTATGGTTATTTTAATTCTTGGTAAGATTTCGATTTAATTATATTTCGACTTTTAATCAACATAATATATATATAATTAAATACTGTATACTGTATATTGTGTGTATATATATAACCATTTTAATTATAATTTAAACGTATACGTATAATTAAATGAAATATTATATTATTTGTAAGTTATGATAAAAATTAATTATGTATTCGGAATCTATATATCTTACCGAGTAATAATAATTGTATTAAATTAAAAGGTCGATCATCATGAATTCATGAGTATCTCGCCTCAAAATCTCACCCTGGCGCCACATAATTTTTAATGGTTAGCTAAATCTTTTTTTGAAAAAATCTTTTTCTAATCTTTCTCAAACTTCACATACTTATATACGTTGTACATGATATAAAAACATGTATCAAGTTTTTGGATCTATTTTAGCCGAGATTCGTAATCATAATAGGATTTCGTGGGGCTGGTGAAGTGGTGAGTACTTAAAAATTATGGTTAACGTTCTGTACAAAATAACATCTTAAATAATTGGATAACATAATAAAAACAATAATAATAATGTTTTAATTGAATAACTAATAAAATTATCATTGCAAATAAAATAATTTACAAAAATATACCTATTTATTCATTAATTCATTATATTATAATAATAGCTATAAAATTCACCTATATATTAATTAATAAAAATAATAAACGAGAAATCGTACCATATTATAATAATTATGTGATTATATATTATGTTCCTTTAATTTTTAAATTACTTGGTGGATACTGGATACAGGGGCGGTTCCAGAGACTTGGTTGGGGGGGGGGGGGGGCCAAGTCAAAATTTTGGGATATTTTTATGACAAAAAAAACACAAATTTTTACTACCATAATTATACGTAATAATGTAATTTTGTTTTTAACAGTATACAATTTTTTTAAATACAGTCCTGGGGGGCCGTGGCTCCTTGGCCCCCCTGGAACCGCCCCTGACTGGATACTATATTTTACCCATATGTATCCAGTGGCGCCCATCCTTATATCTGGGTGTAGCGACCACTGTTCTAAAGATGTTTTAGATTAAAGTGGTAGGTAGGCAATAATTATATTACAATGATGTATATAATTATTATTTACGAAATTTATAAAGATTTCTAACGAGTAATAATGATAAAAAATATATTGTTTTGCACAAAAATTTTTATTCATACACTTTCATGATTTTTGTGCGCCACTGTATGTATTTTATATTATCCCAACTTGGTACTTATCGGCCAGATAAAATAAAATACCTTTTATAAGCACAGTTTTAAATTCTAACCTAAACCAACTATAATATACCTATGTAAGTACTATATAGTGCTTTTTTAACAGACGTAATATAAAATTAGTGTTTGATAAAATATATTTAATTATATAATATTGTCTTTGGCACTTATTTGATGGTTTTAAAGTTTTAAGGGGGATTTAAATTATTATTATTATTTTGTTTTTTTATCAGTACACACCCATTGTTTGTGTTTCACGTAATCCTAGGAAATAATTATTGTACACTATTAATATCGTAAATACACCCGCATCTAAATGAATAAATATAAATATAAACTCTTGAGTGTTGAGCATGTGGTAAGATATTCTGTGCCTAGTGGATTTCTTAATTTTTAACTATAGTATATTAATACTATAGTATTTATTTATTTTACAAATAAGATTATACAAAATTTTTCATCTCTTATCTCAAACAGTTCCGTCTTTTTATCGCGTGTGTATATAACATACACCCGCGCGACTAACGACAGACACGTGATAATATTGTATACCTAAAATTCTTATCATCATGTATGGGATGCACACGTTAAAATAAAACATCGATACAACGCGATTGATTATTATTATTATAATAGTGTTTTGCAACATAAACAAAATGAGAAAAACAATATTAATTATTGTGATTTCTCACGAAATCAAACTTGACAAGATGCATTGATGTTATAATAATATAAAATCAATTGATGATAAATATTATTATAATGAACGGTTATACTATCGAAACGTAATGTCATATCAATAATATTAATATGGCGTTAAAATTAAAACGGGGGTTTTAATCTTAGGCCTCTAAGAGGAAAAAAAATTATATATATATATAAAAAAGTCGTGTATTTTGTTAATTTCAAATTTATAATGTTCGTGGTATTTTGATCTTGGACGTTAAAATAATGATTATCATAGTAGGTATGACATCTTCACGAACTCGCGGAAAAACTGTTTGACTTTCGTGTTTTTTCCCGAGAGATTTACACGATATTCAATCGGTATGTCAAATATTATCAAATATTCGTGAAAAATCGCTCAATGACTCATATACCTGTATAATAATAGTCGTGTACATATTATGTTGTTTGGGTTTTGGCAATACAATTTATATTACTTAATATTATAATATGCAAATAATTATTTTGATTTTTATAGATGATAATAATAAGTATAATGATCATAAATCAAAATATTAAACCTTTTTACCTTGCATACCTTTTGATTTTCACAATTTTTTAATATTATAATCAGTTGAAATTTTATTAATATTATTGTAATTTAACTCTGGAATTTAATATATGTTAACTAATTCGCTTTTTTTTTTTTTTTTTTTTTTTTAGGTTTTTGGATGATTTTTTTTACATCATTTCTGTTGAAGTACAATAATATAGTGAATATAGGATGATTGTACTGATTATATACCCATTTGGAGTTTATAATTAAAACATTTAAATAATTTGAAAACAATTATTATTTAAATGTGTAAAGTAGGCAAAACAAATTTGGAAAATATACGAGTACGTGTACTAATGTCAACAGTTTTTAGTAAATAGTTTTATTCGATAATTCACGAATTTTTAAATTGTAGATATAAAACCAAGAATGTATTATTTTTTCAATGACGTGTGCGCGTGTTTTTTTCTTATGCATATAAAAAGCCATTTTTGGATAGAAATCATGTTCTGTTCTGCGATTACTTCATACGTGAGAAATTTTTCTTTAGTAAAAATTTTCGCGTCTAGTTGGATTTTATTTAGGTCATTTTTCCGATTTTCCAAATATTTTTGTTATTTCAGCAGGAAAAATTACCCATATAAAATGTAAAAAAAAAAAAAAACTAACAAAACTCATCGCACCCTTTTTTTTTTCGTATTTTTCCCTACTATATAATTTACTGTTGGGTAAATATTTTTGTATATACGCTCCGTGAACCGAAGAAACGAAGCTCATATTATAGTAGATATCAATGTTTTATTGTCGATTTTTAAACAAGAATTCCATCGTTGTATAGCGATTACTTTCCCATAAAATCAAACCATTCAAAATTAAAATATTATTTATCGTAGCTAGAAAATCGAAAACCGTTTAGTTTTTTATTATAATATTATTACTATAATTAATTATATTTACTGTTTGTGGCATGAATTTTTACTGATAAACGATTAAAATATAGTTAAAATGAATGTTAATATTATTAAGTAGAACATAATATTATATTATATACTAATCAAATATTTTTTTTATTATTTCATATAGTTTATATTGTAAAAAGGATTTAAGGATCAGGATGATCCGGATTGAATATATATTATGGATAAACGTGAAAAATTGAAGAGTGATTAAATTTGAAAACACAAAACATATTTTTTTTTGTATAATTAATACAGGAACGGTATAAATTATCTTAATTATATCATGTACGTTGTAATTATATGGTAGAAATAGAAAAAAATAATATTCTATTCTATATTCACGAGCATTTATCATAATTCATAATAATATTGATATAGGCCTACACGACTCGCGTTTGATAACGAGTTCGTTTACGATAATATACGTAATTATTATTGTTCATGACGATATGGAATGTTCTAGAACCTAACCATTTTTAACGGATTATACCAAGATTATTTTTCTCGGTCGGTTATCATCGACTTATCGCGGCTACATAATAAAATTGTATCTCTATTACTCGGCCGATTTTAAGACTTCACGTTTTGTGCAATAATCATCGCCTCCGTGTGTTCGTATGTATATTTTTATACGACGCGTGTACAAAACGTAATCTTCTGCACACATTGCAAAACTGTATAATATGTTGCCATAAATAAAAGGCATCGTGTTATCGATTGGACAAAAATATCGGAGGTCGATAGTCGGATTCCACCGTGCGGACACGTGAACGAGTATAATATAGCGAAAAACGTGAATGGAAATATAAAATAAGAATAACAGTATACGATCGTTTGCGATTCGCGCTTTGTGATATAATATAAATTTTGAATTATTATTATTCTCGTTGTATTTAACCGTTGTTATTGTATCATCAATGAAAAATAGTAATCGATTTTATTTTATACCGTGCCCCTCGTGTTACAGGTATTATATATAATAGGACGTATATTGTAATATTATAATATGTAGTTATACCAATATATTATATTTTATTCATTCAAAACGTCCGGGTCGTCGTACTTAATATATACTCTCTTAGTCTCTAGTAATAGTTGCGTCGTGTAACGAGCTGTGGAAATCGATAATTTTGAAATTCGACTAAATTACAGCTATAATATAATAAATATTTTCATTGCTAATGATTAAACATAACAATAATTATAGCATTTAAAATATTTCTACGTGCCTATACGTGTAAAAACTTTTAAATTATACCATATTAAAGTACCTATAATAATATAATGAAATAATTCGCATTTGTTTTGATTATCCACCAATATTATAAAAAACAATCGTGGGTGTATTTCTTTAGGTACTATATACCATGTGTACAAATCGGAGTATAATTTATGTAATAATTGTTCAACTATAATAGTCTTCGTATGAAATATCCTTATTTTAATATTAATTAAAATGACGTATATTTTTTTATATTGTCCGTGCTGCAATATGAAAATAATATATAGGTTTTAAACGACGGTAAATGAATACAATTAATGTATAGACTTACACATCTAGGAAAATATAATCATACGAAATATACCTATTTAAGGTATAATCGAACACAAATTGTTTATTCGTTTATATTGAATTGATTTCATAATAAATTATAGTATTATGAATAATTATTATTATTTATAAATAAGAGGCGAGATTTATTTGCATTTTACGCTTAGAATGCAATCCAAGTATTACGTAACAATTTGATTAAAAATAGAAAAATGCTTTACTATTTTCATTAACGTTGCACTCTTTAAAAACGGATTTTTTTATTGAATTAAAAAAAAAAATGTAATTAATTCGAATTAAATAAGGTAAATTCCATCGTATATATCTCCCTTATTAGGGTATCTACCTCCCTCTTGTTTATTTCAACGATCGCTTAGAGTCTAAGAATAATATACATACATCATTAAAAGATTTTTCAAATGGCAAGAATATGAATATTGTATAAACAATTTTCGTTGTAAAAATTTTGAACATTTTTTGATGGCTTGCGCTGTTATATATTATAGTCCCAACAAGGCAACACATATAAACGTATTAAATTAATAAATATAAAATAATAATATATATTTTGTATATTAATACAAATTTAAAAGTTATTAAAACGGTACAAAAGAAATTACATAGATATTTAAAAAAAAAAAATTAACTAGTTTAATGCCTATATATATTATTATTATTATACCTTATACTTACCTTATAGTTTATATTATATACAATAACTTTTGTTATTATGTCGTTTAGTTTAATTGTTTATTCGATTCGGGTATTAAGTTACCAAATTAGGAAAACTATATATATATATATATATTATGTGTGCACACGCAGTTTGTTGTTTAATGTATAGTTTGCCAGCGTTTAAACTAAAAGCTAAAAGCACAAAAGTTGTATTGAAATTGAAAAACTCGACCGGTAAGCGTGTATAGAATTTAATAAAAGTACCTATACATAATCCTGGTAGGACCTGAATATTATAATATATGTACGTGGTCGATAAAACGCGGTAAGTCGGTAACATAATCTTAACCTTAACTTACTCCGATAAATTATTAAAATCGAAATGAAACACGTTATTATTATTATTATTATTATTATTATTATTATTATTATTATTATT
>JAIUCT010000001.1:30177943-30199559 GCA_021307375.1 Tetraneura akinire | reverse complement strand
AATAATAATAATAATAATAATAATAATAATAATAATAATAATAATAATAATAATAATAATAATAATATAATGTTTGTAAAATCGCACACACCTACTATACCTATAGTCATTTTGTTGTTTTTATTTTAGCACTTCCGTTAATTATTATTAAAATAATGGACGGTATATTTATTTAGCCAATTAGTCGCGTAATTAAGATTTAAGGATACGGGGGATCTACCTATTAATTTTTATGCTCTATTGTGGTACGTCCGAAATAATAATTATTTTATAATTTGTTTTAAAAATTCATAAAAATTCCTCAATAATTACATTATATATTATATTGTATCTATGTAGAAAAAAATTTCCATTATATTATATATAAATATATAAATGAAATCACATCAAATCATTGCCATTTGAGTCAGATGTCTGAAGTAACCTTTAATTCTTAATTTCATACAAGTTGAGGTTTGTATTCTATCCAAAATTTTGTTATGTTTCGATTTATCGACGGTTTAAATTATTACTAAGAGTCGACTGTAATGTAAATAAGTAGTAGTAGTATACTGATAATTTTAATATGCACGTAGTGTATACTTTAGCGTTCCAGTTGAAATTGAAATGTTTGAATAACGTTTTTACCATTTAGTATTCTTAAAATATTTTTTACTTCAAATTAGAAACTACTTTGATATTATTTTACATATATTTAATACTATTCTATTTAAATATTAATCTGAAAATAAACATTATAATTATAACATAATAATGCGTGTATAATATTACTTCAATAGATATCTTAAAATACAGCTATACAAAATATATTTTTATTATTATCATTTTTTTTTTTTTTTTTTTTTTTTTTAAAGTAGGACAAAGATATTTCTGGCGCGGTTATTAAATCGTTTATATTTATAAACAAATATAAAACGTCTTCGAACATCATAATTATATAGCCTATATGCTATATAGAAACGTTACAAGTGTTAAAATTAAAAGTATATTTTGGAATAATAAAGTAGGTATTACGTTGTAAAAATATATTTCTACCTGTAATAATAATAATAATAAACAAAAATACATTTAAACTTCTGATGTATTCATACATAATGATGAAACTGATTAAATGATATTTTTTTCCAGTATATTTTTTAAGAAGATTAAAATTTGTCTGGTGGAAGATGTTTCGAGTTTTCTTTTTTGAGAAATATGGTAAATTATTTAACGTTGTTTTAAATATTTTTATAAAAAAATGATAAAAATAATAAAGATATTTTTTCATTTGTATAAAAAATACGACAATAAAATAGGCATATTTTGTTTCATTATATTTGCGTATAATTTAAATACAATATGAATCAATATCGACGAAATTATTTTCAAATTGTCATATTTTAAGGGATTGAATGCTTACAAATTACAATACGAAAACGTTTGACGTACGCAATGATTCGCGTGCAATAAGATTTGTTCGGTTTAAAATCGCGGACAGAAAGAACGTTAAAAAATAATATCAAAACAATTTACCCAACAAAAAATAATTGTCGGACTGACGCGTAAGTGTGTAACCTTAATTTGAAAAAGAACGGACGATTTAGTTTAACTCTTGTTTTAAAATTCTGCTTATGAAATTTATGAACGGAAAGTTGTTCATGTCATTTATCAAATTACGGTGATTTGTGACCGCCTTCAACGTATAAAAAGAATACATACATTTTCGTGTCACTGTAGCAGCAGCAGTTTTTTTTTGGTAAATCTCAAAAAATATATCATCTGTGTACGGTCTCAGGTATTTCTCGGGTTCGTATTATTATTAAAAAGTTTTTCGTTTATTTATTTTATTTTTTTCATTTTCATACGGAATACATGATCAGGTAATTCAGTTTTGTTCAAATTAATCTAAAAATTTTGGGGGAAAAAAATGAAAAATATGAATTTTATAATATAATATTCATACGATGTGATGTATTTACGTGAATAATATTGACGTGATGTTGTAAAGGTAATATTTTCTGTGCGTTTTAAACGTATACAAATAATATGATTTATTTTATAAAAAAAAAAAAAAAAAAAAATAATACGTAAATTTTCATTAATTTTAATAAAAATTTTATCGTTTCCCAAGATGAACGAATGTATACTATAAGAACGAACAATACAATTATTCGACGTGATGATATCGAAAAATTACCGTGATAATAATATATCGAAACAATAATAATTATACCTGCAGTTATCGTACAACGTGATATCGGTTTGGAGATTGAAAAAATCGTTTTCAACAATCCAAGTTTACACGGGGTCACATTAATGCGCAGTTAGATATTTACTTTTGTAAAAAAAAATACCTTTGCTATATCATATGATTCTGTTCGGTGCGTATAAAGCTGTTTTAATGATAAATCGAGCACGACAGATAATAATAATATTCTTTATTCGGGTGAAGGGAACACGTTATAATATTCGTAAAGGTAAACCGCATTTATTATATATACGAAATATTGGCTATAATTTTATATAGAACGACAGTGTTGATCGTTGCGAATAATAAAACTTTACGCGGCCTCGGTACGGCGTCGTACGACGATTTCTGCAGTTTTCGTCCGACATCGGGACACAAATCCGATCGGTATTTAACGATAATATTAATAATTATTGTGATTTTGTTAGGTTATACCTATATACCCAGTGTAATATGTATATATTGTTCGCTTGTCACACGTATTAACGTCGTGTCGTATAAGAATGTCTGAGTGAGTTTTTATATACCGGGAACCGGGTATCACGTTCGAACCGCGTTCGGTCCACATTTTATACAATTTATGTCGAGTTAAAAATATTGCGACATATCGCATACGTTATGGGTTTATAGAACGCAAAATATAATATAGGTTATAAAAAATTATAATACGCGCGCGCAACGTTCGTCCTAAAATTTCGTGGAAACGGCGGAAGCGATTAAAAAGAAATAAATACGTTCAATAATATTATAATTACGATCCACGCGCAGACCTGTATTGTATAATGGACGATAAGAATGATAGCCATACTAAGAGAGGATGTATAATCGTACGATTTACCTATGATAATAATATAATATTTAACGCGTTTAAGACGTTGTTAAATAAAATGAAAATTAATGTAAAACCGGAAATTCTAATCGAAACTGCTAGGTCGTTTATTTAATTACAATCGAGTTATTAAAAAAATATTATAAAAACTCGGTCTAATCATTGATTTGTGTTTACATAATCCATCCCATTATAATTTATAATACCTATCGTAATAATAATAATAATAATAATAATAATAATAATAATAATAATAATAATAATAATAATAAATAAAAAAAAAAAATAATAATAATAATAATAATAATGTAATGTAACGAGTAACCTTCATTCACATATAAGCGTATACCGTATAATGTATATCGCGTTTTCCATTTTATTAACCCATATTATGTATATTATATATTGTATATAATACAAATATCCAATATGAATAAAACTGTTAAATATAGTATTGTTTATATATGGATACATAAATTATAACAGGTATCCCAATTTAAATGATTATTGTGAGATCTATATATATATATATATAAAAAAAAAAAAAATAGTTTAAAAAATTTATTTACTCGTTGGCGCTTCGTATTTATGAAAGTATTAAAAATAACAAAGTATAAATATTTCATACTCATGATGGTTTTAGCATTTAGACTGTCGCGATATTTAATTCGTTTTTTTTTTTTTTTGTGTTTGTGTGTTGTGAGAGGGTCAATATTTAATTTTTAATTTTTCGGTACTAATCCATTTCTTAATGATTGACTTTTTATAAATTTGTAAAAATTTTCAATCAAACCTAAACAATTTTTCGTACATTATTTTGTTTTAATCATCCTTATATTATCATTATAATCAGTTAGGACCATTTTAATATTCATAATTTAAACGTAATCGGTAAATAATTATGGCATAATGGAATCTAATTTTCAGATATTATCACGTAACGTCTGTGGTGATTTAAATCAAGTTGCTCGCCATTGATCTAAAATAATGATGCACATCTGTCGTTAAATTGTTTATAAAATATAATATCTTCACAATTTAACGATATGTATATTATTATTGCGTTCTTATTATTATAATAAAATATAATACAGAACACTAAAACGTTAAATAAACGTTTTCCTCTATAATATATACAATATACATACATAAAATAATAAACCACAGAAATAATAATAAGAAAACCACTCTGTATACACAATAGTTTTTGCCGTGAATTTGTAAATTATATGTCAATCTCAATCTGTTTGTAACATGGATACTTCGTGTTTTGATGCGACATAGTTCTATAGAGCGGTGCATTTTTGCACGTTTCAACAGTCGTCTTATAACGTCTTATACCTCAACGGACAATAATAATATAATGTATTATTATGGACTCGATTCATGATTACATTATCACAATGTTATCGCGTATTATTATATAACTGTAAAATATTAAAATTTGTAACTATAACATCAGTTTCGAATATTATTGTATTAACGTGACTTTCAACGCCACTGTTGACAGAATTGTTTTCATCACAGGTTTGTTCTAAAGTCTTATAGGAAATCTTTGGTTTTTAATTATTGAGTACTAAAGAGTTAAAATTAAAATAATATAGCTCTGTCTGAAGACATCATGTCTCAAGAGTGAGGTCGATAATTCATTTGGGACTTTGGGGTACTGTTCAATACTGCGGAATCCGTTGCAAATAAAGATTTCACTGAATCTTCGGAACGCGTACAGAAAAGATTCTTACGACATATTGGCTATAAATTACGTTTCCTCTATTTTGCTCACGTCGTTAAAAACAGTTCAAGAAAGTCTATCTCTAGGTATGATCTCTAGACTTAGAATGTCTGGATACTAAACACGGACGTCATGACATTTACTCTGTGTTCAAACTTGTAAATGGAATAATTTCTTGCCGAGTTACTGAAACTATCAAAATTTTACGACCCCCATTACACGTACACGGTCTTGGCCAATATTTTCTATAAGTGTTCATCGAACTTCGTATGGATACAATAACCCAACGGATCGAATTCCGAGCGAATGCATTAATTTAGAAAATATTAACATATTCAATACAAAGAGTTCTTGTCGTCCCTATATAAGGTAACCTTATGGTTCACAAATATTTACCCGTACAATAATATTGTATTTGATTATAATATACTTTTTGAATATTATTTCTATTTCAAATGTTATTACCTGATTTAAGTCAATTAATGTTAATTTGTTAGTTTTTTTTTTTTACTATATACTAACAACTTTACTATTTGGGATATTTTTCATATTGTTAATTGTGTAAATTTAAATAAATAATATTACCACGATATATCTCATATATTTTATCATTGTCCTGTACTGCACGTGCGACGTAAATCGATAGAATCTATACGTCGTAATGATTCATGATTGTAAACTGAAACAAAAATTTAGTTTTCCGACAATATTGACGTACAACGACATAATAATATAAGGTGAGATAAAAAAAAAATAAATAATATAAAATAATCTCGTTTTTAAAATCAATGACAATTTTATCGTTAATACAATAACGTAGGTTAGAATTTATCGTTTGGCGAAAAAACGAAATACACGTAACATAATATTTGGTGTATATATAAACTACACTGTTTATTTTGGTTAAGAAAAAATAATTTTTTGTCGATTTATTGATTTTTGTATAATATTTTTAACCATATACGATCGGGCACAAATTTATTAATATTACAATTTATCGCTATTGACGATTCGAATTATATAATATATATATACCTACTTGTATTATACACCGCGTTTAAAATATTATTTTATAAAGATATAAATGTAAGACACGTAATCGAAACGCGAGATTGCAATCACTCTGTGTAATCGTATAATTGGCGCGATTGATATATTATAATATTGAGATCGTCACCGTGATATATTAAATTGTACATAATTTACGATGACGGCAGACGTGATGAGAACGAAAACGATGTCATGTTATTATTCTTCGGTCGTTCTTCGTAAACGATGCCACAGCGTGTCCGTGATATTATTATAATTTATAATATATAATATTATAATCGCGCACGTATAGATAGGTCTTGTCAACAAATCTCGACGACGTTCGATTGTAACGAGAATCAGATGTTAAGAAAAAATAAAATTCGTATTTCCTAAAATAACATTGCAATAATTACGTAGAAAATATCAAATAATTTTTACGACGACGGTATAAATTCGAATATTTATCGTTTATTATATAAAAACTCTTAGATAGAACAAACCGCGTACAAGGTTAGGTTTATACGTTCGATGACGAGGTAATCTCGTTCGAATTCGGACGATTGAAATATTGTCTTTTACCACCGTTGCAAAATCGTTTAACAGATTATTTTTACAGATTCTTAACGTATTATTTATTGATTTTAAAACGAAATCCTTGTCCGCCGCCGACGAATTATGCGGTCTTCTGCAGGTCTTTAACTTCAACATTATAACGAAACGCACAAACATATTATCGCGATAAGGGTGATCGTCCCCTCCCTTGGACCTACTTTTTTATGTTTTATTGATCTTAATGATGTAGAATCACAAGTAATTAACAAATACTTTTAAAAAAATAAATATTTTTAAAATTCGCCCCCCTTGGATGACCTCTAGATCCGCCACTATGATACGAGTATACACAATATGCAAGTTATAATTTTTTACGTCTCGAACGAACACAAAACAATACGATCGGATCATATTATTATAAAATCGATTAATTCATATATAATATATAATGATGAGTAACGTAGGTACTTTTAGAATGATATTTCACGAGGTTATAATAACGTTTGTCTCCGCAGAACGAAAATCAATTAATTTCGCTTTCATTATTTTATTCGTCCGAGTTCGTAGCACCAGCTCTCTGTTTCATAATATATTATTAATTATTATGATAATATTATCATGTTATTAAGTGCTATGTTTCTTACATTATAACCGTACGGTAAATATGGGAAAAAGTTGTTTTGAATAATTCGATTACAATACGGATCAGTACGTGCAGTTATTATACTAGGTGAGGTCATAAAAAACGTATCAAATGATTTACCAATTAATTGGTAATTTAAAATTTTTTTTATATTTAATATTCGTGTTTTAATTAAATTTTGTATCTTTTATTTATTTTATTTTTTTTAAAAAAAAGTCACAGACGAATATTAATAAACGTCATGTTCTCAGAAAATTATAATTTAGTTTTGTATACAATTTTTTGAGACGTATTACTTTACTACAACCTACCATAGGGTAGACTGCAGACTTAAATATAATTATAATAAATTATAATCTATGATATAGATAAGATAAATCCCGCGTTGTATACTAAAATACATAAAAAATAAATAATAACGCGAACAATAAAAAATAAATAGTCGTGTTTATGCGCATACATTCATAATAATCGCGATTAGAACGTTGATATATTATATGCGTACGCTTTACATGTCGTATTTGTACTTGGAAATCGCGATTATAATATGTTACGTTCGCACGGGACTTGCACGTGATTTGCAAAAATTTAATATTAATATACCAGACCTAGGGTAATTATTGGTAACGGTTGGTATAGTAATTATAACTATCCCGAGGGCGAGTGTTGTTTTTCTTCGTCGCGACCTTGTCGGTGCGATGCTGGAGAGACGATTTTTTCAAACTCCTAATTTTAACCGGTTTTATAGATATTCCCAAATAAATAATAATAATAATAATAATAATAATAATAATAATAATAATAATAATAATAATAATAATATTATTATTATTATTATTATTATTATATAGTCGTGTATTTTATACACACACAAATAAATAGCCGCCTTGGGCTTATGGTTTTTTGCGACTTTACCGATAGAACAGCAAAATAATAAAAAAAAATAAATAAATAAATTATAATGCCCGAAGCGTGGCATGGCGCTCCACAGACCGGTTCGTTGACATGACTTAATACATATTATAATGTACTCGTATATTATTATATTGAGTGTGTTCCACCAGAGAACAGATTAATTGCGTATTAAAGAAAAAAAAAATCATTGTGAAATAATAATATACTAAACGTAATTTTACAAATCGTTTCAGTTAACATTATAACATGAAATATTATTATGAATTAGGTAAAATGTACTCGGTCGGTTGTACAGACATCGCATGAAAACGTCTTCTAGAATAACGGGATAATTTGTATGTATACCGTTTTGCCAGTAGAAATTTTCAATTTTATGATATTGCAATATTTCACATAACCCGTATGAAATAATATCGAGTGTAGATAGGTTCGAGTATAAATTTTTTAGTTGAAACCATTCATACGAAATTTTATTAAAATATAATTATTTCATTATGTTTTTTTTTTTTTTTTTTTTTTAAATAAAATGTATTTTAAGTAGAATTATTATTTTCTAAGGAATAAAAAAATACGATAATATTATTTTGAATACATTCTTTGGAAAAAAATGTTCGGTGTGATTTCTATATACCTATACCTATAATATAAATATCGGTTAGTATACTCGGATGGATTTATGTTATTAGACGTACCTACGTATAAAATCTCTGTGGTTCAAGCGAGAAAGCCGACGACAAACTACAGACGTTGAAGGCTTATAAAATAATGTTCAATTTCACATCGCAACATAATCTTATATACTTAAAGCCATCATACTTACGTATGATATGTTTATAATCTATTCTTTTTACATTTTAAATATACGTGGTATATTCAGGGTCGTCGTTAGGTAAAATTAAAGAGAGGATGTAACAATAATAAATGCCGACTTGAAATGACAAATTTGATTCGATGACATTAATTTTTTGTGTTCACCGACCCGTATTAATTTTTAATTACATATTATAATTTTACAAGAAACTAGATGGGAGTTTTTTTTAAATTTATTTTTATATGATCACTTGTGTACTTAATGTAGCAATTTTTATTTTAACATTTTTATTAAGGATAGATAACCTGCTACCTATACTTAATTATTTCATATGTATACAATGTACCTACATAATAATATGTACATTGTACACATATTATATACTCGTATTATATAATATAAAATAATAATAATAATAATAATAATAATAATATTAATTAGGTACATTAAATTAATACTTCATAAGTTCATACCTATATCAGTCATTACTCATTACGTACGTATAACATAACATTTAATTATATGACAATGAAATAAAATATAAAACGTAAATGATACATATTATGTTAAAAATTTAAAATAATGTGCATAATATTAAATTAAAATACAGCGTTCTTTTAGAGTTGACCAAACGGTCTAGTCTAGATCAATGGTCCCTATACGAATATATCTTTGGTTGTGTTGAAAATAATTAAATCATCAAGACGTTCGTTGGTCATCGTTGTTCGTACTTTCGTAGATGATTTTTATTAATTTAAGGTTGTTAAAAACTCTTTCATTTGTGCAGAAGAAACAGGTGATGTATATGTAAGTCTACATAAGGAATTCGCTATTGGTATAACGGTTTTTAATTTGTTACTCAACTCCATCATTTCTTGTAATGAGGAAAATATAATATCAGTTTGAAATCGTAATATATTTATTTCACACAAAGCTCCATCATAATCTGTGACATTTGAAATATCATGATGAAAATGTTAAATGGTACAGGCATAGGAGGCGGAACTACAGGGTGTGCACACTCTAAATATAAAAATAAAAATTACCTCAGGTATTTTAAGGGACTCCTCAAATTTGATATATATTTTAGAAAACATTAAAATTGATAATTAAAATTTTAAATTCTAAATTTATATAAGAAATATATTTTTTATCATATTTTATACAATTCTTTACATAATTTAAAAGAAAATGTATGTACATAATTAATGTAAATAATTTAATACGAGTATCTATTAAAGAAATAACTTTACACAAATTTTATAAATCAATTAAAAGCATATTAATTCAACATTTCAACTCCTACGAGTTATAATTATAATAAGGAATATTTTCGTGTGAAATGATTTTCCAATGCGTCATATGTTCTGCATTCTACTGTGATAATAATAATTTTTAGAAAATATTTTTTTCTTTGATGCGTACATATACAGTGTTGTCGTGTTGAAGTTATGTCGAGGATTTACGCTTAAATACACTTTAGCTTATACGTGTACTCTTGTCAAGAATTTTTTATTATCCTCAAAATATAATTGGCAATAAAAAAAAACGTTTTATGGCGTTAAAAATAAAATATTCTAGTGTCCAACCTAACCGACTATTATATATACATATCATATTATTATGGCCGATTTATCTCTCAAATGTATAGTTTTCTTATAATCGAAAAAAGTCATATTATATAAAATATAATTGAAATTTTATCATCGATGGAATACTACATATTATAATATTAAAAATATCGATCGGAATACATAATATAATTATACTTATTTGCTCGAAAATAAAATAAAATTTCGAACAAAAAAATTGTTTTTTAAAAATATTAAATTGATTATACGAATATTGTAGTGATTAATTATTATTGTTGCACGCGTGTGTATCCGGTTTGAAAGAAATACAAATTATAATTTGTATATTATATAGAAACAATGTGTTGTCCGGCGAGGGAAGAACGTCCGGATTTATATAATGGTAAAAGAAAAACAAGCTAGTATTTCTGGTTTCTGTATCGTAAAACGGGTGAAATAACCGCAGGAATATCTTTTAAAACGTAATGAAAATTGCCAACAAACGAACGAACCAAAATGTTTACAGGTCGTATTATTCGTATTATTATATACTCGGGGATATAATATACTTAATTTCGGCTCTACAGGGTTTATATAGTTTGCCTCGATCGCCGTGTTGGGAATTCAGTGCGAACGGTCTTAAGCCGGTCTTAAGCCGGTCTTAAGCGTTTGAATCGGACTGTTGTATTGTCGCAGGGAGGAATATTTCGATGAACCGCGCAAAATTATTATTTCCCTACGACCTTCCGGAATCTCGTATAATTCCGCACAACGTTATGACATGATGACATATCGTCCAAACATCATAATAATACACATATTGTATACGCTTTGTTCGATAAACCGGAAGTCCGGAACATCGATTTCGAACACCGGAAACGTATTTGTTATATACGAAACAACAGTAATATTTTGCAGTGTAATACACTTATTCATTTCAAATTAGACAGAAAATAAAATTGTTGATAGGAATCGTACGTTTCCTAAGACATCTCTCCGTCATTATAATTTGTTATGTTTTTTGGTATAATAGCTATAATATGATATTTTGTACTTGAATGTTGAACGTATTTTAATTATAATTACTTCAATATAAATCAGATATAGTTATAAGTATCGGTACGAGTAGAAAATTCGGGTAATGCCCATAAAACTCGGACATCGTCCGATGAAAATTATTATTTCAAAAATATATTATTTCCCACATTACCCATGATAAGTATACTTTTCTCGATCCTCTTGAGATCCTCGAAATTGTAAAATTTCTTAGTCTTTAGTTCTTAGTCTTCGTGAAATTTTCCATGTATAACATAGAATTAAATGTCATAAACCTTCAAAGTCTTTTTTTATGTCACTGTATACGAACAATGTTATAATGTTAATTATATAAGCAAATTTCAAAATTGTATCACATTTTGTTTATTAAAAATCTTGTGATTAATTATTGTATAATTAACAAATTTGAAGTTTAATAATTTCATAACATAATAATATATTGCCATATTTAAGTGCACAACTACCGGAGGCGACCCTTTTTAAGATGTCATTTAAAAAATACAATTATGTTTTATTTGGATTTTGGATAAATATAATTTTCTTGTGTATATACTTATAATCTATTGTAGGAGATAAGACTGTATATAAGAGGACGTTTTATTTCAAAAACAGAATTCGGATAAATGATATAATAGCAGACTTAAAGTGATGAAACTATAGTAAATTATATTATACGTATGGGTAATCTTGTTTAAAACTAAGTCCGATTATATCCGCGAGCTTAATGGATATAATTTATAATTAATTATTTATTTATATACATTATTATATATGTAGTTGAAATTAAATTTCTTATATATTTGTATTTTCTTCGCGTTCATTGGGATATTGTATATTATTATAATATTATTCTTCCGAAGATTTCAGGGACTTACTTTAATTCGAGTTAAATTTCAAATTATTCGCATTTATTTTTCAGATCAATAATTATTCGAATAAAAGTTTAATGTCGAAACAGTATGCGTGAACACAAATATTTTTGTGACATTGGATATTATTTTTATCGCAATAACAGCTGATCTCGTAATTTCATGTAATCAAACGATATTCGCACAAAATTATAAAATATATACCATATTATTCGTATACGTTATTCAGTACAATTTTCAATAATAATTCGTAGTAATAACTGTATTATATAAACATATTTTTTTTCTATATGTATAATATTAGCAGTGCGATTTAAAGTTTTTTTTTTTTATTATAATAAATATGTATATGCAAATAGGTAATCTGTTCCTCGTTTTAAAATAATTTTATAATAATTATTCAATTCCATAATATGTTAATTTAAAATAACATTTATACAATATTAACATATACGCATAATTTTATACGAAATTATTGTACATATATAGACATTATTAATTCAGTTGTTAATATTCTTTGACGAAACATTCTGGAATGGAATATTATATTCTTCTGCACGATTCTAAGGTCATCGATGTACATTATTTATATTGTAATAATATCGTGATGTAGTTAGACTTAAGAACCGTATAAAGCCAACTATATAATTTGTATGATATATACATCATATAGGTATATGTCTGTATAATAATATTATCCGAACAATGCTTTAATTCATCTGTATTCTGTATTATATTAATAAGAATTAAAAAAAAAAAATACACCATGGAAATTACACGAGTTATTTTTTTTTTTAATTTTTAATTTTATCCAAAAGTTACTGAATATATTATTATAATACGTAATAGGTATAATTGCATATACCTACTTACAATGTAGATCGTTAAATTACAATTTACTGCGGAGAAAAATGATTGTTTACGTTCAATAATTAACATTAAATAGGTCGAACGAATTCATTAAAAATATATAGTTTTTGACGAGATAGGATTAATATATATATAAAATACATTATTAAACGATCATGGCGTGTTTAAATTAAAATATTTAATTCGTCCAAGTCCACCGTTCACGAGAAATTGACACAAATGGATACATTATGTACAATTATATAATACACATTAATTTATATATGAAATATATTGCGTTGAAAAAAACAACGGATATAATAACGAAAAAAACGTAAATATATATAAAACGTCTAATCGGTGATAATATAATAAAATAATATAATTTATAATATTGATAAATCGTAGAATAACCATAATTTTTGTTAAGTAAACCCGTGAGTATAAATCAGTTTAAAATTTAAATAAACTAGGAACTTCTGATATTACATTGTTTTCCCACAAATATAATTGCCAATTATAATATTAATTATTGTTTAAACGAGTATCATAAAATAATATTATTATATTACCAAAGACATGAAGACGCATACTTAATAATAATAATAATCTTGTTTACAACGAAATTCTTAATTAAAATATTTTGTTACAGTCAACAGTTTCTATTATGTACTTTCGGTGTACTGAATAATATTCATGTAATGTAGAAGTAATGTTTTACTATTTTCACAAAAAAAAAAAAACTATTTTCAACAGTATTTATCTATCTCTTATGTCTTATAATTAGTATATAAGTAGCAATATCGTTTAAAATATAATAATAATAATAATAATAATAATAATAATAAAAATAGTAAAATTAGGAATATTTATGATAAAATAACTTCAAACTTGTGTCAAATAATCATTATGAATCATCATGATACCAAATTATTATAAATATTTTAAATTTTAATAACTGTTTCACTCATTATTACCATGTTCACATATGATATGTAAATGATAATATTGTTCGTTGACATTATGATTGCAAAAATTTAATTAAATGTAGAAAAACCCTAATTTTTTATTAAGTATGAAATTTCTACAATTGATCTACTTAAAAAATTGTGTTTTTATAATAATAACAAAATATTGTATAATTAAATGATTAAAATCACGGTTTCTCGGTTTCTCGAGTTCATTGTGTTATCTGTGTTAAATATTAAATTAATACGGATAAGTTTACGAATAGTTAATAATATTTACAAAAATATTGGATTATATTACATATTTATTTATTGGATATATTACATAATAAGAATAGTTATATACTTATTATTATCAGTTCTGAAGAAAAAGTTTTTCTTGAGGTATATTATACAGTCGCTACAATTGGATCATTAAAGCAAAACTAATAATTAAATTTAATATTCGAACGATAATGATGATGATTATAATAATGGCGATATAATTATAATGTATAACAGGTATTATAGGTAGGTACATCATTATCTTTGAATATTCGGCAATTATTTTAAATTTTAATTGATTCCGTATCGATTTTGTTTTCGTGCATTTTTTATTACCCAAATGTACAATATTCTTCCTACAGATAATAATATTGTACATTATTATAGCGGTAAAGGAAGATGTCTTGACACAATCAAGTGGATAAATTAATAGTACGTAGCGGTAAATAGTTAAAATACATTAATATTATACCAAATATTACATTCAAATATGGTAAAATGAGTTGTAAATTCATACGTATATAATATTATAGGTATAATATAGGTATAAAGGTTTACCGTCTTTTGAATTCAAACGTCAAATAATTCATTGCCAGATTCTATTTTTAAATGATAAAATTTTATATTTTTGAAAAGAAAAATTAAAAAAAAAATTAAAATCCATGTTATCACTGCAGGATAAAATAAAAGTGCTCGGTGTGATTTGGATTTTTAGTAAAAAAATTCAATTTTTTAAAAATTATTTATTATGTAAGTATAATATAAATTATGTCATACTATACGTTATGTTCTAATTTAGGCGCACCATAATATAATATAAAATATTCATTCGAATTTACCGCGATAAATTAATTCGCCGATACATTTTGTTAGGTTAAGTATAAGTAAATATTTTAAATGCACCTAAATACGTTTTTTATGAACTATGCGTATGTATCGATAAAAAAATTCTCGACAGAAATGTGAAACAAAGAAATGTACGCGATTGGATATTGCGAATTGATAATGTAAATTCTAATATTTATTGTTCATTAACTGATTTAACCGAGGTGGGTACCTAGTTGTTACGAAATTTCGTAACTGTTTTTTTTCTGTATACAAGTATACAATACGAGTATAATTAACAAGTCGTAATAACTTATAAAAAAAAAATTGTTCGATATAAGAACCTATAGCAGAATATTTTAATATTTTTGGTTATCATAATATACAACATTTATAATATTATAATGAATATAAAATATTATAAACCTACTTTTTCATATAAATTGTTATATAAAATTACAAAACGTCCATAAAAGAGATCTTTAAGCATGTTATATAATTTGAAAACAAGTAAATTCATCTTGAAATCTTATTAGTTTTTCTTAAAAAATTTTTTTGAAATTGGTGTCTTAAGTAATATAGTTCATAAAATATGCATGCATTTTTAATTCGTAGGCATAAGAAGTTCCCCATTCTTATATTCTAATAACAATAAATTATTAATAATAAAAAATAATATTTAAGAACCTTCTACGTACTAATAACGAAATTTTTTTCTTATTATTATTATTGTGATTAATAATAAATTATTCACAAATTGCATGTTCAAATTTATACTTATACTATTTGTCACATACCTATCGCACTCAATCATTTTGTGATTTTTATACACCGTATATGTGCGTTGGAATTTAAGTTATGTATTTAGGTATTTTTTTTGATAAAATTCATAAAATTCGGATGTTAGTATAATGAAAATCGAATAAAATCCTGTAGGCACGATAAATTATCAATAGTTATAATTTAATACGTAGAAATTATTTTTCTTAAAACGTATTCAACTAGTAACTAGACATAATAATATATAAAAAATAAAATAATATCTTACTAATACAATATAATATAATAGAAGTCATGTTTAAAGATATTATTTCTGATAATAAATGTATAATAATTAACTAGATTATTTTTATAATTCTAATATTGCGAAGGACTGTATTTTTATTTACGTAACACGAAAAAAATTTCATATAAGACGTAATTAATTTTTATTGTGAAATACATAATATTATAAAATAAAATAAAAAAATTGTGTGTGTAGTTGTGTGTCGTGTGTTGGAATATCTCAATTAATCGTAGTAGTTTCTATGAAAATACACACGTTTTAATTCATATTTTATTGTTTCGTATTGATTTTATTATTTAAATTCCAGTAAGTTTCACTTATCTCAACATTTTTGTCTATATTGCGACGTATTATCATTTTTTATGATGACAAATTTGAGATTTATGATAATAATAAAAAAAATATCGTTTAAGGTAATATAAATATTATATATTATATTGACGTTGCAAATAAGAATCAATAACATATTATAATAATTGATTATATACGTTTATAATTTGTGTTTATTGTTTTTAGTTTGAAATTGAAACGCGAATATATATCGTCCAAAAGTAACAATTTACAATATTAAATTTCATATAATAAGTTTACTTGTATTTCATACAATAAACGGAACACAAACTAATAATTTTAAACAGTAGGCAATATATAGAAATATTTTGTTAATTTTTTTTCCATTTTATACTCGTATATGTCTAATGGAATTCAAATTTTATTTATCTATTTTAGCTGTATTTATTATTCTGGTTTAATTTTTGTTTTGCGTGTCTTTTTTGAATCATAAACGAGTTCACAGAAACGAATGCATCACTCGTATCACGTGTTCTGCACGCCAACATTTTGTTAAAAACAATTTTTTTATTTATTTATTTATTTTTGCAATTGATTTATATAATAATATGTTCCAAATTAAGATTAAGAAACGTTGTTGCATCACATCACAAGACTACCTATATAAATATATTATAATTATGCCATGAAGCTATAACTGGATTCCAACACTTTTGACCCGGCTTCCAATAATTAATATTCGGAAATACGGTTTGTCGCGTTTCTCTCGGTCAGTTTGAGATTTCGGCAACGAGTGCACGTTAAAGTTTACATATTGATATTATTTTACAACGTACCGAACCGTTGAGGTTTCGAGAAATACTTTAGCGAAATTATGAAAAATTTCCATACGATAAAAATGCATCGTTAAGTATTTTATAACCCGACGATGTGAGTGTGGAAAAAAAAAAAGAATCCAATTCGTATAGGATGTTTTTTTTTTTTTTTTTTTTTTTTTTTTAATCATAAAATACGAGTTTTCGGTACGAGTATACGATGTATATATTATATGGGTACACATATTATAATTTCGACTCGTTAAAAACCTGTCTTGTAGGCTTTTTATTATAATCACTTCGTATAATATATGCATGACATAATATTGTATACGTTTGTAGATCGTTTAGGTATGTCATATAATGTAAAATATTTTAAAATGCATATATAATAAAACACAAAATAAGCGCCTGTATAATTCACATACCAATAAATCAATATTTAATAATGTGCGTATATATATATATATATACAGTGTGATCAAAATTTTGCGTTACAGAAATAGTGGGGATCGAATTGAAATAGTATGTAATCCCCACTATATCTGTAACACAAAATTTTGTTCACACTGTATATTATAATAAAACTATACCTAAATAATATGTACCGATACTTGCAATCTGCGTCCGTTTAATTGTTTATGCAATTTTTGAGTCTTATTCAAAACTCGGTTATAGGAGATATTATAATAATGTCACAAGTCCGATTAATAAATATAATTACGTTTGTTATGTGTTCTTTCTTTATATATACGAGTACATTGTCTTTGAAAACAACAACCCGTTTTATTTATTGTACACAATTTCGTTTAACGAAAACATATTATAAATAATTTTCGTATAGTATAATAGTGAATTTTATTAAATTTACTAATAATATAATAATTCTGTATCTATGTTTTTTTTTTTTTTGTACACTTATGCACTATGCCACTATGCATAAAACCATCACATCCGTTCATCTTGGAATATCAAAAATATAAAATCAGTTTATTTGTGCCAAACCAACGATATTATAATATATACGTAGGTCGTCGATACGTATAAATCGTTGTTTTACCTAAATCGTTATTTTTTTTTCTATTGGAATTTCGTGATAAGAGACAATCGTTATTTTACATGCGATTTGTTTCATTATATATATTATTACTATATTATTATCGTTTCAATATTTTTCACATTGCATGAATACATACTGATTTAAAACGAATTCGTGAGGGTTAAATAATTATTATAGTCATAGTGATAATTTACGTGAGTAACGATTGTCTTATAATTATTTTTATACGCATTATTAATTATTTATAATTGTTATTGTTATTGTTTTTTTTTTTTTTTTTTTTTTTAATATCTCTTTTGCGGGCACTCATTTGAAATGCGACTACCGCGTGCAAGCACGTTTTACATAATACCCATATTAGTCATGTTACGTTACAATATGCAATTTTTCATTGGAATATTATAATGTATAATGTTTATACGTATATTATAAAAGATTTATGCTGTAATGACTAATAATTCGCATGTAAGAAACGATTAGAACGTGGTGTTCGTTCAAACGATATTAGGTACATATTGATCTTATCCGCGACGATGCGTGTCATTCTAATATTGTGCTGTTAAAATGGCATAGGATTTTTCAATAAGAAATAATAGAAACTAGAAAGACCGCAGGAAAAAACCCTGTACGTGAAGTTTGCAAGTGTGTTGCTATATAACATATCCACGTGGTGCCAACTTTACGCAAGTAATAGAAGATAGGTACTAAACTAATAATATATTATTGTAAAAATGATCAAAAATGATCATCGAAAAATATCATTATATTATATTATTATGTTTTGAAGTTTTGAAGTAAAATAATAAAAAATATATAAAAGCCATTAGTTGTACAGGAAATATTTTTAACGTATTATATTGTTTATCATACAGAAAAATCGAATTTTATATTCATCATTTTTTTTTTTTTTTTTTTTTTTTTTATTTAAAAATACAATATCAGGGTATATCGAATAACAAATATGTTTATTCCTGTATATCGGTTATGGTTATCTGCAGAATAAATATAAATTTACTATAAATACAAAATATACATTTAAAATTGAAATACTTCTGTAGTTCAATATCATAATCATAAATTTTATAATTCGTAATTTCATAATTTGCTTCAAATTAAAGTCTCTGAATTAACATTGGAGACTAAATTATACTGGAGTGTGACATTTTTTAAAATTTTTGCAAATCATTTACATACGATATACATAGTATATATTATAATACTCGGTATTTTTTATACGTTTATCATTATCGCAGTTATACAGGAAAAAACATTTTAAAATGTTGTAAAAATATGAGATATGGTGCAAAAATGTTAAATTTTATTGCAATGATAGAATGATAATTATATTTATTATTATTTGTAATTAGATTTTAGATCATATTATATTATATATGTTAATTAAAACGGCAATTTATATTTTTATTTGTTTTAATTATAATATGATTTAAACAATATATTATCTGTTTTATATCAAGTAGTTTCAGTTTAAATAAATAACGTTGTTAACAAACGATCAATATTTTGTAAATACTATCAAGTATCATAGTTTAATCAACGACAATTTTTAATACGAATAAGTATTAAAGTATGAGTTAAATGATTATAACATTGGAAATTATTATTATTCACATACTGTAATCACTCAGTCTTTAAAAAGTCAAATCTTATAAATTATAATAAAAAAATTAATTATCAAATATATACTTTTAAGTATGTATAATATATTATAATTATTTACAGTTAAGCTATTATGTAGTTAGAATTTCAACTTTACCATCTTTGGTCTTCTTGTTTACTTGTCTACATTAATAATAATAATAATAAACAAAAAAAAAAAAAAAAGTTAAAAAACTAAGGTATATCATACCACTATAAAAACTCGTTTTGGTGGAAACTAAACCAGTAATTATTTATTTATTGAATTTCTAGATTTGTTTGTAAATCATTTAAGAGAAAATAATATCTAGTCAATCTTAAGGTAATATACAGGGTATTAAAAAAATATGAATTATCACGATTTTAAGATGATTTTCAAATCATAGTCTTGGTGTTTTGTTAGAAATTCATATAAATATTAATGATATTATATTTATAATTTATATATAATATACAAATGTAAGTAAATATTATATTTTAATAGTAGTATTCGTTGATAAGTTAACAACTGAGAAAAAGTCCAAAGTTATTTGCTTTTTATACATCCTGTATAATTTAATATTAAATTATATATTCGTTATAAAAACTTAAAAAAAAACGTGTATAGAGATTAAATTAAAAAAAAAAAATCAATTCCTAATGCGCTTAAAAAATGTATTTTGTTCGTCCCGTATATATAAAAAAAAAAAACGAATAATATATAAAATGGAAATAGTAATCTCGGTGGATATCGAAAATCGTTCAATTTGGACGACCACGAGATAATACTTGCTTATTAAAAAAAAACCATTTGAAATAGAAACAAAATATTCAAATGTTTAAATATATCGTTTATGATTATATCGTAGTAGTAACTCGGGTTTATAAGTTTTCGTTGGTTAGTTAAAATTAATAATACTTAATACTAATAACGATCAAAAGTTTAACAATTTATTATATAAGTACAATTTCATATCCACTGACTTACGAATAAAATATTAAATAATAATAATAGAAATTTATACGACTTATATTATTTTTATACAATAATATTCTACGTCGTTTTTTATTTATAAATATTTATAAAATTGACTATTTGTTATCTTCATTTTTATGTTAAAGAAAGATTTTAATTCGTGATTTTTTTTTTTTTAACTATTTCCATTTATATATTTTGTTATTATTATTTATTAATGTTAAATTTAGATAATATATTACATATATTTAATGATTTTTATTAACGGTTTCCCGGATAAAATATTATGTAAAAACGAAATGCAATAAAAAAATATGGAAATTATTATTTTAAGTTGTGATTAAAACATGCAATATAATGTTTGTTAATGTTTAATCTAAGAAATTTAGGACTTAGATATATTTTTTTTTATTTACAAAGATGCACACGTTATTTGTATGCATTTACACTATATAAAAATGTGGTAGTTCATTATCGAGCAATAATATTTCAAGTTTTAATAAAAATTATCGTGAAGTGTTTTTTAAATCAATTATTTCGTTTGTAAACAAATATCTAAATATTATAAGTTGGTAATTATCGTCGAGTGTATATTTTAACTTTAAGATAATAATAATAATAATAATAATA
>JAIUCT010000001.1:30147346-30159175 GCA_021307375.1 Tetraneura akinire | reverse complement strand
TACTATATAGAGGATTTTTTAAAAGAAATTAATTGCAATATTATAATATATTTTTACTGAATTATACATTATTAAAATGAATACGATTCTACTTTAATTAAAATAAATTGTAACCGTTATCGATAATGTTTACTGTTTTGGATCAAATGTTATTATGATTATCAGGATTTGTATAAAAACGATAAACTACTGTAATAAGTGCATTATGCAAGACGCTATACGATAATGTGTGTATAATAAATACGATAACCCAGAAATAAATCAAGTAACTATTTTTTTTTTAAATCGAAAATTAATTAAAAAAAAAAAAATTACACGTATACGTCGTACTTTTTTGCTAATATTTTACGAAAATTATTTGTAAACTCAATTTACTTTACTTTTAACTATTTTTTTTACGATCCCCGAATAACTATTTTTCCATATATTATTTATTTTTACTTTTTGTTTATTATTATTATTATATTTCTATCAAATTTTATTCTAAGTGACTGACAAATATAAATAATATATTCTATTAAATGTTGCAGAACGAGAGCATAAAAATTCTAAAATTTAATAATATAACGCATTATATAATTTAGAAATAAACATTTTTGATGATTTTATTTTTATCATTACTAACTATATATATTATTATTTAAATGTACCCACTATTCAGTGAAATATTTTGTTGAAAATAGAAAAAAAAATTGTATATCTTCCGTGCAAATTTTTGGTAAAAGCATATAGCGTAGACGTAGAAAACGTTTTAAATTGTATTATTATACAATTTTTTTTATACAAACAGTAAAGGTACTCCAAACGTGGTGAATTAAAAATAATTTTTTTTTAACGTATACGAGTACCTATCTATTTCATGATTATTATAAATACAGGTAAATAATATTAAAAATATTTATTTAAATTATTAAATAATCAATTTCAAACATAATATTGTAGTAATAATATGTTAATAATTAATACGAATTGATACGTATACTCGTATAATATGTAAAATCATTGAACAACGAACGTTCATGAATATTATAATATTTTTGTAGCTATTATTTGTTATATAATTATATTTTCAATAACTAATGTAATTCATAATAGCGTTTTACAATAATATATATTATTATTTTTCTGTAATGTAAAAATTTAATAATAATTATAAGAAACTCACGTAAAGTACGTATAAATGTATAATATCATATAATATATACGTATAATACGATGTACCTATACGCAAAGATTAAAGTATATTTTATACGTACCGACGCAGAATATAATGATTATGCTCGATAAATAGCTAATAGGCGATAAATCGATTTTTTTTTTTTATTTTATCATTTTTCGGTCATGATAATATTGTTTTAAAATGAAATTTAACAATTGTTACGTTTTATCTAAATAAAAAACAAAAGAAAAAAAAATTATATAATAATATTATAATAATTCTTTTTTTTTTTTTTTTTGGTTAATTGCCCCGATGGGCGATGGCTTTACATATACTGTCTATAATATAATATTATATATTATTATTATACACTACAGCCTATTAATTATTATGAAATAATTATATGAAATGACGAAATTAACAGCTTAGAAAACATAATAATATATATGATTCTGATTAAAAAATTATTATCTAATCAATCGAATCTAAAACTTATTATCCTATCACATTATTATAAAATATACAATAATATATTAAAATATGTGATATCATAATCTGTGTGTTGTTTGTGCGTACGATTAGTGAGAATAATATAACGTAATTTTCTGCTTATTTAAGTCGACGTAGATGAAAACACATCGATAGAATTTTGTCGTAAAGATGATTAAATTTTATTAGGCATTTTTTACAAATAAATTTCTTTATTAAAGGGAAAAACGCGAATAATATACATGATTTATTATCGAAATATCGAAATATATTAAAAAAATATAATTTAGACGTAAATCTGATGTTTAACATATTTGGTAATCGGTTAAATTTTCTATTGTTTAAACATATATTTATGGGTGGATATAGATACTATTTAGACATTAGGCGGGTATTTGGATTGTGTAATTGTTAAAATATAATACAAGGTAGTAAAGATACACAATATACATAAATAATAAATATATTATATTATATTATATAATTATTCAATATAGTAAATTAGAATTAATCGTTTTCTTGTAGATTATTTTATATTTTATTTGTTTAACAATTAAAACAAATTGTTTAGATTTAAAAGTAATAGGCTCAAGTTGTACATTTCTATATCGATAATAATTTAATTTATTACCCACGTGTTATTATAACAGTTGTACCTATATTGTACCCTGGACGAAATAACCGTAAATAACGAACAAAAAATAATAGACAACAGATATTTTAATATTTTAAAACAAATCAAATTGTGTAAATATTAAAAATGATATGAATCTTTACACTCCAAGTATATTCGTAAGTAAAAGTTTCGAGAAAATATTGGATAAACGAGTATATTGGACTATTATTAAAACGTAAGAAATTCGATTTTTTGACAATTCTATAATATTAAATAATCGCATTTAAAATATATATTATAATAATATTTAAAAAAAATATATTGAGAAGTTTATATTTTATCTTAATGTGTCTTGTTACTTAAAAATAAAAGTTTTATACATATTTTGACATACCATCGATAAAATCCTGATTGCATTTTATAAGAAACATAAAAATTAAAAATATAACGCAAATTATCAATTAATAATAATAAATTTTAATTTGCTTAAAATTAGTTTTATAATATTGTATTGATAACAATAATAGTGTAATACTGTTATCTAATAAATTTAAGAGTGATAGAAGGGAAGTGAAAATATGAGTAAAGATTTAAATAAAATATTATATAATATACCTAATTACAATAAATAAAACACCTCAAGGAGAGAGGAGGACGATTGAATTCAAATTGGCCACTTTGTAATAGATATTAATATAATATTGTACACACACATTCATAATAATATATAATAATATGTACAAATTATTAATTAAAAAAGTTTTAATATTAAACAAATCGAATATTATTAAATCGGTGATGTAGTGGAGCGTATACGGGGATGTAACATCTTTTTGAAGGTTTTTTACGATTACACCACAAAATATATAACTATAAAAAAATAAATCGTATGAGTGTTGTGGATTTAATTTTAAGATAATTATTTGTTTGTAGTCTTATAAAGATTATATTAAAAAAATAATAATAAAATATTTAAATACCTACTAATACTTTTAGCATTTAAGTATTTACAATTGTACTTGTATAATAATATAATAACTCTATACCGATTATAAAGTAGCATTCATAACCAAAAATATAAAACAAAACAATAATTATATTATATACCGAAACGTTTAAGGTTTAACATGCAAAATGAACAGTTTACAGCTGTTTTTTAATAATTTTATAATAAATTAAATACATTTTTAGAAAAAAAAAATATATATATATATATAGTTAAAAATTTATGAAAATAAGTCAAGGTTTTTATTTGACGCATTATAATGTAAACGAACGTTTTAATTTTACGTACATTGGAGAAGTTAAAATAAACTTTTCTTAAACTTAATAAAAATACACGAGTAATGAGCACGAGTTTGAAACAAAATCTGAAGAGAAATCAATATAGTAATTATATATTTTGTGTAATACATTATAGGCTTATATACGGTACGTGATGGTAAAATTACGTTCGAAAATAGCTCATTACAAAACATAATATCATACGTAAATATACAAGTCTCGTGTTTTAAATCGGACGATCATCGATCATATTACATAATGTTATATAGCTGAATGGAAGAATTTCACGGTCGAGTCTTGTGTCCAGGAGACCGATATTATATTATTATACGACCGTATAAAATCCTTTAAATATTATATTAAAGCCAAACAAATATAACCCAAGTAATCCCATATAGACTTGTTCTTATATCGTATTATAATAATTAAAAACGAATTTAACTGATAACGTTTATATTATAATATATAGGTATAATAACACGAGCATTAATTCAATTAAACCTTCCTCGACAGCAACGATAATAATTATAATATTAATTATCACACACGTTCGAAACATTACGATTTGGATCGCAGTTGGCCGAGTCGTAATAATAATATTTTATTGAACGAGTCGCATTAATAATAATAACAATAACACGGTTGTATAATAATAATATTGTTATTATTACGAAATGTATGTAGGCATGAATTATATTGTGTTTTTTTCTTCTAAATTTCTACCTACACGTGAAATACCTGATAATAATCTCCGAACGCGCTTAATCTACAAAATGTATTTCTCTATAAACAATATTATAATAATTACTTATATTATATATGTATACGTGTGCATAATATAATATTAGGTATATTAATTGTAATTACATAATAACGTGTTATTAGTGTTATTGTAATGACCGTTGACCAAAACTCATTGTATTCTATTTTTAGATTTCCGTAGTCATAAAAATATTATAGCTGGTTACATAATAGGTATAACATTGACTTTTGAGAATGAGAGCCTATAAAATGTAAATGTTTTTTATTCGACAAAAAAAAAAAAAAAAAAATCGTCTGAGAAATATTTATATATCAATTATAGGTGTAATATTATAATGCATTTTATTTTTGAAATTTAAACAACAAGCAGAATTTAAGATTTAAAATTTCCAAACTACAGATAACTTATAAAAATTAAAAACTACACATTTTGAGTTGAGAATTTTTTTCGAAAAATGTTAGCAACAAATAATTTATACTCGTATTAAATTGATTAAAAAACATAATGTGGTACGCGATAGGCGTGGGTAGTAAATAAGTATAAGTGTATAAGTATCCTAAGTAGAATAATAAATCATCGAATAAGATTCTATCTATCCCCGAACACTTTTCTTTCTGTTTACCGGAACGTGATCATAAATAACCGAGAAAATAACAATTATGATAAATTGATAAGCGCTTTTATTCCGAGAAAGGAATAGTGATGTTTTCTGAGAATGAAAAACACGTGCATTCTAACGGCTACACTACGTAGTTACAACGATCCGATTATTGTTTAAAAAAGTAAAAAGCAATGTGAAAAATTGTTAAATTATCATAAGAAAACATACTTGCACACAATAACTAATAAGTAACCATATAAAACGTGATAATAATACATATTCCGTTTTCGTCCATCCGACGTAAATAAAGTGCGATTAGTATGTTTTGTCTTCTGAATTGATATTACCAATAAATAATAACAGACGCATGTCTCGACTCTCGAGGCTCAAGTAATTATATTTAAGGATAATATTTATTGGTACAAACTACTTTCGTCCTGAATTCAAAATAGTGGAAAGTTGTAGAATAACCAGAGTTTAAATAATACCTTTCTATCATGGCTTGATACACATATTGAATAGTTTACGTAGTGCTAGGAAATTCTAAGTCAGTATCATTACATGCAGACACTATCACCAGACTAACTTAACCGTTATATATTTTTATTGTTATTATTCGTTATTAATTATTATTATTTCGAAGTTAAGTTTGCGAATCAAATGAATAATATTTAAAGAGGAAACAAATAAGAATAAAAAGATTAATGAAATTGCTATCACTACTTAATTTCGGCATTTTAAAACTTTTTATACACACGCGAAACACTAACAAAAAAAAAAAGGAATAATAATAAACAAAACTCATTGTACATTGGCTAGTAGTAAACAAAGCTAAAATAGTAAATTCAGTGGAGGAGGTGCAATTAGTTTGTTAGTAGTAAAAAAATAGAATATCATCCAATTGAATTTTCTTGTCCTGAGAAGCTCGTTTATTAACTTCTTCACTAGCTTGTGAATGAAGCATTGAAGGTATATACACGAATGCGATGCATGATAGAGACACAATATATAAGTGGTATAAATGGTTAAAAGATCTTTTGGTCCGAGAAGAACCGAATGTTCTTTCTACACGAATTACTAGCTTTATACCTAAGCTTACTAGTCCTTTTTACTTTCCTTTTAACTTGAAAAACTAGCCATTGTCCCTCGTGCAATCGGGCATAACTATTCGAATCATATTGCGGTCAATATTTGCGACACAAGTTATCCATCAATTATAATCGGCATTAAGTTGCGTTCAACTATTCAAAAATATTTAACATTAAAAAAATGTTTATATATATTTATAATTTATTGCTCAACTCTATACTCGTACAATTGGGCAATTATATAGTTGGTTGAAATTTTTGAAAAATTGATGTAATAAATTATAAATTATAAACTATTAATAATTATATTTTCTATTTTATGTTTATTAATATGATATTTACTTTTGTCGTTTTGATTTTATTTCAATAAATTTTTGATTTTACATAATTATCCGTAAGAATATATACATACAGGGTGTCTCAGATCTATTTACAATTTAAAACGAACAGAGTATATTTCCGGCAGCAAATCACGACTAATTGGTACTTTATTTTGGTTATTTTTGGAACTTCTCAAATTGAGCTTATATGCGAAAATAAAAACTACCAAATATTACAAAAATACGCGAATGTTTACGGAAATTGTAATTTTTACGAGTTTTATTATTTTTAAATATTTTATACGATAACTCAAGAAATATTGAACTTATAGAGAATTTAAAATTGTATTGTGTCCTTAAATAAGTATTTTACATACGTAATAAAATATAAAACTCTACGTTAATTTTTTGTTAGAATAAATTTTTTTTGAAAATTTTCCAAAATTGACATTTTTCCCATTATAATATCTACTTGATAGTTCATTCTCATTTATCTAAAAATTATTTTGTATATTTTTAAACCCGTTAAACATATGATGCAGCTATCCAGATACAGCATTCAAAGAGTATTTAATTTTCTATAGTAGTTTTATTTAATAATTATAAGAAAAATTAAAAAAAAAAAAAAAAAAATTATAGCTAAGATGCGTCCAAATGTCTGGAACGCAAATAATTGGAATATTATAATTTCTTATAGATTTTTTTAGGAAAAAAACATAAAATAACATTCACCATATTTATGTATAGTGTATAATGCTTTTGTCAATGATTATTTTTTATCTACGGTCTCGTTTTCATCCTGATTTCTTTAAGTGCAAAATTTTAAAATTTATAAAAAAATATTAGAATGCTGTAAATATTGATTATCTCGATGGTTTGTATAAATCCCCAAGGACTAACAACAATAAAGATTAATAATTATTTACGTTTGAGAAGAGCTTTTCTCTCCTTTGCCACCACCGACCCATCGCTGTGAGAATGTTCACAAGTACAATGTAATAAATAACTCTTAACAATAATGCGACTTAGTAATAATTAAAACTACATATAATGCGTTTATAATAATTAATAAAAATATATACCTAAAAATAATACTTGATGTATTTTATGCAATGTTGAAAGTTTTAAGAATATTTTCGTTACAGATAAATTTAACGAAAACATAATAATAATAAATACGAATATACGTATTTGGAATAATAATTATAAAAAAAAAAAACACAATTTTTTGTGAATAATTAAATATTTATTTCAAATACCTTTAAAAATTTCATCTACTAAGCCAATAAGATTATATTACAATCGAATTTTAAAATATTATTCAAATTATTATTGTATTCTAAAAAAAAAAAAAAATTGTCAGCTTAACTATAATGTGTATATGGACATGTATTAATGTTACTATATTATTGCATTTACCGAACCTTGTCATAAAAAAATGTTAAATGACAGTACACACTTGAATGTTAAAATATTTCGAATACTGGTTTTATTATTTTCTTTAAAACGAGCCACTTTTAAACTTAAATGTTTGAATCGCTCTTTTCGTTATTAAATGAAACCTTTGACAAGACCGTTTATCTGTATATTACGTTATCAACATATTTTCATGAAAACACAGTACACAGAGTATAAGTACTATGTAGAATTTTAGAATGCATCCGTGTAGCTGTTTTGCCTATACGCTTCAGCCGCATAAATTGAATCATAATAATATTATTATGATTTTTATACCTGTATTATAATATAAAATGACGTAAATTATTAGTTTTATTATCTCCTTGGATAAAAATTTCCATAAAAAAACAAATATTATACGTTAATTTTTTGCTCGGACACCAAAATTTGACGGCCATCATCTTTTTGTCATTTTATTTTTTGTCGCATAAATTATGGTATTTAAATTTTATACAACAGTGTAATAAGTGTAATAAATTACAGCTGGCATTCACAAGAGCTATTAAATGACTAAAAAAAAAAAAAAAAAAAAAAAAAAAAATTTCCAATCAATATTAAATATTATATAATATGATGCTTTTTAAATACTTTAAAATTATTTTGCACTAAACTATTTAGAAAGATTAAATATCTTATTCCAAGAAGGCAAGAATATAATATAATATTAAATTATTAACATAGAGTGATTAATAAAACAAATATTTTGTTTTGTCATACCTCACATACTTGGAAACAAGTTTTAATACATAAAAATATAATATATGGTATAAGGAAGAATTGTCTCATATGTAGATATAATTTTTTTTTTTTTTTTAATAAATTTATCTTATCAAAAAACCGTTTTTTATATATACGTAATACGTTTATATTATATAAAAATTAATACAATTCATCATCCTCGGATAAAACTAACAAATAAATAAAAAATTATGCTTATTATTTTTGTTGGACAAATTATAATTTATTTATCGATATAAGGATTTAAGTAAATGATTTTTTTTTTTAATTAAAACGGTTGATTAAGACGATTCAAGTTTAATGTTATTGTATTTTATTATACACAAAATATTTATTAAGAAGTGATTTTTTTTTTAAATAAACACTTAAGACTGAAAGTCAACAAAATTCTTATTGCACAATATGTTTTTATTAATAATATTATTATTGCAGGATTAAACGAGCATTAATTATTAATTTAATAAATAAATAATTAAATTTAATACAGGACTTATTAATTAAACATCTAAACTTAATTTATAATGCAATACTTAAAGAACGTTAATTAAGAAAATTAACCATAAACATTAAAAGTGTTTATTAAGACAACAGATTTTTAATTCAATTATCTGTAACATATAGGTATATATTTTTTTCATTTTTACATAGGACGAATAAAATAATTAAAAACGAAAAACAATTTTTATAATTAGATATATATTATAATTTATAATATTCTAAAGTGTAAAAAGTTTAGAATAAAAAATTTACACCGGTAAAATAGGGAATATAGTACAACAATTAATATTATAAAAGAGTACTATTTTAAATTTTAATGCACTAAAAATATATTTGAAAAAATATGTAGTAAATCATAATATGAAATCAAAAATTATTATATTGTAGGATTATAATATATTAAATAAATGTAATCGGTAAATTTTGAATAGAAATATTTTACATTTTTTAGCGAATAATAATTTCTGTTAATCTCAATCATACTCAATTTTATAATTTTTTGTGGGCTTGGGTTTTTATTTATTAGTACATCAATCATACTAATTTTGATGAAAAATATATTTCGTCTGGGCTTTTTTTTTTATTTTTTCCCATCGAAATTTATAAAGATGTAAAATATAGGTACTTAATTTAAAAAGTCGATTAGTTTAAAATTTTAATAATGTGAAAAAATAATTAATTTTGATTATTAAAAATATGTAGGTATTTAATTTATGATAAATTTGATTTCTACACATTATTGTTGTTTTAGAATTAATGTTTTTAAATTTACAAAATTTTCATTATTTTTCATTTAAAATATGAATACTATTATTGTATTACATGTTTAATCGTCCAATTCTTACTTATATAACATTATTATTTCCATTTCCCACACTTCCCACAATTATTATTTTTAAGAAAATGATATAATTTTGCAATGACGCATTCATAGCACGTAAGACAATGTGACATCAAATAATATGCATATTTGTAATATTCAATGACACGTCATATTTTGCGTCGTATATTTTAATTCTCATTTACCATCGAATACATTTGTTATTTAATTATATAATAATATTATTATTATTATACAAATATAATTCGCAGGACAACAGAGAACAGACACGGTGTTACAAAAGAAATTATTTATGAACGAAAATATCCATTGAAAATTTGAATCTGTCAGAGAATGCATCATCACTTCTCTTCTGGTGAAGATAAATGACCTGTTGGAAATCTAAAATACGCTTTTCGTCATCAAGAGAAACACTATTTTAATATAGGACCAAGTCGTCAAAATGTCTCACCTTGTAATATTATGTGAAAAACGAATATTACATAATATAATATAATACGTGATTCGATACGACGCGTAATGAGAACGACCACACACGCGTCAGAAAAATAAAATTCAAACGATAAATTGTGCACAAGAATACGATTAATGATTATTGTACTTTTAATTTTTGAATTTGGATAAAATTTATGTAATATATTATAGTTAATTTTAACAACGACAAAGTGGTAAAAAACACGATATTATTCCCATAATATATTATACAATTAGCGTTCAACCAGCTTAAATAATTTATAAATTGTTCGGTCGAAATGATCGTGTTTGATTGACATTCTATATACAAAACGGGGATTAAAACAGTTACCGTAATAATACGCCGACCGTCGGAGTATTTTTTTTTATATGTTACGACAAAATTTTAGGTTAAATTTGTATAATCTACACGGAGATTGAAATATCGCGTTACAAAGATATTGGAAATATGGTATTGAAACGAAATAGAATAATATAAGACGTGTATTACGTAATATAATCCCCGTCGTTTACGCGACTATATATTTTGTTCGCTCCGTACGCTTAGTTATATTCTATTATCTATTATATGATATGACTCTTGTAGTAGTGGTCTTAGAAAAACGTTTCACTGCGTCGTCTAATTTCTTCTTCTTCTTCTTCTTCTTCTTCTTATTATTATTATTATTATTTTTATTATTATTTTTATACAACAACGGTCTGAAATTAGTAACGTGTTTAAAATACAGTTAAATTAATATAATATGCTCGTATAAATCGTGAAATTTTAAAAGAAGTGGGGGGAAATATACCTACGTTCAAATCGTCATTACTTTAATAAATAATAATTTTATAGCGACGTGTTAATACCGTTTTAATTCGTACACTCGTTTTGTGCATGATATCGTAAAACGATATAAATCGTACTATCCCACGTCAATTTAAAATATTACAATAATTGTTTAGAGTTCGGTCGGGTTCGAGCCTTCGAGCATATTACTTTGTGTTGTATTGACGCAATCGCTGTCGAATACGTCGAGATATTAATGAGATATCCAAACACGCGTCTAACACAATATCATTCTATTAATGATAAACGATGGCGTTATAATTTTATTAGGTTTACAACCAATTTCGTCGTCGCGATTACGATAAATCGAATTAAACTGTAGGATTATTTTTATTTCTTCGTTCGGACGTCATTATAATATTATAAAAAATATTAAATAGATCGACGACCGACGAAAAAGGCGAGTCGCGCACAATTGAACGATCAAAGATTACAATCATTATATTATTATTATTTAATATTAATAACTGTATATTATATTATTCGCGAAATGGCGTTGTAAAATATTATATAAAATACGATAATTATAATCGCGTACATTATTATAATAATACAATATTCATTATTCGTTCGCATTCCGATTTCCGCGTTGTTAATAATAATAAAAATAAAAATAAAAATAAAAATAAAAATAAAAATAAAAATAAAAATAAAAATAAAAATAAAAATAA